>SJYT01032347.1:0-76377 GCA_006410635.1 Cephalophus harveyi | reverse complement strand
TTTTTTTTTTTTTTTTTAATTTAAACAATTAAGACTTCAGAAGAGCAGGAAGTTATGCTGTGGACAGGCACCACTTTCTTTAAAGAAACTCAGTATGGACAAAGCATATGTATAAATTTCACTTTTAATTTTTATAAGGGGTTAGGGAGGTATTTTGTTTTTGTCCTTTATTTTCCCTGTCTTCTTTCTTTTACCCATCTCTTAGTTCTGCTTATAACACCTCACTTCCCCAGAGAAGGCCTACCCCTGCGTGGAGAATTTGGGGACCTCTCCTGGATCAGGGGGCATGAAGACAGAAGGAGGCCTCTGTGCCGCCTCCCCACCAGGTGCAGGAACTGCTGGACTCCCCGGTGGGCCGCTCCTGGCTGGCCCTTGGGCCTTGGAGATGATCAGAGGCCAAGACCCACCTAGGAGGGGAAGACCAGAGCTTGGCCAGAGACCTCAAGAAAGAAGATCGCTCCTTGGAGTTTGTCTTCTTTAAGCGGTTGGAAATCGAGAGTCACACCAGGACTTATAGAGGGAATCGTTTCCCTCTACTGCCCTTCATAACCAGGGGTTCTGACGGGGGAGGGCCAGCAGGTGACCGCCTCTTACTCCCCGGTAATTGAGCTGCCAGCCCACCCCAGCTCTACAAGCCTACCTTTCTGTCAGTGATCTTCCTCCCAGACAATGATTCCCTGGGAAAAAAATGTCGTGCCAAACCTCTGCCTAGGATACAGCAGGGTCTTCAGCGGGCATCTGTCAGTCCTGTGAAGTCAGCACCCACCACCTCCTGCCTCCAGGATCATCATCTACCCAGATGTGGCCGCCAGATGTCCAGGGTGTCAGAGCCCCCTGTGACCCAGCTGTGAGCATTGCCGTAAGAACAGGGTGTCCTAAACCCGCTGTTATCTCCTCACAGGGCAGCGTGCGCGCTGTGAGCCAGGCCCCGTGCTGTCGTATGTGGTGACAAGGCCAAGCGTCGTCTCCCTCCCGGCAGAGGCTTCCTGTTAGGTGCCCGCCCTCCATGTAAATGTGTCTGATGGGAACGGATGGACCTGGCTGAGCGGGTGGACCACAGCCATCGGGTGTCTGTGGGCTTGGTGGCCGTGACTCCCGACCCCACCTCCAGTGTCTGTCTGCGCGGCCTTTCTCCCGCTCTCCATCGACGCTCTCGCAGCCTCCCTCTTGAAGAAGCTTTTGATGAGGCGCGTCCTCTCCCCTTGCCAGGAGGAGAGCTGTTCCTCTTGCCCCGTACCCAGAAGCCCCTTCAGCTGCTCCACAGGCTTCTCACCCCAGAACAGCAAGGCGAGGAAGGGAAAAGGAATTCTTCTTTTGTGTTTATCTTTGTTGTTGTTTTCTCTAAACCAGCGTAGAATGGATAGGTGGAGATGTTGGAGGGCATTTAAGTGGGTATGTGACCAAGGGGGGCTTCCCCCCAGAGCCACAGTCCTTCCACCCTGGGAGTTTGGAAGAGACGAGTACAGCATCAGCCCAGATTTGCAAACTCAGCAGTATGTTTGCTCACATTCTTTCCGCCTTTTCTCAAGGCTTCTTCCTCCTCCTGGGTAGATGGCTGGCTGGCTGTGGTTAGCAGGATCCGGCAAGGAGGCAGGTGGTGACCAGGCCGCTCACTCCCCTGGGGATACGCTGAGCTGCAGCTGGAAGAGCGCATCCCCTAATTGCAGGCGGTGCCCCTTCTCCGCCCCACCTCCCTGCCCTCCCCTGGGGGCAGCTGTCTGTCCACGAGCACATGGGGAAGCAGTCCCTGGACCCGGCACCCCCACCTCTCCCTGGCCGTAGCCCACACTCTGAAATCCTAGTGAGGGTTCAGGTCTCACCGGATATTTACCTTTTGCTTATCTTTCCCTTCTGCTCTCCCTGGGTGTCTTAGCTCTGAGTAAGGTCCCAGGTGGCCATACCTTTTGGGCGAGGTGGGTGGCCTCGGTCAGGTAGCAGCGTCCACGTACCTTTGTCTTGCAGGACTCCCAGCCCATCCTCGCTTGGTGGCAGGACCTCCTTCCCTAGCTCCTGAGGCCCAGCTTGTTAGCCCCAAGTGCCTGTCTTTCCCCCTCCCCCGCTCTCCGCTTCATCTGCCTCGGGCACCCAGCAGCCAGTGGAAGGCAGCCCGAAGTCAAGGCTGGCTCTCCCTGGGCAGCTGCCTGTCCCTCAGCCACTCTGCGTCCCTTCTCACTGGGGTCAGCCACCTGTCTCTTCCTGCTTTTTCACCTGGGGCTCGGGCCTGGCAGCTGCCCGGGGGCACATCATCTCAGCACCACCAATGTGTTAGTCCTGTGCAAGTTGTAGATATCTCCAGTCCTTAAAATAGCAGTCGGTTATTCTCCTGGGATCTTTGGAGGGAGGATCTGAGCGTCATTCTCCCTCAGTGAGAGGAATCAACAAGACAGATCATAGTGCCTTATTCCACTGCCCTCTCCGCCAGACCGTCTGGCTTAGTACATGGCTTCTGTCTCCCTATCCGTGTCCATCTGTCCCTTAAACTCACTCCCACACACAGATAGCCACATGGGAGGATGGCTTCCCCGCGACCTCCCCACCCCCTCCTCAGAGCTGTAGCCAGCCACGTGTCCCCACCCACCACAGGGCACCTCTAGCAGCTTCGCCATGGGCAGAGCTGTGCTGCAGACGGGGGTGCGCTCTGCCCTCCTCCCCAGCAGGTCCCGCCTCTCCCCTCCAGCCAGGAGGATGCGTGTCTGTTTCTTCTAGGCCTTCAAGGCCAGCCCCATCTGACCCCCTCCTGGGCACGGGGACTAAGGCCACGGACCTTAGCCTCCTCTCATCCGGAGGCACTGGGTCAAAAGTGGAGTTCTTTCCCCTAACCCGCGGTGATTCGTGCCCCCGTGGTTGTCTTTCTGAGGGAGTGTATTCAATGTTTACTTAAGAAATAACCTGTTTACAGCTGGAGGAGAAACGTGCCCGTTGCTGGGTGGAGATTTGACTCTCTGTATGGCTCCTGGCCTCCTTTGTGGCACTGCCCATGGTGACCCCAGAGCGAATGAAGGCAAGGGGCCAGGGCTGGGGCACAGGCCCCGCAACCCCTCTGCCCCTGACCCTGCGGTGCTAAGACCACTTGCCACCTTCCTCACAGCCTTCATTCCCCGCCTCTCATTCCCTTCCTCCAAGATCTCTCTCTTTAACATATCAGTTATTTCCTAGAAAACCAGTGTTTGGAGCAATAAGATTTTTTTTTTTTTTTTGCTTGAGTCCTTTTCTAAAAAAAGGAAAAAAGCAGGCATTGTGGGAATCTTCTTTCTTTTTCTGCTGTTGCTGTTTACCTTTTTAGAAGACAGCTCTAATTTGGATGGATATCTGGGTTTCAGCCTCAGGTTATCCTTAGGAAGCTTGGAGGGGTAGGATCAGGCCTCCACCCCCTAACTCTCTGCTCCTGCCGCCCAGGCTCCCAGCCCTGGCCACCAAGTGTGCACCCACCTTTGCTCCTCTGTGCCGACCTCTCCCTGCCTGTCTGGGCTGTGCCTCTCAGTGGGGTTTTTAGGTTCTTGCCCCTTCCCCATCCTGGGCCTGGGCAGGGGACCCAGCTGCTGGAGTCTCCAAGATCTGGTGACCTGAGAAGAGCGGCTCCAGGCTCCAGACCCCTGGCTTGGGGCTAAGACGCAGCCTTACGGACAGCATGGGCCATTTCCGATCCTGCCCTGCCAGGCTTCAGTGGCCAAGCCATCTGGAGAGAAGGCGTTGGGAGTGGAGCACCAGGGTGTGTCATGAGGTTGGCTAATGTCAGCACGCATAGTTGAGGGCTGAGTCCGCTGCCAGTGGCTCCCGGAGTCCCTAAGATTGGGAGGTAAACAGGAAGGAGACCCCTGCATCTTTTTCCCTGAGAGGCTTCAGGAGGAAGGGAGTCCATTTAGGGACATTTTAAAGAAGCCTGTGTTCTCCAGGTGCCTCTTTCCATCAGAGCAGGGAGGATGTTGGAGTGATTTACATTCGTGTGGGGCCTGCTTGGGTGCAAGGGAGGTTTTAACCCAGGCACAAGGTTAGTTTCAAAGACTAGTTAATCTATTTTCTTTGTTTTCTTTTTTTTGCACAGAAGCTGGTAATCTAGGACCTACGTGTGAACAACTTTATATATGAATATTTTTTGTACTTGGTTTACTTGGGTTGGTATGATACATTATATTTAAGTTCCTTGAACACTGTGGATCCCCCTAATGTGTATGAATGACTGAGGCTTTGTAAATTAAGGGACGTTTGTGTGAATAAAGTTATTTGATGGGGTCAAAGAAGCCATATGTGATTTGAAAAGGCGTGCTTTGTGGTTTTGTCATCTGTGCAGAGGAGCTTGTGTGGGTCCTGGTGGGTGAGCGGCAAGAGAAGAAGATGCTCGGCTGCTTGGTGAGAAAATGCCTGGTGGCCTTGAGTGGTCCTCCTCCCACTCCACATAAAGGGCCCAGAAGCCACACCAGGCTTGCTTTTCTCTCCCCAGGGGTCCGAGGCCTGGCCAGCTTTGCCAGCTGCCCAGACATCCAGAGGCCCTTCCTTCCAGCCCCAGCTCTGTGCTTCCGCAAATTCTGCCCCTAGGAGCTTTTAGTGTAGAAATGAGAGGAGTCTCCCAGCCCTGGCTACAAGGGGAAGAGGACTTTCTTGGAAAGCTCAGCGGGGAGCTGGCCACTCAGAGGAGCAGGGCAGAACAGCCCTGTGGGGGTAGCAACCCTATGCGGAGAGCATTGGTTGGCCTTGGCGGTTCTGGGGAAGGGAAGAATGAGCATACAGCCCATCGCCTTCTGCCTGGCCAGCAAAGAGCCGTTCCACAAAGAGTGAGGACTGGCATTAAAAGTCAGGTGCTTGGTTACCTGCGTGACGTGTGTGCCCCTCTGTTGAGAAAACTAAAGCCCAGAGAAATCCAGGCTGTGGGCTGAATGCTTGGTGAACAGGAAAAGCCACATGCCACGTGTTGGCTGGGACAGGTCAGCTGGGCTGCATGTCCCTTCCTCTTCAGTGACAGTGGTGATAAACTACCTTCAGAGCAGCTGAGGGCTCCGTAAGAAGGCTCTCAAAAAATAGTTATATAGTTTCCTTTTCCCAAAGAGACAGAGTTGGGATACTCTGGGAGTCTGCTTAACTCCAGACCTGACTCCTGGTGCTGCACAGGGTCTGTAAAGCTTAAAAATCTGGAAAGAATTGGTGTTTGACATGGGACCCACCACTCAGACTTTTCCTGAGGAGATCTGGTAAGCCCAGGAGTCATAGAGCTGCAGGAGGACAGAGTCAGGACTCTGGAATGTGGGTTTAGAGGAAGAGATAAGACAGGCTCCCCCCTAATCTGAAAGTGAGCGGGCTGCATTCCAGGCCCAAGCCTTGGTGTCCAGCAGCTGCTGGGGATGAAGCTTCTAGCAAAGGACACTTCTGTGCTTAACCTGGAGCTTGAAGAGCCCGCAAGCATTCTGTTTTTGTTTTTTTTTTTTTTTCCGCCCTCCCACCCCCCCACCTGCCAAAACACACCCTCCAGCCCTAGGCAACCACCAATCTGCCTTTGTGTCTGTGGATTTGCCTCTCTGGATATTCCATATAAGTGGGATCACATAGTAGGTGGCCTCTTGTGTCTGGCTTGTTTCACTTCATAATGTTTTCAAGGCTCATCCCTGTTATTTGCATATACCAGAGTTTCCTTCCTCTTTCTTGCTCAATAGTATTCCATTGTATGGAAATACCACATTTTAGATTTTATCTATCCACTCACCAATTGGTTGACGTTTGGATTGTTTCCAGTATCTTGGCTATTACACATAATGCTACAATGAAGATTCGTGTACAAGTTTTTTACATGGACCTGTGTTTTTAATGCTCTTGGGCACACACATATCTGGCAGTAGACTGCATCCAGTGGTAACAGCACAGCTTTTGAGGATCTGCCAAACTGTTCTCCAATAGGATATACTAACACAACACTGTAAATCAATTTTTTAAAAAAGAGGGTGCACCATTTTACATTCCCACCAGCGACATCAGAGGGTTTCACTTTCTCCACTTCCTTTCCCACACTTGTTACTGTCTTTTTTGCAGTCGTCCTCTTGGATGTTAAGAGATGTCTACACCCCTGTACCGCTAATGGCGGACAAGGGAGAATAGTGGATAGCTACTTGAGATTCCTATCCAGTCACTACTCCAGCAGGCATGGGGGCCAGAGTTCAGAGAACACTAACTGGCTCCGCTGTTCGTTGGCTCCTTGACCCTGAAGCAGATCACCTTTCTGGCTTGATTTTCTCATCTGCAAAGTAGTAAACATCCCCTTCATGTGAGAGTTGGCAAGCCTGAAAGTTTTCATGGTGGTCACTCCAGAGCATTTCTTTCTCTACCCGTCTCCCAGGCACTGCGGGTTCATTAGAACCAGGATCAAAGTGGAGGGGCTTTGAGAGGCTCACTGTGTGTCGAGTGTGGGTGTGAGTGCTGAACCTGGGCACACCACTGGGACATGGGGTCTCGAGTGGGGATCTGGGTGCCCTTCACCCATGTAAGGAGAGGTCACACATCCAGGCCCACACTGCCCATCCCCTCCTGCCCTGCTTCCACATGTCCCTCCAACTCCAGCCTCTGGCTCAGTCATTTGGTAAATAGCTGCTCCAGCCACCAACTCGTTGCTGTGAACCAAGTGGGGCTTGTGGGCCAGGAGCCTCACATCCAGGGGAGGAAGGACTCAGAAGACAGGTGCATCGTGGCATGCCTGTGGCATGCCTGGCCTGAGACGGATGGACATTCTGGGGCTATGGAGTGATTGTGGTGGAGACATGCTGGATGAGGTAAGGCCTGATGCCACATTTGGTCCAACCTGTGGTCTGACCCGAGCCCCCAGCTCTCTCCAGGCCACACTGCAGTCCCCAGGCCGCAATGCCCTGACAGGCTGCAGTGGGCAGAGCACCCAGCCTTTGTTAGCCTTTCAACTTGGAGAGCTGCAGCATCTTCCTGCTACCCAGGAAGTCTTTGCGTCGTATCCCACCCTGAGGACCCAAAGGAGAGCTTGTGGCATTGAGACCCCCTGCTCGATCCAGCCTTTGCATGGCAGATTTCCCTTTAAATCGTCAAAATAGGTCATGGCACAAACCCTCTGAGCTCCCAGTGCACTCATGAGATCACCCAGACCCTCTCCTTGGCCTGTCGGGCCCTTCTCCGTCATCCTCCCTAGACCCTTTTGCTACCAGCACCCCTCAGGCTCTACTGTCTAGCCATCGCAGCCTCACTGCTCTCCTAGCAGCACACACAGGACACTTCCATTTCAGGGCCTTTAACTTGCTATTCCTGGTGCCCAGAAGGCATCTCTTCATTGCTCTAGTTAGGTCTCTGCTCATACCCTTGAGAGAGCTCTCCCAGTCCCCTTATCTAAAGAAACACCCCATCACTATCTCAAGCCCTTTAACCTGCTTGCTTTTTCCTTATAGAACTGAACCACTAGCAGAAAGTTTTATGTGTTACACACATGTATAATATTACAAGCGTGTGTATGAATGTATATAAATACATTAAACAGGACCCAACATGGCCCATAGTTGGTGTTCACTACATGTTTATTAGGCTTCCCAAGTGGCACTAGTGCTAAAGAACCCAATGCAAGAGACATAAGAGACGTAAGTTTGAACCCTGGGTCAGGAAGATCCCCTGGAGGAGGGCATAGCAACCCACTCCAGTATTCTTGCCTGGAGAACCCATAGACAGAGGAGCCTGGTGGGCTACAGTCCATGGAGTCACAGAGAGTGGGACATGACAGAAGCGACCTAGCATGCACATGTTTATGAAGTAGATGGATGAGGGCACATTGTACCTGCAGGAGCATGGCCCCATGGGAGGAATCTGCTCAGGGGCCTGCAGGGTAGGGCAGGCCCCAGCACATGAACCAAGGCTCCTGAGCCTGGCCACCCTTGTGGCTTGGCCTGCAACTCCTGTCTGCTCCTGAGGTTTAGTCACAGTCCACCCCTTCCCATCAGTGCCTGAGAAGAAGGGAAAAAACAAACTATTTGAGAAGGAATCACCAGTTGTGGATGATGATACTACTTTAATCTTAAGCTTTTTCTGTCAAAGGCCAAGAGGTAAGTACTTGAGGCTTTGCAGGCCCTGGACCCTATCACTGCCACTCAGCTTCACCATGGTTTTTCTGTGGCTTCCTGCACAAGCAGCCACACACAGTATGTAAGCAGGTGAGTGTGGCTCTGAATCAATCAGACTTTGGTCATGGACACTGAAATTTAGATTTCACATGATTTCCACTACAGTGTCATAAAATATTATTTTTCTTCAACTATTTAAAAATGTAAAACCGCATATCCAGAGCAGTCTACAGCTTGACATGTGGCAGACTGCATGGCCTGGAACTGATGGGTCCAGCTCAGACTTGTGTCCCTGGGTCACGTGTTATGTCCACAAGGGTGAGAGGTCATGTAGGGTGATGGGGGAAAACCAGGCCCAGAGGGTCTGCTTCATCTCTAGCTGGTCTGTTGGCTGCAGCTCTGGGTGTGGGGGAGAAAAGGAGAGTGCAGGGAGATGAACATATGTTCTCGAATCTAGAAAAGTAGGAAGTACAATTGGAACAGGAGTCCAGAAACCTGCACCCACATCCAGCGTGGCCTCTTGCCAGCTGCAGGATGTGGCAAATTCTCTCCTCTCTGGGTTGAATAGTATGGTGGATTCTGGGGCCAAACAGAAACGTTAGGATAATCACTTTACCACTGACAGTCTTGTGACCATGATGTATCATTCTCTGAGCCTCTGTTTTCTCATCTGTAAAATGGCAATAGTATCATTACCCACTTCATAGATTTTTCTGAGTATTAATGATAGTGCATGTATACTCCATAGTATAGCGCCTAGCATGCAGTAAATTAGCCATCAGTTCAGTTCAGTTCAGTTCAGTCGCTCAGTTGTGTCCAACTCTTTGCGACCCCATGAATCGCAGCACGCCAGGCCTCCCTGTCCATCACCAACTCCCGGAGTTCACTCAGACTTGTGTCCATCGAGTCAGTGATGCCATCCAGCCATCTCATCCTCGATCGTCCCCTTCTTCTCCTGTCCCCAATCCCTCCCAGCATCAAAGTCTTTTCCAATGAGTCAACTCTTCGCATGAGGTGGCCAAAGTACTGGAGTTTCAGCTTTAGCATCATTCCTTCCAAAGAAATCCCAGGGTTGATCTTCAGAAGGGACTGGTTGGATCTCCTTGCAGTTCAAGGGACTCTCAAGAGTCTTTTCCAACACCACAGTTCAAAAGCAGCAATTCTTCGGCGCTCAGCCTTCTTCACAGTCCAACTCTCACATCCATACGTGATTACTGGAAAAACCATAGCCTTGACTAAACAGACCTTAGTCGGCAAAGTAATGTCTCTGCTTTTCAATATGCTATCTAGGTTGGTCATAACGTTTCTTCCTAGGAGTAAGCGTCTTTTAATTTCATGGCTGCAATCACCATCTGCAGTGATTTTGGAGCCCAAAAAAATTAAGTCTGACACTGTTTCCACTGTTTCTCAATCTATTTCCCATGGAGTGATGGGACCAGATAATATATATTGATAATATTTTTTAAAGAGGAGAAATATCCTCTAAGGTGCTTCTCAAAAAAAAAAAAAAGAGTAGGCTCAAAGTTCAAATGCCAGTAAGCAATGCTCCCCTCCATGTCCTAATGCACCATAAAGGCTCTGAGAAGTCCTGTTTCTCAAGCTTCGCAGATCATCAGTGCTTCCACATCGAATGCTGATAACATCTCCTGACACCAGTGTTCTGGGAAAATGCTTTGAAGCCCACTTTGAGAGATGCTAAACAAGAGTATCTTTGCAGCTCTTAGATCCTTATTCCCTGTCCAGGGACTTTAGCCATCCCATCCTGTTTCACATGGGGCCAGAATCACTTCCCTCTTGCAAAAGACTCCAATAATTGCTTCTGCTTGGTCTACTGGTTCCTTGAGGGCAGATCAGAATATGAGGAATTTAATAACCATGGTCTGGGTACCCTGCCAAAATGCTGCAGGCCCCCAGCTCAGACAACTCAAATGTGGTGAGAACACAGAAAGCAGTTCCCCTTCGCCAGCAGACCAAAGCCACTGCCAAAGCCCTCAAATTCCTGCTCCCCCTGTTGGCAAAGCCCCGCCACCCTCCAGCTAGTGTTTACCCAGTTTGATGAGCATTTAGCGTTCTGCTGGGAGGCACCTGTAGTTCGTGGGGCCTCACACAGGCCCTGCCATGAGACCGGCTAGTTCAAACCAGCTGGCTCTGCCTCCTTAAGAACTCAATTTCTCCATGTGTAAACTGGAGGTGACAGCTGCACCTGTGTCTCTGAGGTTTCAGTATGGCTGCCTAAACAGGAGACCCCAAGCAGCTGAAACCAACATAACAGGGGATGTGCAGTCCAGGGCTATGGTGCTGATGATATGAAGTCATTAGGGTTCCCATCTCCTGTTGACTTCCTGCTGCAACACCTTCCACAAGTAGCTTCCCAGTCAGGTTCATCTTTAAGGTCACTTTCCAGTCCAGGAAGCTGGCCGGAGCTTCAGGCATTGTCTCCTCATCCCAAGAGATAGCAAAGAGGGAGGGAGGAAAAGAGCTCGCCCTTCCTTCTCTGGAGCCTTCCCTGAAGTCCCACGTCACAACTTACATCTCACTGACTTGGCAACTTAGCACAGGGCCACATCTGCCGCCAAGGAGGCTGGGACAAGAGGCGGGCAGTGGACCTGTCACTAAGGTTGAGGGAAGACTGAATCCTGGGTAGGCAAGTACTGAGGATGCCTCTGGCTCATCTAATAAAGGTAAGGTATTATCATTATTGGGCTTCCCTGGTGGCTCAGATGGTAAAGAATTCACCTGCAGTGCAAGAGACATAAGAGACATGGGTTCAGTCCCAGGATGAGGAAGTTCTTCTGGAGAAGGAAATGGCAACCCACTCCAGTATTCTTACCTGGAGAATTCCACGGACAGGGGAGCCTGGTGGGTTACAGTCCATGGGGTTGCAAAGAGTCAGACCGACTGAGCAACTAACACACACACAAACACACACACACATTATCATTATTAATAACAGTGCTGCAGATCTGGTCTCAAAAAGAAGAGAAAAAACAAATTAGCCAGAAGAGATACAGGGCACCTTATTCAGAGCTGGGAGAGTCGTCACCTGTGTGGTGCAATCAGGGGAACTACCCAGTGCTGGGTATTTAGTCAATAGTTATGTATCCACTGCTATTCTGGGACGGAGGATAGAGAAGAAATGGCTGAAGAGGCAGTATTTTATGATAATTAAGAACGGGGTCTGAAATACGCTTTCTGGGTAGAGTCCCAGGTCTGCCACTTCCTGTGTGATCCTGGGCAACTTACTTAACCTCTCTGAGCTTCGTTGTCTTCACCTCTAAGTTAGAGAATATAATAAACACCACCACAAGATTATTCTGAAAGTTAAGTGAATTAATACAAATAAAGTGCTTTGAACACTAAATAAGCACTGGGATCTCTTGAGTGGGTCGTGAAGTGCCTCAACACCTACTTGGCTTTCTTCTTGCTGCCTAGATCAGATCATTCATTGAACAGTCACTCTGCTGGGCACTGCAGATTCAAAGATGAAATCCATCTCAACCTGATTCCCTCATCACAGGGATGTTCCTGTGCCTCCAACTGTGCACCACACTGACCGTCCTGAAGGTGGCTAGGCAGAGGTGTGGGGTCAGGGGAGGGACACACAGAGGACATATTCTGAGAACTTTGGTCCAGGCAAGATGGATCCAAGGGGCTAAGAGACTTGGGGTTGGCCCCAGGCCCAGGTGGGACGCAGCCTGTCCACGTCTGTGTCTCATAGTTCTGGGCAGGCAGGCAGGCCTGTGGGCAGGACCCAGGGGACAAGGTCACCCAATTCCAACACAGAAAAGTCATCCCCTGTTTTCCTAGGTTATCAGATAAGCAGTAATCAGGACAAAAGGTGATCAGCCATGGATGCTGTGGAGCTGAGCTAGTTGCCTTCACCTCAGAGCCCTGCCGGTTTCCTTTCCTCAGGACTCCAGACTCAATTCCCAGGGCAGTTTCTATGACCATTTCTCTCCACCCAACCCTATTCTTGAGACTATCACACACCCTCCCCAGCCAGCTTTGGGGCGTGGTTAACATAGTGAGCTCTGACCACCTTTGTCAGGTGTTAATTAATTGCCTCTCAGTTCTAAATGTTCCTTCAGTATGTGCTCTATGGCAAGCAACAGAATTCCTTTCAGTACTTCTCTTTAAGGTTACCATGAATTTAAGATCTCTGTAGAAGACTCCGGAGGGACATGGCAGGAGGAAAAGTCTTCCTGTAATCCCCATCTCAGGGCCGGAGGTGAATTCCAACTCCGGCCGAGGGCACAGAATGTGGTCCACATGTGACTGCAGCCTCGGCCCATCGATAACCTGTCCAGAGCCCTCTTGAAACCACGGCCCCTTCACAGTCTGTGCACATTTGCCTCTGGCCTGGAGGTTACAGACCCAGTAGTGGCCCCTCCACAAGCCTCTGTGCAGCCCAGGTGGTCTGAAGGCCACCTGTCCTGCTGGTGCCCGGTCTCCCACAGTCCATGATACTGTTGGCTAAAGGCCTGATGTCCACCCCGTTTGAATCCTGGGTCAGGAAGATCTGCTGGAGAAGGGATAGGCTACCCACTCCAGTCTTCCTGGGCTTCCCTGGTGGCTCAGCTGGTAAAGAATCTGCCTGCAATACAGAGACCTGGGTTCGATTCCTGAGTTGGGAAGATCCCCTGGAGGAGGGAAAGGCTACCCACTCCAGTATTCTGGCCTGGAGAATTCCATGGACTGTATAAGCCATAGGGTCACAAAGAGTCAGACACAACCGAGCAACTTGACTTTTCCCTTCCCCCACATGTATCCACTCTGGAGCGATGCCTATGACTTGCTCAGAAATTTCAGACCAGCTCCAGCTGGCTAAATCATCAAACTTCTCTGCTCTCTGGTGACTGAACTACACCTTTTCCAACACTGTCTAAACACCATCCAAGTTTGTCCTTCCTTGGGAATTTATGAAAAAACTACCACTAACATCATTCTTAATGGTAAAGGACAGAATGCTTTCCCTCCTAAGATCAGAACAAGAAAAGATATCCACTTGTACCATTCAACACTGTACTGGAGTTTTTAGTCAGTGCAAAGAGGTTCTTTAAAACTTAAAAAAAAAAAAAGGCATAAGATTAGAAAGAAGTAAAACTCTTAATTAGCATGTGACATTTATATAGAAAATCCAGTGGAATCTAAAATTGAGTTTAGCAAAGTTCCAGGATACAAGATCAATATACAACAATCAATTGTATTTCTGTATATTAGCAATGAATAATTGAAAATTGAAATAGAAAAGTATGCCATCTACAGTATCATCAAAAAATATGAACAACTTAGGGATAAAACACAAGAAAGACTTGTACAGTGAACACTAGAAAACATTGCCAAAAGAAATTAAAGAAAATCTACAAATGGAGAGTTATAGGCCGCTTTTCTGTATTTGTAGATTCTACATTTGCAGATTCACATGTTCTTTAAGTTCATTTGTGACCCCAAGTCAGTGATGCCAGTGCTGCTGCAGATTTGCAGGCTGCCCAGGACCGCATGACACACATGTTCCCAGCTGAGGTCAACAAGGTGACGCTCTGCCTTCTTGTTGCAGACCCTCAGCAACTGTCCTTTTCACAGCCTATATGAAGCTATGTTTTCACATTTGTACTTTTTGTTGGTAATTTTAAAATGATCCCCCAAGCATAGCGGGGAAAGGCTGTCTGGTGCTTTTCTGTGCAAGAAGTCTGGGAGGTGCCTTTTTGCAAAAACTTGTTATGTCAGATAAACTTCATTTAGGCCTGAGTTATAATGTTGGCTGTGAATTCATTGTTAATAAATCATCAGAAGATATGACAAAAGACATCTTTTAACAGAAACACACATACAGGAAGTTTACTTATTGATCAGTTGACAAAAATGTGGTTAGACACTCACAGGACCTAACCCTGTATTTCCCCTGGAAGCAATGGCTCAGATTCACCAATTTAGTGTTCATGGAGATTGTATAGACAATAACTACTGGGAATAAAGGGACTCAACTGTATTGGTTGGTACATGGGTCAGAGCACTCAATATTAAGATGGCAATTTGCCCCACATTGATTTATAGATTCAAGGCAATTCCAATAAAAATCCCAGCAGAATTTTCTATAGAAACTGACAAGCTGATTTTAAAATTCATATGGAAAGACATAAAATGGTCTAAAGAGATTTGACAAAAAACAAAGTTAGAAGGCTAACACTATGTGATTTCAAAAATTATTATGAAGCTACAGTAATCAGAACGGTATGGTACTGGAAAAAATATAGACATGTAGATAAGTATTAACAGAATAGAGTCCAAACATAGACCCACACGTATTTGAACAACTGATTTCTGACAAAGTTATGAAGTCAGTGCCATGGAGAAAGGACAGCCTTTTAAACAAATGGTGCTGGAAGAACTGGATAAACATCAAAAACAAACAAAAAAAAAACTTCAATGTATGCCTCACACTATGTACAAAATTTAACACGAAATAAATCATAATCTTAAAGGTGAAATATGAAATGATAAAAATTCTGGAAGAAACAGGAATATCTTTGTGATCTACAGTAGGCTAGGGAAGTATCTCTTAAAAGACATGCCACCAACTATATACGGAATCTAGAAAAATGGTACTGATGTACCTATTTGCAGGGCAGGAATAGAGACTGGGGGTGGCTGCTGTGGCTGACTGCTACAAGTCCATGGACGTATGGACCCAGAGGGGAAAGTAGAGAGTGAGATGAATTGAGAAAGTAGCATTGGAACCTATACACTACCATGTGTAAAATAGAAAGCTAGTGGAAAGTTGCTGTATAACACAGGGACCTCAGCCTGTGTTCTGTGATGACCTAGAGGGGTGGAATGGAGGGGTCTGAGGGAGGCTCAAGAGGAAGGGGTGTAAGTATATTTATGGCTGATTTGGGTTATTGTACGGCAGAAGCCAACACAATATTGTAAAGCAATTACCCTCCAATTAAAAAAAGTGAAGTTGCTCAGTCGAGTCTGATTCTTTGCGATCCCATGGACTGTAGCCTAACTGGCTCCTCTATCCATGGGATTTTCCAGGCAATAGTACTGGAGTGGATTGCCATTTCCTTCTCCAGGGGATCTTCCCGACCCAGGGATCGAACCCAGGTCTCGCGCATTGTAGACAGACGTTTTACCGTCTGAGCCACCAGGGAAGTCCAGTTAAAAAAAAAATGCCTCCAAAAGCACAGTTCGTAAAAGACAAAATGGATGAATTGAACTACATCAAAAGATAAAACTTCTGCATTTTAAGAGACACAAGAGAAAGAAGACAAAACAGACTTGGGAGAAAATTTTTACAAAGCATATATTTAATAAAGGACTGGTATCTGGAATATTTCAAGAACTTTAAAACTGAACAATAAGAAAGCGAACAGTCTAATAAAAAATTGGCCAGAGATTTGAAAAGACATTTAAGAAGAGAAAATAAATGACAAATAGCACATGAAAAGATACACAACATCACTTGTCATTAATAAAATTCCAATGAGATAATCACTACACATCTAACACAGTGGCTAAAATTAAAGACTGACCATAGCAATCTCGGTGGGTATGTGGAGGAACTGGAAGTCGTATACACTGCTGAAAGGAATGGAAAATGGTATCACCTCCTTGGAAACACTTTTGATAGTTTCTTAAGAATTAAACATAAACCTCCTATATGATCAAGCTATTCCACTCCTGGATATTTACCCAAAAGAAGAAATACATGTCTGTACGAAGACAGACGTAAGTGAATGTTCATAAACGTTTTATTTGTAATAGCCACAAACTGGAAACAACCCAAATCCCCATCAACATTATCAACTTACAGATAAGCAAATTTTGATATATCCATGCAATGGGGTTCTACTCAGCAACAAAAACGGATGAATTCAATACACACAATAACATGGATGAATCTCCTAGTACCATGCTGAGTAAAAGGAACTAGACATAAAAACAACCAGATATTTTTTTAAAAGTCATTCAAAAGAGTGATTTTCTATATATTGTGGATTGAAAAAATACACAACCTAAAAGTTGAGAGTTATGTTTTATTCGCCAGACTTTCTGAAGACTTAAGCCCAGCAGGACCCAGCATCACAGATAACACTGAGAAAACTGTTCCGGAGAGGCTAGGTGGGGAGTTGGGAGATACAGAAGTTTTTTCAACAAAAGACCAGGTAGTAGGAACATCAAAGAATTACTGTTTAATAAGAGAAAAACAGACATCTCAAGTTAAGGGGTATAGTGCTTTTTTATGTATGAGTAGATGCAAGAGCATGGGCTCGCTGAAATCACTCCTTTGATGTACACCTCAGCTCTTCCCTGATAGCTCAGTTGGAGACCCTGCTTCGATTCCTGGGTCAGAAAGATCCCCTGGAGAAGGGTTAGGCTACCCACTCCAGTATCCCTCATGGCTTAGCTGGTAAAGAATATGTCTGCAAAGTGGGAGACCTGGGTTCAATCCCTGGGTTGGGAAGATCCCCTGGAGAAGGGAAAGGCTACTCACTCCAGTATTCTGGCCCGGAGAATTCCATGGACTGTATAGTCCATGGGGTCGCAAAGAGTCGGACACGACTGAGCGACTTTCACTTTCATTTCAGCTGTCTGGGCTGTCATCCTGAGTTTCCTCTGGGTGCACCACTAGGGGTGGCTTCTGTAGCTGACTGCCAGATGGGCTTGGCAGTGGGCAGCCCCTGTTTGTCTCCATTCTGAGTTCCCTCCGGGCTCACCGCTTGGGCAGCTGTAATGTGATGGCTCAATGGCTGCAACATCCATTGTTTTCTGATATGGCAGGCAGTATTTTATTTCTCATATATAAAGCTCTCAGTTCAGTTCAGTCTCTCAATCGTGGCTGACTCTTTGCAACCCCACCGACTGCAGCATGCCAGTCTTCCCTGTCCTTCACCTTCTCCTGGAGCTTGCTCAAACTCATGTCCATTGAGTCAGTGATACCATCCAACCGTCTCATCCTCTGTTGTCCCCTTCTCCTCCTGCCTTCAATCTTTCCCAGCATCAAGGTCTTTTCCAATGAGTCGGTTCTTTGCATCAGGTGGCCAAAATTTTGGAGTTTCAGCTTCAGCATCAGTCCTTCCAGTGAATATTCAATCCCTTTAGGACTGACTGGTTGGATCTCCTTGCAGTCCAAGGGACTCTCAAGAGTCTTCTCAACACCACAGTTCAAAAGCATCAGTTCTTCGGCCCTCAGCTTTCTTTATGGTCCAAGTCTCACATTCGTACATGACTACTGGAAAAACCAAAGCTTTGACTAGATGGACCTTTTTGGCAAAGTAATGTCTCTGGTATTTAATATGCTAAGTTGGTTACCCAGGGATCGAACCCAGGTCTCCCGCATTGTAGACAGACGTTTTACCGTCTGAGCCACCAGGGAAGTCCAGTTAAAAAAAAAATGCCTCCAAAAGCACAGTTCGTAAAAGACAAAATGGATGAATTGAACTACATCAAAAGATAAAACTTCTGCATTTTAAGAGACACAAGAGAAAGAAGACAAAACAGACTTGGGAGAAAATTTTTACAAAGCATATATTTAATAAAGGACTGGTATCTGGAATATTTCAAGAACTTTAAAACTGAACAATAAGAAAGCGAACAGTCTAATAAAAAATTGGCCAGAGATTTGAAAAGACATTTAAGAAGAGAAAATAAATGACAAATAGCACATGAAAAGATACACAACATCACTTGTCATTAATAAAATTCCAATGAGATAATCACTACACATCTAACACAGTGGCTAAAATTAAAGACTGACCATAGCAATCTCGGTGGGTATGTGGAGGAACTGGAAGTCGTATACACTGCTGAAAGGAATGGAAAATGGTATCACCTCCTTGGAAACACTTTTGATAGTTTCTTAAGAATTAAACATAAACCTCCTATATGATCAAGCTATTCCACTCCTGGATATTTACCCAAAAGAAGAAATACATGTCTGTACGAAGACAGACGTAAGTGAATGTTCATAAACGTTTTATTTGTAATAGCCACAAACTGGAAACAACCCAAATCCCCATCAACATTATCAACTTACAGATAAGCAAATTTTGATATATCCATGCAATGGGGTTCTACTCAGCAACAAAAACGGATGAATTCAATACACACAATAACATGGATGAATCTCCTAGTACCATGCTGAGTAAAAGGAACTAGACATAAAAACAACCAGATATTTTTTTAAAAGTCATTCAAAAGAGTGATTTTCTATATATTGTGGATTGAAAAAATACACAACCTAAAAGTTGAGAGTTATGTTTTATTCGCCAGACTTTCTGAAGACTTAAGCCCAGCAGGACCCAGCATCACAGATAACACTGAGAAAACTGTTCCGGAGAGGCTAGGTGGGGAGTTGGGAGATACAGAAGTTTTTTCAACAAAAGACCAGGTAGTAGGAACATCAAAGAATTACTGTTTAATAAGAGAAAAACAGACATCTCAAGTTAAGGGGTATAGTGCTTTTTTATGTATGAGTAGATGCAAGAGCATGGGCTCGCTGAAATCACTCCTTTGATGTACACCTCAGCTCTTCCCTGATAGCTCAGTTGGAGACCCTGCTTCGATTCCTGGGTCAGAAAGATCCCCTGGAGAAGGGTTAGGCTACCCACTCCAGTATCCCTCATGGCTTAGCTGGTAAAGAATATGTCTGCAAAGTGGGAGACCTGGGTTCAATCCCTGGGTTGGGAAGATCCCCTGGAGAAGGGAAAGGCTACTCACTCCAGTGTTCTGGCCCGGAGAATTCCATGGACTGTATAGTCCATGGGGTCGCAAAGAGTCGGACACGACTGAGCGACTTTCACTTTCATTTCAGCTGTCTGGGCTGTCATCCTGAGTTTCCTCTGGGTGCACCACTAGGGGTGGCTTCTGTAGCTGACTGCCAGATGGGCTTGGCAGTGGGCAGCCCCTGTTTGTCTCCATTCTGAGTTCCCTCCGGGCTCACCGCTTGGGCAGCTGTAATGTGATGGCTCAATGGCTGCAACATCCATTGTTTTCTGATATGGCAGGCAGTATTTTATTTCTCATATATAAAGCTCTCAGTTCAGTTCAGTCTCTCAATCGTGGCTGACTCTTTGCAACCCCACCGACTGCAGCATGCCAGTCTTCCCTGTCCTTCACCTTCTCCTGGAGCTTGCTCAAACTCATGTCCATTGAGTCAGTGATACCATCCAACCGTCTCATCCTCTGTTGTCCCCTTCTCCTCCTGCCTTCAATCTTTCCCAGCATCAAGGTCTTTTCCAATGAGTCGGTTCTTTGCATCAGGTGGCCAAAATTTTGGAGTTTCAGCTTCAGCATCAGTCCTTCCAGTGAATATTCAATCCCTTTAGGACTGACTGGTTGGATCTCCTTGCAGTCCAAGGGACTCTCAAGAGTCTTCTCAACACCACAGTTCAAAAGCATCAGTTCTTCGGCCCTCAGCTTTCTTTATGGTCCAAGTCTCACATTCGTACATGACTACTGGAAAAACCAAAGCTTTGACTAGATGGACCTTTTTGGCAAAGTAATGTCTCTGGTTTTTAATATGCTAAGTTGGTCATAACTTTCCTTCCAAGGAGTAAGTGTCTTTTAATTTCATGGCTGCAATCACCATCTGCAGTGATTTTGGAGCCCCAAAATATAAAGTCTGACACTGTTTCCACTGTTTCCCCATCTATTTGCCATGAAGTGATGGGATCGGATGCCATGATCTTCATTTTTTGAATGTTGAGCTTTAAGCCAGCTTTTTCATCGCCCCTTTCACCGTCATCAAGAGGCTCTTTAGTTCTTCGCTTTCTGCCATAAGGGTGGTGTCATCTGCTTATTTGAGGTTATTGATGTTTTTCCCGGCAATCTTAACTCCAGCTTGTGCCTCATTCAGCCCTGCATTTCACATGATAAGTTAAATATACACAATGCATATAAGTTAAATATAAGTTAAATATACACAATGACCATATATAGCCTTGACTTACTCCTTCCCCAATTTGGAACCAGTCCATTGTTCCTTGTCCAGTTCTAACTGTTGCTTCTTGACCTACATACAGCTTTCCCAGGAGGCAAATAAGGTGGTCTGGTACTCCCATCTCTTTCAGAATTTTCCACAGTTTGTTGTGATCCACACAGTTAAAGGCTTTGGCGTAATCAATAAAGTAGAAGTAGATGTTTTTCTGGGACTCTCTTGCTTTTTCTATTACCCAAAGGATCTATAAAGCTCTAGATAATGCAAACTCAGCAATAGTAATTGAAAGCAGGATCAGTGGTTGCCTGGGGATGGTGGAGGGCTGGAGGGATGGCTATGAAATGAAAATGGGGCTGCAGCAGGTGGCTTTGGGAGTGGTGTATGCACTCTCTATCTTGACTATAAACATGGTTTCATGGCTGTGTACATACATCAGCAATTATTAAATTGCACATTTTGAATATGTACAATTTACTCTGTGTCAACTATGCCTCAATAAAATTGCTATTTAAAGAAGTTGGGGGATAAATAAGAGTCAGCTTGAAGGGACTCCCACAGGTCAAACTTGGAACAATTTGAACATCAAAAAGAACAATGATGGTATTGGATTTTTAATACATTGAACAGTAGTAATAATAAAAGGATCCATAAATGTGTGGTAATACTACAAAATGTTGTTTGAAAAGCGGGAGAGGAGAAGAAGGAGAGGAAAACTTTTCTTTACAGAAAAATGTGCAAAGAGCAATAGGTCAGCTAGGTGCTTTGTGCTGACTTACATGGATAGGATGATCAGGGTGGGAGGAAAGTCCGAGAGAGGGGATATATGTATATATCTAGCTGATTCACTTAGTTGTACAGCAGAAAATAGCACTGTAAAGCAATTATACTCCAATATAGGAAAATTCCCATGTTGCAGCCACCAATGCAATAATTGATTCAGGCAAGATATTGATAGCTGCTGAAATCATTGGGTAAAAATTTGGGGAAAATTTGCACAGGAGATTCACAGTATCAAATATCATTATCCATTACCCAGATTAATTGTTTACAAAGTGGAAAATTAACTTTAGAGTGCAGAGATCTACATTTAACATCACTGATGACAGGACAACTGGCGTGACTCCATCCTTACATAACATGCTGGGAAGGACACGACCTCACCTCTGTAGTGTTATTGCCCAAAATGTTCCACCCGAATCTAATCACGAGGAAACAATCAGATGCGCTCAAATGGAGAGACATTCAATGTGACAACTGGGCTGTCTCTTTAAAACTATCAACGTCATGAAATAAAAAATAGGCAGCGTGGGAGTTGAAGTGGACAGGATCCGTTCTAGGTCAGGCGCTAAAGGAGCTAAACAAGCAAGTGATGTTCCTAATCTTGATGGAATCTAGGATTGAAAAAAAGTCTAAATAAAATAGCTATAAAGGATATTATCAAGACATTTGGGGAATTCAGAATTGGGCTCTATGAAGTTATTATACATGCTGATTTTATTGTAACAATGGATGGTGTCAATGTATTGTAAGAACATGAAACATTTTGGTTATTTTGGTGTTTGGTGTTTGGTTGTACAGAAGAATGCCCTTGTTTCTGGGCCATACATGGGTACACGCTGAAGTATTTAGAGGTGAAATGGTATGATAGCTCCATCTATGTTCCTCCATCCTAGCTGTCCTCAGCCCCCTTCAAGGAGAGAAGGAAGAAGGAAGGGAAGCAAAGAGGGGAGGTGGAGAGAGAGTGTGTGCATTGCGGCAAATACTAACAACTGGTGAGTTTCGCTGAAGGGTATATGGGTGTTTGTAACATGTTTCTTAACTTTTCTGTCAGTGTAAAGTTGAAGCTAGAGTTAAAAGTTGAAGAAGAATGGGCAGGCTAGGGGTAGCTGGCCCAGAGGGGTCTTTCCAGCTGGGCGAGTTAGCTTAGGGCTCAGACCTCTGAGGACCAGGGGTCCCTGGCACTTCTTTCTCTTCTCAGCCGTAGCCCCACCTGGTCTGTCCGGCCTAGGCCACTGGTGGCAGGGTACTAGTCACTTCCTGCTCAGCTCCTCTTGCTGCCCCTGTTCTCCTGGAGCCCCCCACCCAACGTGGAGCTCAGAATAAAGCATGGGTAGGTCTCAGGAAGCGGGCAGGTGTGGAGAAGCAGCCCAGTGGCTGAGGATGTCGTCTCTGGCCCCGGCCATGGTCTCAAGAGGTGCCAGGCCACCAGTTCTTGTAGTTGGGAAATGGTGTGCCTACAGCCCACTCGCCCTCAGAAACCCTGCATGCCAGCTCAGGTCCTACCGTGGCACACAGGCCCTGGGTCTACCACCGTCCCCACCCTGCCAGTCCCTCCTCCTGGCCTCACTCACACTGCTCCAGCCCCACCAGCCTCTGCGCAGTTTTGAGAATACACAGCAAGGCCACACCCCCTCAGGGCTTTGTACGGTTTCTCTGGAAATGTCTCCCCACTCCACTCTGGGCCAGCTCCCAGGGTCCTCTCTCCGCTCCCCTCCCATCTGGCTTTGTTTTGTCTTTCTCCTGCGCACTTCTCACCACCTCACCTGCCATCTCTCTGTCCTGTTTTTTGCCATCTCTCCCACCAGAATGTCACGTCCCCAGGGCAGTCTGTTTGCCTGTCCCGTCACTGCTGTATTCTCAGCACTTAGGAGGGTGCCTGCGACAGAGCAGGTGCTTAAGAAAGACTTCTGGAGTCACTGATGCCAAAGCCAGTCCCTGCTTCCCTTTGGATGGTGGCATGTGTGTGCGAATGTGTGCACGCCTGTTGGGCCAGCTGGGCACCCTCCTGAGACCCATCTCCTGGATGTAGGCAGAATTCTCAGAGGGTTGGGTGGGTGCCACCTGCGGCATCAACACATTACATAATCTGGCACCAGGCAGGGCGAGAGGGGCAGGCAGGGCCTTTGTTATGCATTTGCCCGGAGAAGCTTCCCTAGCCACATCCCGAGCTGCCAACCCTTCAGCTTTGTGCTCCCTAATCACCTCGACAGGCCCCACCGCCCATTCACTGTGCCCACTGGCCCTGAAGGGAGGCTGCACAGACACCCGGGGCATGGGAGGAACTGGGGCACTGGTATGTCCAGGGCCTCGCCCAACCTGGGCAGTGGGGACGCTGAGAGGTCGCCTATAACCCCTGCCCACATACTCCTGGGCTGCAGGCCTCACTTGAGACTCTGCCTGTCTGCCCGCTGACATTTCCTGCACTGGGGCTCACAGCCTGAGCTGCTGGGTGAGGCACAGCCCAGGCCCGGGCTTCTATTGCCCACAGTGTGACCCAGGCCAGGCGGGGGCTCTGCCAGCCTTGTCATCCTCTTCTGCTACTATGGGATGGTGATGGTGACTGGCCTCACGGCACCATGCACGCACATCAAGGGCCGGGCTCCTTCTCAGAGTCAGCGAGTGAGGGTCATGATCATGGAGGGGCCACTCCAAACCAGGCGCAGGCCAGCTGCTGGAGACCAGAGTCATCTGTGCATCCCACCCTCCTCTGCCTTCTCGGCTCTTAGAGCCCAGCTCGGGGAGACGGATATAAATAAGCAAACACAAGCAGGCAGCAGGAGGGAATGCTGGGAAGTAGGGCAATCGGAATAACGAGATGGAGGGGTCAGGGCAGCAGGACGGGTTCCGTGCAGAGGTGATCGCTGAGCAGAGGCCTGGCTGGAGAGAGGGGCGAGCCAGGTGGGTGGCTGGGGAGGGGAGCAGCAAGTGCCAAGGCCCCAAATGGGGTGTCTGGGTAGGTGGGAGGCTGGCACTGCAGCGGAGCCAACGCCCTCTCCCGCCCATCCTCTTCCCACCGCCAGGACGAGGAGCCAGTCTCTGCCTCAGCACCTGCCAGGTATTAGCTGACTTGCTGCCCCACACATCTGCTCTTTAAGGCAGGCGCCACTACTGTACAGATAAGAAAATCAAAGGAAAGATTGAAATGACTTGCCTAAAATCTGCCAGCTGGTGAGGGATTTGAACCCAAGCAGTTCTGCTCCAGAGCCTAAACCTAGCCTCAACAACAGTCAGAGAGGCTGAGGCCACAGAGAGTGCTTAACTAATGTTGCTCCCTCCTCTTTGCCTCTGTACAGGGTACTGCCACCTGGAAGACTCTTTAAGACGCTGTTGTCCCTGACTCTGAGATTTGCCCTTATTGTGCCTATTTCGGAGAAGGCAATGGCAACCCACTCTAGTAGTCTTGTCTGGAGAATCCCACGGACGGAGGAGCCTGGTAGGCTACGGTCCATGGGGTCGCTAAGAGTCGGACACGACTGATGTGACTTAGCAGCAGCAGCAGCAGCAGCAGTGCCCATTTTACAGGAGAGAAAACCATGGTCAAGAGCTGTTAAGTCATCAGCCAATTTCAAACAAGTAGAGGCAGAACAGGGATCAGACTTGCATCTGTCTGACAGCAGAGCTCATGCAGACCCAGAGGACCAGTGTGTGCGGAGGGGAGAGGGAAGGGGCAGCCGACCAGGCAGACGGAGGGGAACCAAATCCAAAGGCTTATTTTACACTTTGGGGTTTTCATCTGGATAGAAAAAGTAGTTCATTGTTGAGGGGACCACTGCGTCCCACCACCTGAAACATCAATAGCCAAGGTAATTGGGGACCTCTGTCTGGCCACTCAGTCCCTGAAAAGAATTTTCAGGTAGATTTCAGCCGGGAGCGCTGGGTTCTACTTAGAATGTAAAATGCGTGTGTGAAGTGTTTTCTCTGAAGTGGGAATAGGTAATTGATTTTTTAAGCAAAGTGACCTTTCTGGGCCCTGGAAAGCGATCTCAGGTCCCTTTCTTATTTTTCTGTGCATAAAGGCAATTATTCCAGGTCAGCTCTCCATACAGGAAATGGGACTCACTAATTTTGCCCAACAAATGTCTCACTGTAGCTTTTCTTTATTGCAAGAAGGATTATCGTATCAGCTTGTTTCACATCAGAGAGAAAAAAGCAGGCCCTGCTTTAACCAGAGGATCTAAGGGAGAGATTCCAGGAGGCTGAGAAATCCTTGCTCTGCCAGTTCCTAGGGCAGCTGAGCGTCACTCTGCTGCTCTGTGTCTTGGTTTCCTCCTCTGGACAATGGTGATCACCACTGCTGACAATCCTCGCCAGCAGTGGATGCTGAGAATGGAAATAGGGTGCCCCTCCCTCTGTCCATCCTCACCATGTGACTTGCTATGGCCAGCAGGACAATTGCAAACGCAACACAAGCAGAAGCTTCACTCTCTTTGAGACTCTGAGACCACCCTGTGAAGAGCCTGAGCTAGCCCACTGGAGGAGACAGAACCTGGCCAGACCAGCCGAAGCCCCAGACCAACCAGCCTGTGAGCCCCAAGGAACTGGGTCAGATCAGAACTCTCCAGTAGACCCACAGGATTGTGAGAAATAAATGCTTGTTTAATCCACTCAATTCGGGGACTGTTTTGTTCCACAGCAACAGCTAATTGATAGATCTCCTCTTGGTCTTGAATCTGTTAAGTTTTTTGGTGCTTGGGTTAAAAGTGAACATATTGGGAGATTATTGGGGATCACAGAATTGAAGTGAAGGCTGAAGAGCCAGGTTTGGAATCAGGCAGGAACCAGACTGTCTGGGCCCTGCCTATTGAAGGGACCATTTCACCAAAGCCTTCATGCTTGCATGCCGGGACGCAAAGAGTTAAAGGCCCTGCACATAGTCACGTATCCAACCTTGGCTGTGCAGTGAAGCAGGTAAGAAGCAGGACCTGAGGGAAAGACACACACAGGGAAGTGAGAAAGCAAGAAGCCTCTGGAGCAAGCCTGTCTCAGTTCATTCCCCAGTCTGCTGTGTCCGAGCAAGTTACTCTTTGAGCTCGCTTTGGCCCTGTGTAAATGTGCTGGGAGCTGCCTCTGTGTACTGGGTTTACTGCAAACATGAAATGAAGTGATATGTGCAAACCAGTTAGAATAGGACCTGACATTCAGAAAGCACTCAGCAAGTGCTAGTTGCCATTTTTATAACTATATTCTGCAGTGGGAGGGGAGAATTCAGCAATGATCTTCCGTGACTTGTCAAATCACTAGGACTCTACACAGGGCAGGGGAAGGTAATTCCTCCAAAGGAAATTGAGGTTCTGCTGGGAAGGATACTGGGTGACCAAAAATGACAAATGTCCCGCTTGAGGTGTGGCCAGGACTTGACTTCATCATTTCTGGTAACTGAACCAAGCACTGCCCAGGGAGGTGGGCCTTGTCCCTGTCCCCGGGCCCGCCTTCTGGTGGTGGAGAGGTTGCACCTGAATAAGTGAGTTGACTGATAACAGGGTGACTCCGAAGGGCTCCAAATACCACGGTGAAAGGGAAAGAAATGGTCAAAGGCTGCTTAGGTAATGTGATGGGGTGAAATAAGATACTTGTGTACTGGTGTAAAGAGAGTATCTAGTGTCTTATTAGCGCTGCTTGGTGTATACAAAGACCCTTTGTACTCCATCCGTGTCATTTCCTGTCCCCAGCCCCTAGGAAGCCCCTGGCTGAGGGCTCAGTAACCCTGGCTCCTGCTGTGCTCCATGAAGTCCCTTTCCCCTCCGTGAGCCTTGGTCTTCACATTGATGTGATTGAGGTGCTGAATGAGTCAGCAATTTTTCAAAAATTTTAGCCTTCCTGCATTTCTTGCGACACCCCCAAAAACAGATGAAAGTGGGAGAGGAGTTCACCATGAGTCAGCTTCTCTGTCATCTCCCCCTCACGCTGAGACCCCAAGACGCTTCTGCAGACACCTGAGGTGCCAAGAAGTCCCAGCTGCCAACCACAAGGTACATAAATGATGTCTTGGAACCTATGAGGGCGGCGGGAATCCTCGCTGTGCTCCTTACTTTCTGTGTGATCTTGGGTTGGTCACTTGACCTCTCTGAACCACCTACATCATCTCTCCAGTGGGGATGGGAGTTAGGAGATAGCTCTGGGTTCTAGAACCCATGCTCCACCACTGACTTGCTCTGCATCTTGGCTAGCTCCTACTCTTTGGTGGGCCCCAAGCGTGATGGGATTCCTTATTTTCCAGCACCCCTACCTGAGTTGGCCTCTCGAGAGGCATGGCCACTGAAGGAGTCCCCAGCGCACAGCTTACCGTCTCCTCCCTCCCAGGCTCGATAGAGGAGAGACCTTGCAGGACACTGCAGCCCCACAGCCCAGAAACAGCAGGCCCGTCAGTGGGCGGCTGACCCGCGACACAGAACCTGCGCTGAGGCCTGTTGCCTGGCAACAGGCACCATCACACACCGTGGGTGGCCATGGGTTCCGGTGGTGGTCCACATCGCCAGCCCAGACCAGACCTGCTGGGCGCTGGAGAGGGCAGGTGGAGTGTCTGTGGAGGCTTGGCAGCAAAGCTTCTAGCTGCTGGGCCTTTGCGTGTGGCCCTTGTAGAAGCACACAGATGCTCCTGTTGTTATTGTCATCCTCAATCCTGATGAGAACCAGCAAATGGGGATTGTCATCCCCTCCGCACAGGTGAGGAAACAAACAGCTGGCCGAGGGTGCCACCCGGGAGCTTGTGGTGGGTCGGCAGGCAGCATCCCCCGGCCCCCCTGCCATGACCTGACCTGAGGAGACAGAGGACAGAGGGGTCAGAGGTCATGGGGAGGTTTCAGACTGGGTTTCGTGGGAGAGGAGGAAGATGGGGAGTGTCTGTGGACCTAATGCAGATCAAGAAGCAGCAGTTAGAACTGGACATGGAACAACAGACTGGTTCCAAATCGGGAAAGGAGTATATCATGGCTGTATCTTGTTACCCTGCTTATTTAACTTATATGCAGAATACACATGCAAAATGCTGGGCTGGATGAAGCACAAGCTGGAATCAAGGTTGCTGGGAGAAATACCTCAGATACACAGATGACACAACCCTTATGGCAGAAAGTGAAGAACTAAAGAGCCTCCTGATGAAAGTGAAAGAGGAGAGTGAAAAAGTTGGCTTAAAACTCAACATTCAGTTAACTAAGATCATGTCATCCAGTCCCATCACTTCATGGCAAATAGATGGGGAAACAATGGAAACAGTGACAGACTTTATTTTGGGGGGCTCCAAAATCACTGTAGATGGTGACTACAGCCATGAAATTAAAAGATGCTTGCTCCTTGGAAGAAAAGCTATGACCAATCTAGACAGCATATTAAAAAGCAGAGGCATTACTTTACCAACAAAGGTCCGTGTAGTCAAAGCTATGGTTTTTCCTGTGGTCATATATGGATGTGGGAGTTGGACTGTGAAGAAAGCTGAGTGCCGAAGAATTGATGCTTTTGAACTGTGGTGTTGAGGAGACTCTTGAGAGTCCCTTGGATTGCAAGGAGATACAACCAGTCAATTCTAAAGGAAATCAGTCCTGAATATTCATTGAAAGGCCTGATGCTGAAGCTGAAACTCCAATACTTTGGCCACCTGATGTGAAGAACAGACTTATTGGAAAAGACCCTGATGCTGAGAAAGAATGAAGGCAAGAGAAGGGGATGACAGAGGATGAGATGGTTGGATGGCATCACTGAAGCGATGGACATGAGTTTGAATAGGTTCTGAGAGCTGGTGATGGACAGGAAAGCCTGGCGTGCTGCAGTCCATGGGGTCATAGAGAGTCAGACACAACTGAGCAATTGAACTGAACTGTGGGCCTAATGCCTCCCAAGCCCTGGTGATGTAAAGTCCAGCATATCTGCAGCGTAAGTGAAGGCTCCTGAGGTCAAGTGGGTCAAAGCCCTAGACTACCTGGAGTGGGAGGGGCCTGTGTGGCACCTGAGCAGTGGCTCCAGCAGGTAGGCCCCTCCATGGACACACTGAGGTCACAGACCTAGAGGTGCTGAGTCTCTGGATGCTGACCCTTCTTCAGACACCACCTCGCTCCTTCAGTGGCCAGCCCAGCTTGGGTCTCTAGGGGTTGCTTCAGGGTGTGGCACAGAAACCCAGCAGTGCTGGTGGCACGGGCCTCAGGCCAGGCATCCTCATCTCTGCTTACTGTCTGTGTGACCCTCCACAGATGAGGGTCACGTGAGGTATCGTGTGATGAGGGCATGTGGGGTGTCATGCTATGAGAGTCACATGGGGTGTCTTGCTATGAGGGTCACGTGAGGTGTCATGTGATGAGGGGCACGTGGGGTATCTGAGGGGCACGTGAGGTGTCAGGTGACGAGGGTCACGTGAGGTGTCAGGTGATGGGGCTCAGGTGAGGTGTCATGCAATGAGGGTCATGTGAGGTATCTGAGAGTCATGTGAAGTATCTGAGGGTCACGTGAGGTGTCAGGTGACGAGGGGCACGTGGGGTGTCATGCTATGGGGCTCAGGTGAGGTGTCATGCTATGAGGGTCACGTGAGGTATCTGAGGGTCACGTGAGGTGTCATGTGACGAAGGTCACGTGAGGTGTCATGTGACGAGGGTCACGTGAGGTGTCATGTGATGAGGGTCATGTGAGGTATCTGAGGGTCACATGAGATGTCATGTGATGAGGGTCACGTGAGGTGTCAGGTGATGGGGCTCAGGTGAGGTGTCATGCAACGAGGGTCATGTGAGGTATCTGAGGGTCACATGAGGTATCTGAGGGTCACATGAGGTGTCAGGTGACGAGGGTCATGTGAGGTGTTATGCTCCTTCTGGGTGTCATGAGGATTTCTCCTGGGGCTACCTCATAATGAGTGTCCTTATTTTCAGTCAAAAACTGAGACTCAAGAAAATTTAGGCTTTTGCCCAAGCCCACACAGCTAGTGGGCAGGGCTGGGATTCCAGGTTATTTATTCAGGTATCTGAATACCCATTTGCTGTGTGACAAACTACACATTTTAAGCAATGACTTAAAACCACAACCTTCTTGTGTACCTGTACGTGCAGTTTGGCAGGGCCTGGCAGAGACCACTCAGCTCTCTCCTGCAGGCATTCGATGAGCAACTTGGGGGCTGGGCTCCAGTCCTCGAAAAGGTGTCTTCACTCCTGGGCTGGGTGGGCTGAGACTAGCTGAGTGGCTCTCCATGGGGCCTCGAAGCAAGAGTCCTGGGAGACTCTCTCTGTTTCCAAAGCCTATTCTGAGCTGACCTGCCCCCAGTGGATGGAGTGTGTGGGTAATAAATCATAGCAAGGATGGGAGGGATCTGCCTGGAGCTGGCAGGTCCCTCCACACAGGATCCAATTAGAATGCTGTGTCCTGGAGCTTGGGTAAGCCTGGAGGGCAGGGGTGGAGCAGAGGAGGCAGGAGGGACTGGCCCCAGGGGGTCTGAGCTGGTCAGACAGGCCAGGGAGCCAGACACAGAGGCTGCAGGCGGAAACAGGCCTTTAAGACACAAAGTGGACTTCCCCGATAGCTCAGTGCCTGCTATGCAGGAGATGCGGGTTTGATCCCTAGGTCAGGAAGATTCCTTGGAGAAGGAAATGGAAACCTACTCCAGTATTCTTGCCTGGAGAATTTTATGGACTGAGGAGTCTGGTGGGCTACAGTCCATGGGGTTGCAAAGGGTCGGACACAGCTGAGTGACTAAGCACACATGCGTGCAAAATGCAAAGCAGCCCCTGACACAGCTGCTCCCACTTAGAAGCCCAGCCGTTCAGGCCCAGAGCCCAGGGATGCCCTCGTTTTCTCTTCTTGCCCACCGTCAGGTCACCTCCACAATGTGGGGTCCACGTTCGACCCCCCAGCCCCGCAGTCACACTAGGGTGCAGCCACTGTCCGCTCATGCCTGGATCCTTGCAGGAGATTCCTCACTGTCTACCCTGTCCAGTTTTCAACCATTTTCTACTCAAGAACCAGAGAGTTTTTAAAACTGTAAATCAACATCACATCACCCTCAGTTTAAAAAGTCCGAGGACTTTCCTTAGAATAAAGTTCAACCTCTTCAAGCTCAGATTTCTACAGACACTGTCAACACTTTACCCTCTTCACTGCCTCTGCCAGGGACCATCTCCCACTTCTTTGCTTGGCTGATTCCTTCTGGTCCTTCTAGCTTCAGCTCCAATGTTGCTTCCTTGGAGAGGTGCTCTATGCCCACTTGGCCTGAGGTCATCTTTCCCACCCTGTGACATCACTGATTTGTTGGCCTGCTTTCTTCCTTGTCTCCTCTCTGCCCAGCCCTGGCTTCATAAGGGCAGGGACCACATTCATTGTGCTCACTGCTGTGTCCTAGACATCTGAGCAGGGCTTGGGGAGGAGTGGACACTTAATAAACACTTGTGAATGAGCAACAGAGTTGAATGAATAAATGCACTCATTAAACATATTCTCAGTCGGGGCACTCAGTCACACGCTTGGACCCTCTCCCACACTTGCACACACATGCACTAATCCACGCCTGGCTCACTTATTCAGATGTTCCCCGCTGCATCATACTCAGAAGCTAGGGGTGGTTTTTGCACCTGTAACCAGGGACACTGCCGCCCCCTCCTGGCCCAATCTGGGAAGTGGAGCCAGGTTCACGGCGCCCACTAGAGGCTCACTTGCAGATCCCTGGGACTCCTGTCAGCCTTCTTCCAGATGGGATCTCGCTATTGTTTTGGACTTTCCCTCTCTACCCAGGCTTTTGACCCTGGGCCTGAACCTTAAGATGTTCTAACCAGCTGTGCAGAAGGAAGGAGGAGAGGAGAAGTGGGAAAAAGACAAGTCAGCTCACCTCTTCTCCTCTCCAAGCCCAGTTCCAGGATCATTGTCACAGGCCTGGCATAGTAGGATGTAAGCAGCGTTTATACTTCATGCACTCGGAATCAGTTGTGAAAGGCTTTGAATGCCAGAATGAAACCCTGGGTTTTATCCTGTGTTCATATGGAGCCCCCACAAGATTTCAAGCAAGGAAGGGACAGGATCTAAAGAATAGACCAGACCACATGTGTCCATTTGTTCCTTCATGCATTCATCCAACAGTCTGTGGGAACCCAGCAGCGACAAGACGGAGGTGATGTTGGCCTTCACGAAGCATGATCTGGGGTGACGTGTAGGATGGGGATTTGGGCTCAGAAGGGCATCACCCTGGTCTTAGGCATGGTGAGTCCTGGGATGAGAAGAGACTCGGGATAGAGCTCCATTCAGTTTAAAAAGTCCGAGGACTTTCCTTAGAATAAAGTTCAACCTCTTCAAGCTCAGATTTCTACAGACACTGTCAACACTTTACCCTCTTCACTGCCTCTGCCAGGGACCATCTCCCACTTCTTTGCTTGGCTGATTCCTTCTGGTCCTTCTAGCTTCAGCTCCAATGTTGCTTCCTTGGAGAGGTGCTCTATGCCCACTTGGCCTGAGGTCATCTTTCCCACCCTGTGACATCACTGATTTGTTGGCCTGCTTTCTTCCTTGTCTCCTCTCTGCCCAGCCCTGGCTTCATAAGGGCAGGGACCACATTCATTGTGCTCACTGCTGTGTCCTAGACATCTGAGCAGGGCTTGGGGAGGAGTGGACACTTAATAAACACTTGTGAATGAGCAACAGAGTTGAATGAATAAATGCACTCATTAAACATATTCTCAGTCGGGGCACTCAGTCACACGCTTGGACCCTCTCCCACACTTGCACACACATGCACTAATCCACGCCTGGCTCACTTATTCAGATGTTCCCCGCTGCATCATACTCAGAAGCTAGGGGTGGTTTTTGCACCTGTAACCAGGGACACTGCCGCCCCCTCCTGGCCCAATCTGGGAAGTGGAGCCAGGTTCACGGCGCCCACTAGAGGCTCACTTGCAGATCCCTGGGACTCCTGTCAGCCTTCTTCCAGATGGGATCTCGCTATTGTTTTGGACTTTCCCTCTCTACCCAGGCTTTTGACCCTGGGCCTGAACCTTAAGATGTTCTAACCAGCTGTGCAGAAGGAAGGAGGAGAGGAGAAGTGGGAAAAAGACAAGTCAGCTCACCTCTTCTCCTCTCCAAGCCCAGTTCCAGGATCATTGTCACAGGCCTGGCATAGTAGGATGTAAGCAGCGTTTATACTTCATGCACTCGGAATCAGTTGTGAAAGGCTTTGAATGCCAGAATGAAACCCTGGGTTTTATCCTGTGTTCATATGGAGCCCCCACAAGATTTCAAGCAAGGAAGGGACAGGATCTAAAGAATAGACCAGACCACATGTGTCCATTTGTTCCTTCATGCATTCATCCAACAGTCTGTGGGAACCCAGCAGCGACAAGACGGAGGTGATGTTGGCCTTCACGAAGCATGATCTGGGGTGACGTGTAGGATGGGGATTTGGGCTCAGAAGGGCATCACCCTGGTCTTAGGCATGGTGAGTCCTGGGATGAGAAGAGACTCGGGATAGAGCTCCAGCTCCTGCCGAGGTAGCCTTGTGGGGAGAGCAGATGTGAGGGTCTGCTCAGCCCCTGATTAGTGCAGCCCTGGGCACAGCCCCTTTCCAGCCTACCTGACTCAAGAGCTACATCTGTTGGTTTTTTCCAATCCAATCAAATAGATGCAAATAGCATGCAAATATATGCAAGAGGTCCTAATTCAAGGTATGTTAAATAAATGTATTATGGTCTGCTGCTGCAATTACAGTCAAACTCAGCATTCAGAATGTGACCGACCTGAAATGGTGAGCTGATTTTAGTATCAGGCAGCAGAATCATGTGGGAGACAAGATGAGGCAGAGCTCAGAGACCCAGACACGCCATGTGGGGAGAGGCACACACAGTCAGGTATTTGTAGAAGAGCCACTGTTCTCAAGAGGTAAGAAAAGAGGAAGGGACAAATTTCATTTCTCACCCGGGGGCTGGAGTTTCCCTCCTTCCTTTGAAGGAATGTGGATGAGGAGTTAGAAGTCCTGGGCACTTGTCCCTGCCTGGACCCCCTGGTAGCTCTGTAACTTCCAGCTAGTCCCTCCACCAATCTGTTCTCTCCTGTGTATAATGGGTACAATGACAAGGAATCATGAAGGAAACTATGGCTGGTGACCCTGAGACAAGGATTCCAGAGAGAGTAAAGACTCCATGTGAAAGAAGGTGATATGATATAGGATGATGACTGGGGAGCATTCCTAGGAAAGAGGATGGGAAGTCAAGAGAGAGGATGGGCAGCAGCCAAACAAGGACGTGTTATCTCAAAGTCCACTTTGGATCGATCCTGCAACAAAGATCTGGAGATACTACTGGTGGCATCTCAGAGCTGTTGCATTTGGAGAGCAAGGGAGCCGGAGTATTTATTCTCCTGTACTCAACAGTGATCGGAGGAAGTAAGTTCCTCGGGGGACGACATACTTCTCCAGGCACTTCCCTCTCCATAAGTGCTGGCTAAGGGCTGTCCTCTGAAAGACGTGGGTGCTGGCTGCTGGGCGTGAAGTCACACTGGGAGTTGGCACCAAGGGACCACCTGCTACAGGAGGGAAGTGCTCTGGAAACCGTGAAGGGCTGCACCGGTCCTCATCTCACTTTCATCCGCGCTCACTGAGCACCTGCCGGCGAGTCAGCTCACCTCTTCTGGGCATGTGGATTGCTGTGAAGGGAGGAGGACTTGAGAGGTGCCTACTGTGGCAGCGAGACTGGGTGGAAGGAGCCCCCTCATATGCTGCTGCTGGGAGAGTAAACTGGCATAACTGCTGAGGGCTATGTCGCAGGATCCATCAAAATTACAAATACAGTAATCTTTCAACCCAGCAATTTTATTCCTAGGATGTTGTCCAGTGTGTATCCTCACCCATACATAAAACAACATATTCACAAGGTCACCTATTGCAGCTCTATTTGTAACAGCAATGAAATTAAAATAACCTTATATGCACACCCATATAATGAAATAGCCTGCCAACAAACAAACAAAAAAGAGAACGAGTAAGTCCCATCTGTACTGTTACTGAATGATTCTTAAGCCTTAATAGTTAAGTTATTTAAAAATATGATAAGTAAAAATCAGAATAAAGAACTATCTGTACGTTTATTTAACAAACTGTTGTATAGCCAATTGTCTTATGTGCTTTTTAAATTATGAATTCACTTAGTCTTCCTAAGAATTCTATGAGATGGGGTTATTGTTATACCCATTTTGCAGATGAGGAAACTGAGAAACAAAGAGGTTAAGTAACTTGACCAAGGTCATAAAATGAGTAAACGGCAGAGCCAGGATTTGGAGGGTGGAGGAGCCAGAGAATCTGTACTTTTTATTATATTTCTTTTCTGTAGCTGGCGATTACCCCTAACCAATCATAAGAGTTCTGTTTTCTTGAGCAGTGATTGGTGTGAGAAGAGCATGCTGCACTTCTGGCCCATGAGATGTGAGAGAACGTCTGGCAGGGGCAAGTGTGTGTGTGTGTGTGTGTGTGTGTGTGTGTGTATGTGTGTGTATGGAGGGATAAGGATAGGTTTTCTTATTAATTAAAACAGATGTCCAGGGAGTTTCCTGGTGGTGTAGTGGTTAGAATTCTGAGTTTTCATTCCTGTGGCTGGAGTTCAATCACTGTTTGGGGAACTGAGATCCCACAGGCCCTATGGCATGGCAAATAATAAATGGCGGGGGGGGGGGGTGTGTGTCCAGAGAATATGGTCTCTGCTCTTCCCGATGTTTTTGTTGTGAAGCTGTCAGTGGAGGCAGCCACCAAGCGACCGGGAGGCACGGATGGGCATCAAGCTACTGAATAACCAGCCCTCGGCGTCCAGCTTTGAGTTAACAAACATTTTTACTGCTTTAGGTTCTCAAACTCGAGCGGCACTAACATCACAGTTAAATCACAGATGGCTGGACCCCACCCCTAGCATTTCTGATTCAGTGGGCAAAGCCAAAACTTTGCATTTCTAACAAGTTCCCAGTGATGCTGATGCCAGCTGGTCTGAGGACCACACTTTGAGAACCACTCTTTAAAGCATTTTGAGTTAAGCTTTCTGTTTCATGAAACCAAACGCATCTTGAGGCATTCTGTGACTGGTGCTTTGTGCCTCTCAGATCCTCTGGGTGGGGCAGGGGTCATGGGTCAGGGAGGCAACACAGATGGTGGTATGAGCACCAGATGGCAGTCAGGAGCCTGGGACACTCCATCCCTCCCTTGTGACCTTGAGCAATTTGTTTCTTCTCTGCAGGGTCTGTTTCCCCATCTATTTAATGGAAAGGAGTTTGGATGAGATTATGGCTAACCTTCCTTCTGGCTTTGATACTCTGTGTTTCAGAATTCCCTAATCTTAGGGACTCAAGCCACTGATCTTGGTATCAAGCCAGGCCCCTCTCTCTCCCCCATCAGTTCCTCGCTCTTCCTCTCCCCAGGGAGTCTGTGACTTCGGCAGCATCAGGTGCTGCGAGGCAAAGGCAGCGCCACAGTCATTTTTAACATATTAAAGTTCCAGGCAGAAAGCTCATTTGGAGCCTGTGTTAGAGCTGGGAGGAGAGGCCGGAGCCAAGTCTCCCCATTCAGGGCCTCCCCCCGGCTCTCTACCCTGCTTGAGCTGCGATGTATCACAAACCAGCATCTGAAGGGCGCAATGCCTGGGCCTGTGGGAGCCACTCCCCAGGGACTCTCACTTTGAAGGTTTTGGGTAAACACACACTGGCACAGTTTCTCCTTCCATATCCAATCCATCACTGATAACTGGCTTCCACCTCCTAAACATCATTCAAATCTGCCATGTTCTCCTTGTCTCTCTGGCCTGGATCCTTGGAAGCAGCTCCAGCTGGGCTCTCTGCCTCTGGTCCTGCTCCCAAGCCCTCCTGACCCACAATGAACACCTCTGGATAAAGTCTACGCCCCTGAACATGGAACACCCACATGGCCTTTCACATCTGGCTCCCACCACCTTCTCTGGCACCCCTGTGCCCTCTATACACTAGCTGGACTAAAGTTTCCAGAATGTTCTGGGCTCCCTCTCACCTCTGAGCCTGGAACATGACCTCTGCAGTCCTCTTCACCCCCACTCTCTGAGCACCCTCTCAGGTCTCAGCGTGGATCCCACACCAGCAAGTACTGCATATGTCATTTCCTATTGTTCAGTTGCTCAGTTGTGTCGACTCTTTACAACCCCATGGACTGCAGCACGCCAGGCTTCCCTGTCCTTCACCTTCTCCCAGAGCTTGTTCAAACCCATGTCCATCAAGTCGGTGATGCCATCCAACCATCTCATCCTCTGTCGTCGTCTTCCCCTCCTGCCCTAAATCTTTCCCAGCATCAGGGTCTTTTCTGATGAGTCCTGGGCCTGATGCAAAATGAAAGCATGGGGGTTCCTGTTCAACATATATTCAGAATTTCAAAACGCAACAGCAAAGCATTAAACCATGTTTGTGGCCCCGCGTGATTGTACATGCTGCAGATCCCGGAAGCCCACTCTGCTGCAGGCTGGAACCCCAGTGTCTCCCCTTGGTGTCTCCTCTGTACAGCACAGCTCTCTGTGTGTCCCGTCTTGGTAATGACCACTTGTAGTGACTCTCTTTTCCTCTTCCCACTAGACTGTGAGCTCAGGGGACAGGATTTGCATCTAACTTGCTCCCAGAATGTCCCAGATGCCTGGTGCCGAGCTTGGCAGAGTAGGCACTCCTTAAAGATCTGTTGAATGTCATTCAATGTATAAACAATCTGTTCAACAAATATTTTGGCAGAGCTTCTGATGTGTCAGGCATGATTCTAGGTGCGGGAGCTGAATTCTTGAGTCAAGGAGACCCTTGCTCTTGTAGAGTTTGCATTCTAGCAATTAAGATACATACTGTCTTAGGTCGGTCCAGGCAAGAGCAGACCCTGAGCTACGCTGAGTCCTAACGGGATGTTTGTGAGGGACAGAAAGCACCTGGAGGGGACCAGGCAAGTGAAACAGGAAAGGGACCAAAGCCACCCAAGGAAGCGAAACAGCAGGTGACTGCGGCACAGGGGCTCACCTCCAGCAGGACTCTGGGAAGCGGTCTCCCACCCGAGGGGCGAGGACAGTGGGGGGACTGGTCCTCCACCTCCCGTACTCGAGCACCACTCGGATCCCCTGGCCTGGACTGGGTGCAGGCTCAGCTGCTCCTGTTGGAGGGGTTTCTCAGGCCGAGTCTTCGGTGTTACCGCCACTGGCAGGGAGCTGGCTGGGAGGGCAGTGAGGGAGATGGGCAGGCTGGACACGCAGTAAGCAATGACAGAGATAAGTAAACGTGTCATCGGTGAGACCCAGTGAGTGGAGCAGAGTAAGGGGAAAGGTGTGCATGTGGGGAGGGGCTACAGAACCCACTGTATCTTGAACGGAACCCTCCACACCATCAGCCCGCCCTCAGCCTCGGCTCCAACTGGTGACCTCTCCTCCCTTTCCCTTCCCCAGTGCAATGGTGTTTTTCTTTTTAGCCCTGAATTTGGACCATATATTACAATTTCATAGGCACCAATGGCATGAGAGATGAGGCCCTAAATTGCTAGAGACTTTTAATTCGGCTTCTGACAATCCCCGCGCTGGCCCGCGGGCCTGGAGAGCCCTTCGGTTGGCTGTCTCCCGCCCTCTGAGAGGAACTGCTAATGAAAGGAGCGGGAGGAGGCACCTGCCCACCCCCTGGCGGTGGTGCAACGTCCTAATGGGCTGCAAGGGAGCGAGACTGAGGTCGGTGTGTCTGCGGGGCAGTCTCCACGGAGACCCCCGACCCCACACCCTCCTCACAATAGTTCAAGAAAGGAGAGCTGTGAGCCTTGTGTGGAAAGCACATAACTCATATATTCCATTGTCTTCAAGGTTTGTTCACACCTATGATCTCATTTGCCCCAGTGCAATCTTATGGATTCAACACAAGTATGACTCTCTCTCTTTCAGAAAGAGGGCAGTGGACCCTGAGGCAGGTTAGGACAAAGTGACTAGTCTGGAGCCTCAGTGCCTGAGCCCTGATCCAGTGCCTTGTCCATCATACCAGGTTTTGTCCACCTTCTGTGAGCCTCTGGTGAGGATGGGATCTGGGAGAAGTGGTTTTGATTTATTTTTTTTTCCATTGAAATATACAGATTTAAAAACAAGTAAACACGGGTCATGCCTGCATATCTCAAACTCAGTGAATTTCACAAAATTTTACCATAGATTTAATTCAGGTCAAGAAACAGAACATTTGCCCAGGCTCTTCAAGCCTTGGGGTCCCTGCCCAGTCACAGTTCCTGGGGGACACTTTCACTTGCAGCTGGACCTTTAGCGGCTGTTTTACCCTTGGGGCTTCCCTGGTGGCTCAGATGGTGAAGAATCCACCCACAATGTGGGAGACCTGCGTTCAGTCCCTGGATCAGGAAGATCCCCTGGAGAAGGGAATGGCAACCCACTCCAGTATTCTTGCCTGGGGAATCCCATGGACAGAGGAGCCTGGCTGGCTACAGTATATGGGGTCACAAAGAGTTGGACACAACTGAGAGACTTTCACTTTCACTTTACCCTCAGGGTAAATTTCCATTCTTGGTGGGGAAAACCCCACTGTTTCCAGGAAGACACAGTTTAAAGACATAAGAACCCTGGGCTGGGGTCTGGAGGTTTGGGTTCTGTGACTTTAGCTGTGTCACTTCTTTTCCCTGGACTTCAGATTCCACATCTGAAAATTTTAATGATTTCCCCTAACCCTAACCCCTCTCTGTGAGCCTGAAGTGATCAGCATCCTTGATTTTAGATTCTCTATGGGACACCCGGAGAAGGCAATGGCACCCCACTCCAGTACTCTTGCCTGGAAAATCCCATGGACGGAGGAGCTGGGTAGGCTGCAGTCCATGGGGTCGCTAAGAGTCAGACACAACTGAGTGACTTAACTTTGATTGTTCACTTTCATGCATTGGAGAAGGAAATGGCAACCCACTCCAGTGTTCTTGCCTGGAGAATCCCAGGGATGGGGGAGCCTGGTGGGCTGTCATCTATGGGGTCACACAAAGTCAGACATGACTGAAGTGACTTAGCAGCAGCAGCATGGGACACCAGCTCTCTAAAGTAGCTGGCAGCTGATAGCCATACTGACCCCTAGTAACTGGCCTGTGGGGCCCAGGCTCAGAGTATGTGTTTCCCCTTTCGTGGCTGCTAATAAAAGCCCATAATGGGAATGGCTTGTGTTTAGGATGTACACTGAGAATGGTTTTTAATTGTAGTACCTTCTAATTCATACTGCATGCTTACCCGCCAAGTGCCTTACATGCATACAGACCTCATTTCATCTCCCAGCGGTCCAATGAGTATATATTCTTCTTCCCTCTAATATATAAGCTAGAGGTTCCTTTGGCTGCAAGAAAAAAAGCTGCCTTTTTTTTAAAAAAAAGGAAATCCCTTCCTCACCCCCCAAAAAAGAAAATCTCCCTATGTAATATAGACAAGTCTGAGGAAGGCAGTTCTATGTTGGTGAGCAGCTCACAGGCATTGTCTCTGACCAGAGCTGTTCTGTCTTTCTGTCCAATCATCCTTGTCTGTTCCAGTCAATTGCAAATGGCCCTATGAAGAGTTGGAGGGTTTTCGCAGCTCCTAAGTCTGGCCAGCCTGTCTTTGATCCATAGAATACAATGAAAGTGAGGGTGGGAGAGTTCTAAGCCTAGGCCCTAGGGGACCTTGAGCTTTCCTTCTCATCCCCTTAAAATGATACTGGATGCTTGCTGGTGCACTGAGATGACCCAGAGGGATGGTACAGGGAGGGAGGAGGGAGGGGGGTTCAGGATGGGGAACACGTGTATACTTGTGGCAGATTCATGTTGATGTATGGCAAAACCAATACAATATTGTAAAGTGATTAACCTCCAATTAAAATAAATAAATTTATATTTTAAAAAAATGCTGCTGTCATGTGAACAAGCTTGGACTAACCTCCACTTCATGGCAAGAGACTCAGCAATCCCATTGGAGGCCCTGGTCGTAAAGATGATCCCAGGCAATATCATGTGGGGCAGACACAAGCCATCCCTGCTGAGCCCAGCCCACATTTTTGACCCACAAGTAAATGATAGTTGTTTTGAGCCACTGCATTTGAGGGCTGTTGTTTTTTTTCAGTCTTCCAAAGCTAACCGATGCAGCTGTGTTGGGTTTTCGTCCTCAGTTTGTCATCACGCCCATGGTTACAAAACAGCTGCATGAAGCCAAAGTCAAGGCAGGAGGAAGGGGATGGATCCAAAAGGGGCCATTTTCTCTAAACGTCCTTTTTTCCTGGGACAAAAATCTTACTAAAAGCCCCCATGGTTCCCCGGCACCTCATTAGACTTGGTCTTATATTCATTTCACTAGTCATTTGCAAAGGGGCACAAGCACCATGATAAATGTTGCCACCCATGTGGCGGCAGGTCCCACCCTCAGGGAGCTCAGTCTCAGAAAAGTGAGCTCACAGTACAAGGCAGCTAGCAAATACAGATGAAAAGCCCCGATGGGCAAGGCTGCAGGAACTCAGGTAAGAAGGGGCTCCATGAGTAACCCAGGAAAGCTTCCTGGAGGAGGCAACTCCAGAGTCTGAATCTGAAAGATTATATATTGGTCAGTTTCAGGGTACAGAATTGCTCTTACTAAACCAGGTGGTGCTAGTGGAAAAAAAAAAAAAAACCTGACTGCCAATGCAGGAGATAGAAGAGACACAGGTTCAGTCCCTGGGTCAGAAAAATCCCCTGGAAAAGGGAATGGCAGCCCACTCCAGCATTCTTGCCTGGAGAATCCCATGGATAGAAGAGCCTGGTGGACTACGGTCCATAGGATAGCAAAGAGTCAGACACGATTGAAGTGATTTAACACACATGCACAACTTGTAGAGAAAGGGATCTACACCAGAGTAGTGAGTGGCTTACAGAACTGTTGTAAGAACTGAAGAATCGACCTCTATGCTTACCCTCCAGAAGAGACTCATAGAGTCACACTGCAGAACTGGGCCACCAAGCGCGTAACCGTCCCTCCCACAATGAGGAAGCTGCCCACAGAAGTGAGGAACAGCTACTCTGCTTCCTGACTCCAGAACCACACTCCTTTGCTGTTAGCCACATGGGCAAAGTAAATGCCTGTGTCCTGCTCCCCTCCCCACCTCATTCAGTGCTACGTTTAAAATGCATCTGATTGGTCAGATGAAATTATACCCAAGCCCCTAGCTGCACAGGAGTCTGAGAAATGCATTCCTAGTTTTCCATTCACTGCAATAGAGAAAATCACACTAGAAGCAGGCTCAGCTAGATATTTTCAGAATTCACCAGAGAAGCTACTTGAGGCATAGTACTCTTTGTGGGAAGCTCTGTGGCGACAGGCTCAACGTCTTAAACAGCTATGGAGATACTCACATCTTCTGTCTCACCTAGTGTCACTTTTGCTGTTTTTGTTCATTTTGGAATTTGTTCATGTCATCCAAATTGTTAAATTTGTTAGCAAGTTTTGATTATAATCAAGCCAATCCCCTGTGTCCACCACGGATGAATAAACTTTGCTCTCCTTAGAACTGGGAGATGTGGGGATGGTTTTCACATGTTTGGACTGGAGCTAGGTCAGCTGCTTAGATGTTGATGAGGTGGAGAGGAGTAAGGGGACGCACCAGAAGCATCTCTGTGGCCAGGCTGGCTCCTTAGGTGGAGATGAAAAGTCCCACCTCTGTCCATCCACAACTACAGAAGTTAAAATATCTGGTGTGCTGGGGATGGGGAAGATGAGAGGCTTTGTGTTTCTTGAGTACAGAGGACACTTCTGAGAATACCTTGACTAACTTTCTCTGGAAACTGTTCACCCAAACCATAGGATAGGACCCAGGCTCTCATGTTTAAGCAGTGTGACCCAGCCAACCTCCATAACTGATTGGACCAAGGGTAGACTCTTGATCCTGGGTGAACCAATCTCTTTTTTGGAAATAGAGATTTGGGACTGAGAGTTTAGTTTGGACTGATGTCTTGAATGGAGGAGCTCAAAAAACATTATGGTTCTTGATGGCCATGGCAGAGAAGAACAAGTATAGCAGAGACACATTAAGTAATATGGGGACAAAGTTTCTTGAAGGACTGGAACCCAAATCAGTGCCTTGGGAGCTCCAGGAGAAAGGTCTATATCTCTGCAATTCTTTTCACTTAAGCTATGTTGGGGAGGGGCAGGGTCACTGTTATTTACAGCCAAGAGTCCTAACTACTGTCACTGGATTCTCTAAGATTGAGGGTTGGAACTCAAAGACCTGTGGGCCCCCAAACCACCCTCATCCTCTTCCTTAGTTCAGCTGATTAGAATAAAATGATATGAGGACATTAGCAGAGAGAGGAGAACTATATTTTGAAATATATGCATGTGTGTGGGTGTAGATACACACAAATTAGTGTGCTTATTTATTCAAGCTCATTGCATATAAGCAAAAAGAAGATGAAAACTCTCTATAATCTCATCCTGAATAGGTGTATTCATAAAGAACATTTTGACAAAAGGGGCATGGTAAGCTTTACGATTAGCTGAGCTTTGCCATAAATATCAGCAAAGAGAACCTAGTGAGTGATGTGGATTAGGGTAAGCCATTTCTTTCTTAAGGTGGTCAGAACAAACTAGCTTCAAAACAGTGTGTTCTGATCTGGTCTCACCTGATCCCCATTAACACTGAGCATGTAACAAAATAAAATTGTATTCATATTTGGCATCAGAATTTCTCTGGTAGGGAGTAGGAAGGTCAAAATACCTCAAGAAATCACCAAGGATAGAAAGTAAGGGCTTAGGTGGTGGCAGGGTCAGGACACCAATGAGGAAAGCTCAAACTGCCCTCCCTGAGATGTGTACTTTTCCCCAGGAAGGGGCAGGAAAGGAGAGAAAAGAAAGCAGAGGAGCGGGGGGCGGGGGGGGGGGGATTCCCTACAGAGATACTTGGGCCTGGACTGCAGAGGGCAAAGGACCTGCAGGAACCCTTGGTGATGGGAGGCCAGGTAGCTTTGGAGAACAATGTTGGATACCACGGATGCGGTGTTGCTTATGGAGTGGTGTCCGGGGCACCATGCATGCCTCCTCATGACCCCTGCTGTTTATTAAGGTCAGCTATTTCAACAGAGGCTTTGTGTGGATTGGTTTTCTTTTCTTTGGCCGGGGATGGTGGTGGTGGTACACAGGTTGGAGAAGTTATGGGAACCTTTGAAGGGACCCAGAGTGAAACAGAGATAATGTTTTGGGAAGCAAGAATCCAAAGCTGAAATTGACATTGAGGGCATCAACCACTGGAGAAGGCAATGGCACCCCACTCCAGTACTCTTGCCTGGAAAATCACATGGACGGAGGAGCCTGGTAGGCTGCAGTCCATGTGGTCGCTGGGTCAGACACGGCTGAGTGACTTCACTTTCACTTTTCACTTGCATGCATTGGAGAAGGAAATGGCAACCCACTCCAGTGTTCTTGCCTGGAGAATCCCAGGGACGGGGGAGCCTGGTAGGCTGCCGTCTATGGGGTCGCACAGAGTCGGACACGACTGAAGCGACTTAGCAGCAGCAGCAGCAGCAGCAGCATCAACCATATTCCTACCTTACCCTGGAAATTCACAGATACCATAAGGAAGTCTTTAACAGGGCTCAGAGCCAAGGTTTCCAGCTGATTTTATTAATATCTCAAGAGGGAGGGAGGCCCAGCTAATACAGGATTTGAATAAAAGCATTAAAAATTGCAACCACCAGCACCATCCCCCAAATACAAAAGCAGTAGCATCTGAAGGCTGGGGTAACCACACCAAGGAAGACTGTGTATCCAGACCCGTGGCCTGGATCACAAGCGATCTAAGCCAATTGCAACAGTCCTGCTCCCACTTTCCCAACTAAGGGGGGCTTCATGTCCCAATTCTGGTGAATGCTGCTGCTGCTGCTAAGTCGCTTCAGTTGTGTCTGACTGTGTGTGACCCCATAGACGGCAGCCCACCAGGCTCCCCCATCCCTGGGATTCTCCAGGCAAGAACAGTGGAGTGGGTTGCCATTTCCTTCTCCAATGCATGAAAGTGAAAAGTGAAAGTGAAGTCGCTCAGTCGTGTCTGACTCTTAGTGACCCCATGGACTGCAGCCCACCAGGCTCCTCTGTTCATGGGATTTTCCAGGCAAGAGTACTGGAGTGGGGTGCCATTGCCTTCTCCGCTGGTGAATGAGACCTAAGCAAAATTCTGCTGACTTGAGTGTAGTGTGGGTTTGAGGGTTCTTAAAGCGTTTGCTTTCTTTTTCTGCCTTGAACATAGACATGATGGTTGGTGTAGTGGCAGCCATCTTGTTACTATGAGGGGAAGGTGAAGAGAATCACAAAAGCAGGTGTCCTGACATAGTTGAACTACTGAACCAAAAGCGACAGCCACCCATCTCTGGTCTCATTATATTAGAAAAACAAACCTCTGTTGGATTATAGCCTCTGGAGTCAGATTTTTCTGTTTCTTGTACTGAACATATTTCTAACGGTACAGAGGTGGCTGAAGGAAACTGCTCCCCAAATGACTGGTTTTTACTCATGTTTGAGAATTAAAGACAAATTCAGGGGACAATTTAATCAGATTCCTGGAACCAAAAGGCACAGCTCCAGCTCCAGTGAGAACAGAAGAGAACTGCCAAATCTCATTACCGAAGGCACAGAACAGCCCTCCAGTGAAGCATCAAAGTTAATAGTGTATCTCAAACTCATCCAAAGCAAAGCCAAGGCAGCAAAATGAAGCCAGTGATGGATGCCGCCATATCAGCTGTTCACTTGCTATGGTTTTAGTCCCCTCATCATCGACAGCGTCAGGATCCCACTGGAGAAAGACATGATCAAACAGGAGAGCTGGGAAAGGGCATGTCACTTCTAGATTGCAGGAACAGGAGCAGGCACTCACGGGCAGGAAAAATCAACCAAGAATAGGCAGCTATTGTCACTATTTTATTTATGAGAAAGCAGACAGGATGAGCGTTTTAAGGGCTCTGTTTGGGTATAAACTAATTGATTTATTCATGAAGTACTTATTAAGTACCTCCTGCATACCAGCTCCCAGGCTGCTTGTCAGCAAGATACTCTTGAGTGTAGTGGAGTTAATAAAGCAAGGACACAAATAATTACAAAATAAAACAAAGGGATCTCTGGAGTTTTGGTGAAGGAATGAAATGTATTAGAGTCCTGGGAAGTGAGGCAACTGTATCCAGCCAACAGGAGGAAGAGATTCAGTTCAGCTGCACAATTACTGTTGGAGGTACATATGATATGAGCATACAAAAATAAAAGGGAAAGGAAGGAAAGATGCAGAGGCTCAGCATTGGTCCCCAGCAAATACAGCAGGTTAAATGAGCATACTTCCTAGTCACCTGCAGTGTTTGAGAGACACTATGCTGGAAACCTTTGGTATGTGGGTAGAGGGGTTACTGCCACTTTTCAAAAGGTGACTGAGACTCAGAAAAGTATTGTCTGTGGATGATATGTCAGAGTTTGAACCCAGATCTACTTGAGTCAGCTTCCTAGGTGGTGCTAGTGGTAAAGAAGCCGTGTGCCAATGCAGGAGACCCAGGTTCAATCCCTGGATCGGGAAGATCCCCTGGAGGAAGTCATGGCAATCCACTCCAGTATTCTTGCTGGAGAATCCCATGGACAGAGGAGCCTGGTGGCCCACAGTCCATAGGGTTGCAAAGAGTTGGACATGACTGAAGCACCTTAGCATGCATGCATCAGTTCAGCTCAGTCAGTTCAGTCGCTCTGTCGTGTCCGACTCTTTGTGACCCCATGAATCGCAGCACGCCAGGCCTCCCTGTCCATCACCAACTCCCGGAGTTCACTCAAACTCACGTCCATCGAGTCGGTGTGCCATCCAGCCATCATCCTCTGTCGTCCCCTTCTCCTCCTGCCCCCAGTCCCTCCCAGCATCAGTCTTTTCCAATGAGTCAACTCTTCGCATGAGGTGGCCAAAGTATTGGAGCTTCAGCTTCAGCATCAGTCCTTCTAAAGAATGCATACGTGAATCCAAATCCAGGCTCAATACACAAGGTTATACTGACTTATTTTACTGTTAAAGCACCTTCGGAAAATCCAACCGAATCTGTCTTTGATGGAAAAGGGGATTTACAGGACCATGTAACCAAAGAGTCTAGTGTGGATTCAGGTAAGTGCTGATCTAGTAGTTCAAACGAATTCACCAAAGGCCTAATTTCTTTTGATCTCAAAGCGCTTTGTTGCTCAGCTTTTTCCTCTGGCTCCACATTTGCCCCATCACAAAATAGGTCTAGATTCTTCTGTGTATACCATGGTCCCATTGTTCCATATTTCATATCATCTACACTATTAACTGAAGAAAGAGAGAAGATATATCCTGGTACCTCTCGTTGAAAGGAGAGGGAAACAGCTTCACCTTTCCAGAAATTCTAGCAAGCATTTTCTTACATGTCATTGGCTCTGGTGGGTCATGTGCCTGCTCCCAAAAATATCAATGTGGGCTCCCTGAGGATGACTTTTATAAACAGAAAAGACTATTTATGATTACATTAACTTTACATTTAACATCAAACACATTAAGCTTAGCAACTAAAAACCTAGTTCTCTAAACTGTAAAGTTCATAAATCTCATAAATCTTTATTCTACTTCTAGATCTAGAATAATCAATTTCAGGGGGCCTTTGCAATTAAGAAATATATCAAGCTGCACTATTAAATTTAATATAGTTGATTTTATTTTTGAGTCCTTTAATTGCTTGTTTAATAAATAAAAACTTTGAAATATTTAAGTAACACTTGCAATATGGTGACTTTTAAGTCTTCTTACATATTTCAAGTCAGTTTACAAACTTAATAAAATCACATACTATTTAATGTTAAATCATAAATCTAAATCAATTACTCAATTACATTTTTAATTGGAATCATAAATTGATCTCTTATATACTCCAATATGCCAAATAACTTTAAACATTACAAGTACTTTAAAAAATATCAAATATACATAAATTTTCCTAAAGCAAACACACAAAAATATATTCAAACTGTGAGTATAGTTTGCATCATTCTTTCTATCAACAATGCTAAAACTTCTTGGGGTTAAAAGACTCTTAGCTGCTTAGGAAACATGGCTTTCCAGAGGCAGACCCCTGTTTCAGAGCAGAAGGTACAGATAGACTTGCAAAGATTGGGCTGAGGTCTAAGCAGGCCACTCATCAGGCCCGAGCACTGATGGGGTGAGCTAAAATTCCGTAATTTCTAGAGAGGCAGTAGTAGAGCAGTAATGAGTGGGGGAGGAGGAGGATATCCTCCAGAATATTTTGGACCATCATAAGGACTTTGACTCTCTGAGGGGAAACACTTAAAGAATTTTGAGTGGAGAAGTGGTAGTCTCTTTATTTTAATGGTGAACCTGAGATCCAGTTTGTGCCAATGGATTGTGAGAGGAAGTCAGCCTGAGTGTTTCTGGGAAAGGTTTCCCAGATCTTGAAAGAAAGCATGAGAAAGAATACCACCGCACCCCTCCAACTCCCACAGACATACACACCCATTTTTATTATCTTCTAGATATTGTCTCATGAAAATGTGATGCCTGGAGCCATGGCAGTCGTTTTGTGATGATTAAGAAGCTACCTGAAAACAAGCTGACTCTAAATATGGCAAAGATGAAACTTCTTTTTTAACAGCTTGAGATATAATTCAGGTACCATCCAATTAGCTCATTTAAATTCAATGGTTTTAAATATAGTCACAGCATTGTGCAACCATCCCCTCAGATAATTTGGGACCTTTTACCACCACAAATATAAACCCTTTACCCATTAACACTCTTCATTTCATTTCCTCTCAGCCTCCTCAACTCTAACCAACCATTAAATTACTTTCTGTCTCTATAGATTTGCCTATTCTGGACACTGTATAAATGGAATCACAGAGTATGTGGTCTTTGGTGACTGGCTTCTTTAAGTTAGCATGTTTTAAAGGCTCATACATGTTAGGACCTGCATAAATATCTCACTCCTTTTTATCGCTGAGTTTTATTCCATTATACAGCTGTACTACATTTAAAAAATCCATTTATTAGGTGATGGACATTTGGCTTTTGACTGCTATGAATAATGCTGCTGTGAACATTTGTGCACAGTTTGTGTATGTGTGAGGACATGTTTTAATCTCTGTTGGATATATAACTATATATATGGGCCATATGGCAACTTTGTTTAATCTTTTGAGGAGCTGCTTGACTGCTTTGCAATGTGAGAGCACATTTTACGTTCAAACTGCCAATATATGAGAGGAGCAATTTCACCACCTACTTGCTAGTTTCCTAATGTGAATGATGTGAGAGTGGTCATTTGTTTATCTTCTTTAGAGAAATGTCTGTTCATTCATATCTTTAGCCCATTTTAAAATTGGGTTATTTATCTTTCATTTCTGAGTGGAAGAGTTCTTTATAATATATTCTGGATACAAGTTCTTTTTATTATATATATGTGATTTGCAAATACTTTCTCTCATTCCTTGTGTTGTCTTTTCCACTTTCTTGATGATGTCCTTTGTAGCACAAAAGTTGTTAATTTTAGTGAAATCCTATTTATCTTTTTTTTCCTCTACCACCCCTGGTGGCTCAGAGGTTAAAGCGTCTGCCTCCAATGCGGGAGACCTGGGTTCGATCCCTGGGTCGGGAAGATCCCCTGGAGAAGGAAATGGCAATCCACTTCAGTATTCTTGCCTGGAGAATCCCATGGACGGAGAAGCCTAGTAGGTTACAGTCCACGGGGTCGCAAAGAGTCGGACACGACTGAGCGACTTCACCTCACCTCACCTCACCTCACCAAACATTTTTGGTGTTATGTATAAGAAGACGTTGCCCAACTTTAAGTCATGAAGATTTACTCCTATTTTTTTTTCCTGAGTTTTATACTCTTAGCTCTTACATTTAAGTCTATTACTTTTGAATTAATTTTGGTAGATAATGTGAGGTGGAGGTCCAGCTTCATTCCTTTGCATGAGGCTACCCACTTGTCTCAGCACCGTTTGTGGAAAAGACTCTTCTTTCCCTATTAAGTGATCTTGGAACCACTGTTGAAAATCAATTGATAATCAGTGTCAGAGTTTATTTCGGACTTCTTGATTTTGACCTGTCTATCCTATGTCAGTACTGCCCTGTCTAGATCACTGTGGCTTTGAAGTAAATTTTGATTTTAGGAAGCACAAATCCTCAACTTTGTTTTTCTTCAAGGTTTTTTTTTTTTTTTTTTTGCTATTTGGCATCCTATGAGACCCCATACGTATTTTAACGTCACCTTGTCAATTTCTGGAAGACAGATAACTTGGATTTGATAGGGATTGTATGCGTGTGCTGACTTAGCACACACACACACTGATTCTATAGATCAATCGAGGATTGTTTCCTTCTTAATGATATTAAGTCTTCTAGTTCAGCAACATGAAATATTCTTGCATTTATTTAAGAATTTAGAGCAAAAGTCTTGTAAAATTTGCTTCTAAGTATTTCTCCATTTGACATTATTGTAAATGAAATTTTTTTATTAATTTTATCTCATATTGTTCATTGCTAGCATATATAGAAATACAATTGATTTATATACCTTGTATCTTTAAAAGTTGCCGAAATCATTCATTTGTTGTAATTGATTTAATGGGTTTCTTAGGATTTTCTTTATACAAAATTATGTCATGAACAAATATAGTTTTACTTGATACAGAATTCTCTTTTTAACCCCCAGCACTTTAAATATGTCATCCCACTGCTTTCTGAACTTCATAGTTTCTGATGAAAAATCAACTATTTATGTTATTGAAGTTTCCATATAAGTGATGAATTGCTTTTTCGTTGCTGCTTTCAAGATTCCTTATCTTCACTGTTCAACAGTTTGATTATGGTGTGTCTAATGTAGATCTTTTTGAGTTTATCTTATTTGGGATTTACTAATATTTTTACACATCTTTTAAAAAACAAATTTGGAAAGTTTTTGGCAACTCTTTCTTTAGATATTCTTTTGGCTTTGTGTCCCCTTTTTATCTCTCTTATCCTTCTAGAACTCCCAGTATGTGTACATTCATAGGCTTGGTGGTATTTCATATGTCTCTGAGCACCTCTTCATTTTTATTTACTGTTTTCTGTTTGTTCTTCATTGTATAGTCTCTATCAATCTATATTCAAATTCACTAATTATTTTTTTTTCTGCAGCACAAATATACTGCTGAGTCCTGCTAGTAGGTTTTTTCAATTCAGTTATTGTATTTTAAACTCTAGAATTTCCATTTGTCTTTTTTTGATAATTCTTATCTCTTAATTGACATGCTCTGTTCAATGAGACATTATCATTATACCTTCCTTTTTCTTTTTAAAAATAAAACCAAAACATATTTATCTAGAGCTGTTATTAAATTACAACTTCAATGTTTATTTTTAATATCAAATATATCTCTGATCTCATTTTTTATTGTTTATAAGGAGACCCTTCTCCTACGACTATTGCATGCAAAAACAGGCAGTAGTGAAAGAAAGTTGTCTTGTTTTTAAACAATCCCCCCTTTTTTTTTTTTTTGATGTTTTTGCTCAAAATCCAGCAACCAAATGAGGAAACTCCTAGAGAGCTTGGTTATCAAAATATTGGGGCACATAAAGTGCTTTCCACATTTTGAGAATTAGGAGCAAACCTTTCTTTTGAAACAGCAAAATGTTCTTGATGGATTTATGTATGTACTTTTAATGTTGATTGTATCTAATGTATTAAATAGTAAGATTAACAGGAGTAGGCATGCACTTAGGGAAATTCAAATTTTCCTATTATAGTACACATCTTTAATACTGGCATGGAAAATACAACCAGTATTCCTCATGTAGCTAGAAGCACTTAGAAAAGATATATATTGCCTATGTGAACTTCCTAGAGAGTTAAGTCTTATACATTAAGTGATGAAATTCATCTAAAATATGTTTTCTTGTCTTCTGAGACAACACCAAACGTATTTAGACTTAAAAAAATGATAACTGTTACAAAGAATACCTGTTTATGAAAAGAGCCATGTAATGCATTTGAACTATGGTGTTGGAGAAGACTCTTGAGAGTCCCTTGGACTGCAAAGAGATCAAACCAGTCAGTCCTAAAGGAAATCAGTTTTGAATGTTCATTGGAAGGACCGATGCTGAAGCTGAAGCTTTAATTCTTTGGCCACCTGATGCAGAGAACTGACTCATTGGAAAAGATCCTGATGCTGGGAAAGACTGAAGGCAGGAGGAGATGGGGACGACAGAGGCCACGATGGTTGGATGGCATCACCGACTCGATGGACATGGGTTTGAGCAAGCTTTGGGAGTTGATGATGGACAGGGAGACCTGGCGTGCTGCAGTCCATGGGGTGGCAAAGAGTCGGACACAACTGAGTGACTGAATTGAAGTGAACGTGAAGAAGGCAGTTGTTGAAAGCAGTTGGCTTACTCTCTCAGCAGCCCACAATTTTCATGCTCTTTTGTCTGGTTTTAAGAATTTCTCTTCCTCTATGATGTTCCCAGCTTTTACCCTAACTTCTGCCAATGAGCCTTAACCTAACCCTTTATTTCTGAAAGCATGGTCTTCAGTTCTTTGAGCATGTTTATTACGGCTGCTATGAACTCTTTGTTTGGATCCTCTCAAATGCAGTTTCCGTTTCCTATTTCTCTTCTTGATTGGTCATACTTTTTACTTCTTTGCATTAGTTTTAATTTTGAAAACTGGACATTTTAGATACTTATTGCTGTTTTTCAGTTGCTAAGTTGGTCTGACTCTTTGGGACCTCATTGACTGCAGCACGCCAGTCTTCCCTGTCCTTCACCATCTCCCAGAATTTGCTCGAGTTCATATCCATTAAGTCAGTGCTGCTGTCTAACCATTTCATGCTCTGTCACTCCTTTTCCCATCAGTCTTTCCCAGCATCAGGGTCTTTTCCAATGAGTTGGCTCTTTGCATCAGGTGGCCAAAGTATTGGAGCTTCAGCTTCAGCATCAGTCCTTCCAATGAATATTCAGGATTGATTTCCTTTAGGGTTGACTGATTTGATCTCCTTGCAGTCCAAGGGACTCGCAAGAGTCTCCTCTAGCACCGCAATTTGAAGGCATCAGTTCTTTGGTGCTCAGCCTTCTTTATGGTCCCCTTCTCACATCCATACATGACTACTGGAAAATATCATAGCTTTGACTATACAGACCTTTGCCAGCTTTTTAATATGCTATATGGGTTAGTCATAGCTTCCCTTCCAAAGAGCAAGCATCTTTTAATTCCATGATTGCAGTTATCATCCTCAGTGATTTTGGAGCCCAAGAAAATAAAATCTGTCACTGCTTCCACTTTTTCCCCTTCTATTTGCCACAAATTGATGGGACCAGATGCTATGATCTTAGTTTTTTGAATGTTGAATTTCAAGCGAGTTTTTTCATTCTCCTCTTGCACCCACATCAAGAGGCTCTTTCGTTCCTCTTCACTTTCTGCCATTAGAGTGGTATCATTTGCCGCTGAAGATGGAGAAGCTCTGTACAATCAGCAAAAATAAGACCTGGAGCTCATGAGCTCCTTATTGCAAAATTCAGGCCTAAATCAAAGAATGTAGGGGAAACCACAAGGTCATTCAGGTATGACCTAAATCAAACCCCTTATGATTATACAGTGGAGGGGATGAATAGATTCAGAAGGTAGACAGAATACCTGAAGAACTATGGACAGAGGTTTGTAACATTATACAGGAGGCAGTGACCACAGTTTTAGATAATATATTATAGCAACTCTAGATATATTGCCCTAACTTTCCCCAGAGTTGTTTTCTAGTTTATTTGGTTAATGACTTTGCTGGAATATTTCAGTAAAACCAACCAGTCCTATTTCTCTTGGCTGCTGGGGTGTCTGATAATGTGGGGAGTTAAACAGAGTTTGAATTATGCTTCTGTCACTTTGCTGAGCAACCTTGAATGTATGGCATAACTTCTCTGTGCTGCAGTTTTTCATCTGTTTGATGGGGTCAATAATAATACCTAGTATTATAAATGCATATTATGAAGTGCACACTCTTCCTATGTTTTGTGTGGTGCTCAGTGGTTCAGTCCTGTTCAACTCTTTGAGGTCGCCTGGATTATAGTTCCAGGCACCATGGACAGTAGCCCGCTAGATTCCTCTGTCTGTAGAATTTCCTGGGCAAGAATACTGGTGTGGGTCGCCCTTCCCTACTCCAGGGGATCTTCCTGACCCAGTGATCACACTAGTGTCTCTTGCGCCTCCTGCATTGGCTGGTGGCTTCTTTATCACTAGCGCCACCTGGGAAGCCGTGGCTGCTGGGATGTCTGATAGAGACATAACAGATTTTAATCTGTTCCATGGAGATACTAATAACTAGTATTATAAATGCATATTGTGAAGTACACACTTGTTATATGTTTTAGCTAACTTAATCTTCACAACAACCCTATGAAGTAAGTACTTACTATTATCCCCATTTTACACATAACAGAACTGAGGCAGAGAGACTGAGTAATTTTCCCAAGAATACACAGGTAATGAGTGATTATTCTGGGATCTGAACCCAAATGCCCATTCCCGCAGTTCTTACCCACCACTTATTTTATATATATAGATATATATCTATATATCTACAGCATTTTGAGTTCAGTATACATTTTCAGTATACATATATAGATATATATCTATATATCTACAGCATTTTGAGTTCAGTATACAATTTTCAAGTGAATTGCCAGAGAGATCTTTTTTAAAAAACAAGAAATCTGTTTATTCCACTCATCTACACCCTCTTACCCAGTTTAAAATGTGTTGGTGGGTCTACATCACTCTTAGGATCAAAGCAAAATCCCTTATTGCATCTCTAAACCCCCACCCCATCCCAGGCACTCCCAGGTCACCTCCTCATCATTCTCTCTGCTCCAGGAACCCTGGGCTCCTTCTGTTCCCTCACATTCACCAGGCTTCCCTTCCTGCCACAAGACCTTTGCCCATGCTGCTCCCACTGTCTAGAATGTTCTCCCCATCATCTTTCCTCCTCTCTACCTCCTAACTTCTGCTCATCCTATACTTCCTCAGGGAAGCTCTCCCCATCAACCTAGAGTAGATCAAGTCCTTCCATTAGAGGGATTTGGGGTACCAGGTTACCTCTCCTTGAAGCACATTTATATTTTATTTGTGTGATTATTTTGTAGTATTTGAATTGTAAGTTCTAGGATGTCAAAGGCACTGCTTGCATTTGGTAATCATCTAGCATCTACCTTAGAGCTTTGGACTTAGCAAGGCCTTACTTATGTATTTTGGAATATTAACAAATGAATGAATAATTAATAGGTGCCTCCGACCTAGACTGTAGCCCAGGGCTCATCCCTGGCTCAAAGGCAAGAATCCCAGAGTTGTGTCTATACTGCCCAGTGCAGCTGCTTTCCTTAGCCAAGGATATCACAAAGACCTCATACATTTTTTTTTTCATCCAACAAGATTTATTTAGTTCTTGTGAACTTGGTATTGTTCTAACAGCTGGGGTTTTAGTGGTAGACAAAAAAATCTTTGCTTTCATGAAATTAATATTCTGGTTGAGGTGGGTGGTATATAATAAATAAATACTCAAATACTGTCTAGTGGAAGAAAACCAAAACAGGGATAGTGGAATCAAGTGGAGAATGGATGACCACTTTTGCTAGGGTGGCTAAGGAGGCCTCTCTGATGAGGCGGCACCAAAACAGAGACTTGTAGAAAGTGACAGAGCCTAGAGAAAAGCATTCTAGGCAGAGGGAAGGGCAGGGGCCACGATCCTGAGTAAGGAGCAGCCTCCCTTCATCCGCCAAGGGGTGGGAGGCCCACATGGCTGGAGCAGTGAGTCGGGGGACTGGGCAAGGATGGCAAGGGTGTTGGGGGTCACACCCCAGTCCATCATGCTGAGGAGGCTGACAGCTACAAACAGTTGTCACTGTGCTTAATCTGTTTGAGGTCCTGCTGGAAGCCCGCGCTGGTAGACAATGGAGCGGGAAATGAGTCTGCTTAAGAGGCCACTTGTGCCCACTCGCCAGTGCCCTTGGGTGGGTCAAGCAGGTCCCTGCCACCACACTCACTTAGGGTACCTTGCTGTGGAAGTGCTTCTGGCTTCAGAATCATTGTTTACAAAACGGAAGCACTTTCTGAATCCAGCCTTCCTCTTTCTCCACCTTCCTGTGCCAACCTCGTGATTATGTGTGTGGAGTGAGCTGGAGAAGCCAGCCAGGAGACTAAGAGAAATCCCCAGAAACTACGAGGCCCCGAAGAAGAAGCCTCTCCAGATGCTCTGGCTCAGAGCATCTGTGGTCAAGTGAGCATCACCATTACCTGGAGCACGTGTGGAAGCAAGGGGGGCCGGGCCCCACCCCCAGAGTTTCAGATCGTCAGGCTTTCCTCCAGCCGCACTGGTGGTCACTCCCTTCTACAGTCATTCACGTGTTCATGACCCACGGAGGACACCCCTCTGCCTGCCCAGGTCTTTTGCAAGTTATATTATCTCAGTCCACAGCGCCCTCTCCTGGCTTCTCTGTGGGTCTGCTTCTGCACTCGGGAGTCCTGCCTTGTGTGTCTGCCCAGAGTTCTCCCTGACTGCCCTCTCCCCAGCCAGCATCCGAGGCATTGCTGGTCACTCCCTCGTGGGCCTTTTCAGTACGTGTTTCAAGAGGCTGTTTGGCATGGAAATTCAGAGACCTGGTCCCAGATGGACAGACTCAGGCTTTCCTATCAAAAGTTCTGTAGCATTGACCTCAATTTCCTTGTTTTTAACTTGTCAGAGAGGTCCTCCCCAGACTCAATTTCTATTGTTCTTTTGCCTCACTTATAATAGAATAATTTAATATTATTTATTTACAATATTATTATAATATTATATAACGTGATGTGGAGATAAAAATAACTTCCTCTTCATGGATTTGCTAGGAGGATTCAGTGAGTTAATCTGCCTTCAGAGCAGTGCCTGATGCATAGTAAATTTTGAGTTAATCTTAGCTCTAGCCAAGCAGTCCATTCTGAAGGAGATTAGCCCTGGGATTTCTTTGGAAGGAATTTTGCTAAAGCTGAAACTCCAGTATTTTGGCCCCCTCATGCAAAGAGTTGACTCATTGGAAAAGACGCTGATGCTGGGAGGGACTGGGGGCAGGAGGAGAAGGGGACGACCGAGGATGAGTTGGCTGGATGGCATCACTGACTCGATGGACATGAGTCTGAGTGAACTCCGGGAGTTGGTGATGGACAGGGAGGCCTGGTGTGCTGCAATTCATGGGGTCGCAAAGAGTCGGACACGACCGAGCGACTGAACTGACCGAGCGACTGAACTGACCGACCGACCGAACCGACCGACCGACTAGCTATTCTGGGCCATTCTGGTGAATGTTCCAACTTTTAAACTCTTCTTATTTGTATCCAAGGTGCTCTGGACAGTTCTTAACAGAATCACCTGGGTACTTGTTAAAGGAGCATTCCTTCTTTACCTCATAACTCTTGGATCATAATCTGAGGGGGTGAGTGAGACTCTGGATTCTGCAGTTTTTACCAGCATCTCTGGGTGACTTTTTCTCTGCTGGGCAATTCTGATGCACAGCACAGCTTGAGAACAAGAGCTTGAATTGGCAAAGCCTGGGTCTGAATCCAATTGAGGCATCTGTTGTGGAGTGGTCTTGAGCAAGGCACTTCCCTGGGACCCCAGGAACCTCGTCTATCAAAGTGGTACAAAGGCTGCAGCCCCCAGGCTGCCGTGACCAGCACATGGCGCCTTCAGCCTGGGCCTGACATGCCAGGAGTGCTCTACGACTTTCCGTGGGGACTCCTGGCTTTCCTGACTCCTCCAGAAGACTGACTTCTGACCAAGCTGGCACCAGACCAGGCCCCTTGTCAGCACAGTCAGAACTGGCCTCGGACGTACCCAGATGCTAACGAGTTTGCTCCTCCCTGGGTTCCCATCTGTCATCATGGCCCTGTTCCTTCTCTTCCTTCTTTCAGCCCAGGGTTATAGGCATCCTGTCTGTAAGGACCCAGGTGGGGAGCCGGGATGGGTAAGGGCAAAACTAATTTCATAGAGGAAACAGGACTACACAGAAATTTTATACATATAATACTCCCATTATAAGTGCCTTCTTAAGAATAAGCATGCTTTTTTCATGTTTGAACTATACTTATTCTTTTCAAGTTGTTTGAGAGTGTAAACCATTAATGCCAAGTGCTGGGTATAAGAGAATGAATGAATGAATGAAGCCGTACATGGGCAGAAGTCCTCACCGCGGAAGGGAAGGCAGTCTCGCAGAGAGTGGGCGGCAGCAAAGCTCTGCTTGAAAGCCATACGTGGGACTGGGGGGAGAAGCGCTCTTCCTCCCGCCTTCTGACTCTTCGTCCACCTAGTCATCCACCAGTCTCGAAGAGCTTTAGAACGTGAGACCTGAAATCTCTCTCTTTCCTCATGCTTTTGGAGGGTGTATGTTTCTTTAGTTTCCTTGATGCTCTATTTGAAAATTTTCAACCTAGTCTCAGGCTGCTCTAAGAAAAGGAAACTTCTCCATATTTCAATAAAGAGCAATAGTCACTTAATATTGACTTTTTCTCCTATGGTGCTTTAGAGATTACAAATCTGAGGCAAGAAATAGATGGGCCCCAGGCCGAGCAGCTGGGGTCTGTGCCTTGTGGACAGATACTCAAAGATGAAGATAATAGCAGGAGTGAGGAAGAATGGAGCCCTGCCTAGATAAGAGACAAAGAGATCACATATTTCTCATTCTCCAGGTCAAAGAGACCTTTCCAACTACACATGCATAAAAAGGGAGGAGTGCCACCCCCTAGTAGGTGATGTCAACCTCCCCATAGGCCTCACTGCTAGAATCCGTCTAACTAAGAGAACACGTGCACAGGGGAGGACCCTGAGAAAAACCAAACGCGGACTCAGAGCCAGGCAAAGCAAGGTGATTGGCCAGAGGAAACCTGGAAGAAATACTGCATATTAGTGATTCAAACTACCACGAGGGCGCAGCTCTCTGAATCTGTCCATGTGAGTCTATTTGTGATCTTTTCTCCTCCTAATAAACACTTTACTTGTTTCACCACTTTCCATCTCTTTGTGAAAATTCATTTCTACAAAGCTAAGGCACCAATGGGATCACAATGGTGTAATCACTCACCTAGAGCCAGACATCAAGGAGTGAGAAGTCAAGTGGGCCTTAGGAAGAATCACTTCAAACAAAGCTAGTGGAGGTGATGGAATTCCAGCTGACATATTTCAAATCCTGAAAGATGATGCTGTGAAAGTGCTGCACTCAGTATGCCAGCAAATTTGGAAAACTCAGCAGGGGCCACAGGACTGGAAAAGGTCAGTTTTCATTCCAATCCCAAAGAAAGGTAATGTCAAAGAATGTTCAAAGTACCACACAATTGCACTCATTTCACATGCTAGCAAAGTAATGCTTAAAATTCTCCAACCTAGGCTTCAACAATATGTGAACTGAGGACTTCCAGATGTTCAAGCTGGATTTAGAACAGGCAGAGGAATCAGAGATCAAACTGCCAACATCTGTTGGATCATAGAAAAAGCTAGAAAATTCCAGAAAAGCATCTACTTCTGCTTCATTGACTATGCTAAAGCCTTTGACTGTGTGGATCATAACAAACTGGAAAATACTTAAAGAGATGGGAATACCAGATCACCTCACCTACCTCCTGAGAAACCTGTATGCAGGTCAAGAAGCAACAGTTAGGACCTTACATGGAACAAAAGACTGGTTCCAAACTGGGAAAGGAATACGCCAAGGCTGTATATTGTCACCCTGCTTATTTAATTTCTGTGCAGAGTACATCATGCGAAAAGTTGGGCTGGATGAAGCACAAGCTGGCATCAATAATGCCGGGAGAATTATCAATAATCTCAGATATGCAGATGACACCAGCCCTACAGCAGAAAGCGAAAATGAACTAAAGAGCCTCTTGATGAAGGTGAAAGGGGAGGGTGAAAAAACTGGTTTAAAACTCAATATTCAAAAAATGAAGATCATGGCATCCGGTCCCATTACTTCATGGCAAATAGATAGGGAAACAATGGAAACAGTGAGAGACTATTTTCTTGGGCTTCAAAATCACTGCAGATGGTGACTGCAGCCATGAAATTAAAAGACACTTACTCCTTGGAAGAAAAGCTATGACCAACCTAGATAGCGTATTAAAAATCAGAGACATTACTTTACCAACAGAGGTCTGTCTAGTCAGAGCTATGGTTTTTCCTGTGGTCATGTATGGATGTAAGAGTTGGACTGTGAAGAAGGCTGAGCGCTGAAGAATTGGTGCTTTTGAACTGTGGTGTTGGAGAAGACTCTTGATAGTCCCTTGGACTGCAAGGAGATCAAACCAGTCAATCATAAAGGAAATTAGTCCTAAATATTCATTGGAAGGACTGATCCTGAAGCTGAAGCTCCAACACTTTGGCCACCTGATACGAAGAACTGACTCATTGGAAAAGATTCTGATGCTGGGAAAGATGAAGGCAGGAGAAGGGGATGACAGAGGTCGAGATGGTTGGATGGCATCACTGACTCAATGGACTTGAGTTTGAACAAGCTCCAGGAGATGGTGAAGGACAGCAAAGCCTGTCCTGATGCAGTCTATGGGGCTGCAGAGAGTCAGACATGCTTGAGTAACTGAACAGCTACAACAGCGGGCCAGGGTCTTGTTACTGGCCCTTTAGTCTAGTGGCTAGGATTCGTCAACCTCACTCCTGCAGCCTGACTTCGGTTTCTGGCCCGGGGAACTGAAATCCTGCTTCAAGGCACTGCAGGCCAAGGCCACCCAAGATCAAAACCTGCCTCCACTAGCCATCCCTATGCCCAGGTATAAGATACCCCTAGAAGCCAGCACCAGCACGGACTCCCAGCCCAAGCTCCAGCAGCAGTGCTGAACGATCTGATTTGAGACTGTTATGATGAGTCGTCCTAGCTTTATCATCAGAAATTGAGGCACATAGGAAGGAAGTGGCCTGTCCATCCTGCCCAGCCAACCCTGGCACAGCCTAGACCAGAACTCAGGTGGAGAAGTCACATTTCTGATGATCCACCATAGTGAAGGGTCTGGGGGAGAGGCCTGGTACTGGGAACACCAAGAGTGGGAATTTGAAGAGATGAGAATTTCAAGGGACTTGTTCTGAGTCCAGGATCTGGCTCCTGGCTAAAACTTGTGACCATCAAGCCACAGTTTCCACCTGTAAAATGGGAGGAGGAGGGTTATAGCTGCTTAACAGGGTTGTCGGGATTAGGTAGGACCACATGTACAGGGCTTTAGCCCACAGCAGGGACTAAGAAATGTATGTGCCCCTTGTCCCCTACTCCCAAACCAAGGATGGCCCCCATGCTCACCGTCCTCCATCTCTGCTCCCTATAGCCTTGCCGCTTTGGCGGCAAGATCATTTTGTATTGAAGGGAGAACATGAATCAAAGAGCCCAAAACAGCTTCTTTGTCCCCAAAATTTTGCAAGAAACAAACATCTTAAGTTCTCAATTGCCTTCTCCCTGGCGCACCCTGAGTGGCTTCCTGAAGAATGAATGACAAAGCTGATTGCTGCTTCACAGAGAGGAGGCAGAAAAGGAAAACAGGACGTATTCTAAGGCTTTTTATGTGTCAGTGACTTAGCAGAGAGAGCTGCAAACTAAGAACCTACTGGGATTCTGCTTCCGGAGCTTCTGGGTCTTCATTTTGCTCATTTAAATTCTGCATTTCAGCCCACTCTGCCTCTATTGATCGGCTTCAGTCTGACTTTTCTAGTTTGAGTAGTACTAATTGGCCCAGAAGGACTGCTGCAAGTTAGGTACTCTCCAGGGCTGCTACACTATGGGAACTTCAACCAAAGATGATGCAGAAAGACCACAGTTTTGGAGACAGACAGGCATGGTTCTCTCTCTGCATGACCTTGGGCAATACCATGCTCCTCTGAACTTCTGGTTCCCACCTATAAGATAAGACGTTTGTGACTTTCTAAGATCAATGTAGGGGTAAACAAGGTAAGATGTGATGGCATAAGGAGGCAGAGATTTTTGTATATAAGCCCCTGCATTCTCACAAAAAAATTTTATTATGCCAAAGAAAATATATGAAGGCTGAAATATTAGGTATCGCCAATGTCTCCGTGAGCAACACCACACGGGTGACATCTGTTGTCAAATTCCAGAGATTCACTACTTCCTCTAGGTCATTACAAATCCAGCCCTTGTTCCTGCAGTCTAAATTGAGAAAATAAAATATGAACGCAATGTCTGGAAAATGACTTTGAATTTCAGCACTTAGATTAGAAGGCAGGTTCAATTCTCTGGCTTTAAATGTTGGTGTTTCTCTTGGTTATAACAAATAAATATGAGGAGACGAAACTGATCAACCATTTCATTGCTTTTAAGAAAACGATGAGATGAACGGCTGCCCTAAATCAGTGTGTCACCGCATTTAATTTGATGATGTTGTTTAGAAACTCTATGTACTGTTTTCTGGGCCAAAACATATCAACCATTCATGAGAAGAAAACCAAAAGACAAACGACCAATTCCCTGTAAAGAGGGAAATTATGGTGGCGGTTGATTGTAAGCACAGACTCCATTCCAAGGGGAGGAGCCTGGACTCCAGCAGAACAATACAAAGAAAGGCCGGCGGTGCTCAGAAGCTGAGCCTGGATCCAGAGACCTGGGACAGGAGACCTTCTGCTGCCTAGATTCCTTGGCCTGGGGCAGGTCACTCCCCAGCCTGTGGGGTCTATCTCTCTCCTATTTCACTTGCTCCTGGGTGCCCCTAGGCTCCACTGAGGGATACCTGTCAGAACTGGGACTTTACTTCTCAGATGTCATTTAATCTTCACAAACCTCATGAGCTTGCGTCCTGAGCACATGCCCAAGTTCTCAGAGCAGAGAAGAGAGGCTGAGATTAGAACTCTGATCTGCTGTCTCTGTAAGGAAACGTGACAAGTGCTATTATAAATGTTATGGTTGTCAGGAGGTTGTAGCCAACATGAGATGAGGTGAGGTGAAGTCGCTCAGTCGTGTCCGACTCTTTGCGACCCCGTGGACTGTAACCTACTAGGCTTCTCCGCCCATGGGATTCTCCAGGCAAAAATACTGGAGTGGATTGCCATTTCCTTCTCCAGGGGATCTTCCCGACCCAGGGATCGAACCTGGGTCTCCCGCATCAGAGGCAGACGCTTTAACCTCTGAGCCACCAGGGAAGCGGCATTAATTAATTAATTAACAGATATTTATTTAGTATGATCTGGGCGCTGTTACAGACATCAGTAAAAAAAAACAGCTGGGGAGATGGACAATAGCAAGTAAATAAATTAATTTGGATGGTGCTAATTGCTGTGAAGACAGCAGAAGGTGGATTTTCAGTAATGGGAGGTGAGGGTTAGCAAATTTAAGCTGAGGTCAGAGAAGGCATCTCTGAGCAAGTGACTTCTGAATAGAGACCACCGGGAGTGGACTGTGGAGGACTATTGGGAGGTCCAGGTATCAGAATTAATAAGAGCAAAAGCCCAGGGAAGGACTGTCTTGTCCTGCTGAGGTTCAAGAAGAGGCAGAGTGACTGGAACTTGGTAAGAAAGAGCTGGAAGCCAAGAGCAGAGTTGGAGCAGGTCCCATTATGAGGCTTTGTAGAGAAGGATGAGGATGAGAGGGACAGAGCAAAGTGACAAAGTAGGCGATTAAATGGTTAATCCCATTAGGGAATTGTAAGTAGAAATGGGAGACCCCTGTAAGTTAATGATTACTCAAGAAAACAGGTTTGCTTAACCACAAAACGAAGCAGACTTGCTAAGCAACAAAACCATGCACAGAAGCATGAGACATGCCCCCAAACAATAAAACAATGATGGTATGACCCATATCCTGCTTAGTGAGCTCACTAAGTTAATGATCCCTAGAATGTGCTCTCCTTACACATAAAAAGCAATAATTTGTGGACCTAGCTTGACCATGTAGGGACAAGGAAACTCTCTTGCCCAGCCTGGAGGAGGAGTTGATGATGGAAGCGTGACATCTCCCTTCCCCACTTTTCCTCTGATTATACCACTGTAGCCCCAAAAGTTCCTGGGATGTGGCATCCTTTCACCCGTCCAACTTGTAAACCTCTCAAGTGTCCTATTCTAATAAATCACTTCTCACTATCAATTTGCCCCTCGCTGAAGCCTTTCTGTGCTGAGACATAAAGGGCTGCAGTGCCAGAGCTCTTCAGAGATCCCCAAAATTATATCCAATGGTTTCAGTGAGACTAGATTTTCTAAGTGAAATGAGAGAGTTAATTATTCAACTCACATGGACATTTTAATTGGTTTATTGTTGAACAAGTAATATGATCATTTGATTCAAAATGCAGAAGTTACCAAAAGCTAAGCTATCTCCCCAAGCCCTACACCCCACCTGACCAGATCATCTCCATGGAAGCTATTTAGGAGCTGATTTCTTGTGTTTGTTTAATATCTCTGCAAGTTATCACAGGCATGTACAATCACACACATACATGCATACTGTCCCCTCACCCTTACAAATGGTGGCTTAACATTCACAGTTTGTTCTTTTCATTTCCCATCCTGGCAGTCATTTGTATCAGCACTGATAGAGTGTTCTCATTATCATTTTTGGGTATGTCTGCAAGTATTCCATTCTGTGGGTGTACCAGTATTTATTTAACTTGTTTCCCAGTGATAGTCATTAGGATATTTCACTTGATTGCTTTAAGGGGAAGGAATATTCAGATTTATATTTTAGACAAAGCCCTGGTGCATGGAGGATGGCTCAAGGGAGAGAGATAGTGGAAGCCGCAATCTAACTGCCCAGTTGAATGAAGTTGCTCAGTCGTGTCCGACTCTTTGCAACCCCATGGACTGTAGCCTACCAGGCTCTTCTGTCCATGGGATTTTCCAGGCAAAAGTACTGGAGTGGATTGCCATTTCCTTCTCCAGGGGATCTTCCCAACCCAGGAATTGAACCCGGGTCTCCCGCATTGTAGACAGACGCTTTACCATCTGAGCCATCAGGGAAGTCCTTAGGGAGAGCTATTTAATGAGGGGTAAATAAAATGGGATCAAGGACAGCTTTGAGCTCCAGGAATTAGGGGAATGGGGAGACTGCCCCTTCATGAATCACAGCCATGTCATGGAGAAGGGGCTTGCGTAACCCAGTGAAGCTATGAGTCATGCCATGCAGGGCCACCCAAGATGGATGGGTCATAGTGGAGAGTTCTGACAAAACATGGTCCACTGAAGGAGAGAATGGCAAACCACTCCAGCATTGTACTGCAAGAACACCATGAACAGTATGGAAAGGCATGAACAGTATGGAAAGGCAAAAACATATGATGCTGGAAGATGAGCCCCTCAGGTAAGAAGGTATCCAATATGCTGCTGGGGAAGAGCAGAGTGCAATTAGTAATAGATCCAGAAAGAATGAAACAGCTGGGCCAAAGCAGAAATGATGCTCAGTTGTGAATGCGTCTGGTGGTGAAAGTCTGATGCTGTAAAGAACAATATAGAATAGGAACCTGGAATGTTAGGTCCATGAATCAAAGTAAATTGAATATGGCAATCAGGAGATGGCAAGAGTGAACATCGACACTTCATGAATCAGTGAACTCAAATGGAGAGGAGCGGGTGAATTTAATTCAGATGACCATTATATCTACTACTGTGGGCAAGAATTCCTTAGAAGAAATGGAGTAGCCCTTATAGTCAGCAAGACAATTCGAAATGCAATACTTGGGTCCAGTCTCAAAAATGACAGAATGATCTCTTGATTGTTTCCAGGGCAAATCATTCATTATCACAGTAACCCAAGTCTGTGCCCCAACCACTGATGACAAAGAAGCTGAAGTTGACCGATTCTATGAAGATCTACAAGACCTTCAGAACTAACACCAAAAAAAAAAAAAAAAAAAGATGTCCTTTTCATCAAGGGGATTGAATGCAAAAGTAGGAAGTCAAGAGATCTGTGGAGTAACAGGCAAGTTTGGCCTTGGAGTACAAAATGAAGCAGGGCAAAGGCTAACAGAGTTTTGCCAAGAGAACACACTGGTCATAGCAAACACCCTCTTCCAACAACACAAGAGACGACTCTACACATGGACATCATCAAATGGTCAGTAATGAAATCAGATTGATTATAGTCTTTGCAAGAAGGAGAAGCTCTATACAGTCAGCAAAAACAAGATTGGGAGCTGACTGTAGCTCAGATCATGAGCTCCTTATTGCAAAATTCAGCCTTAAATTGAAGAAAGTATGGAAAATCACTAGGCTATTCAGGTATGACCTAGATCAAATTCCTTATGATTATACAGTGGATAAAGGAATAGATCTGGTAGAGTACCTGAAGAACTATGGATGGAAGTTTGGAACATTGTACAGGAGGCAGTGACTAAAACCATCCCAAAGAAATGGAATGCAAGAAGCAAAGTAAGGGAGAAAGGGAAAGATATACTCAACTAAATGCAGAGACAACCAAAGACAGATAAGAAGGCCTTCTTCAATGAACAATGTAAAGAAACAGAGGAAAACAATAGAATGGGAAAGACTAGAGATCTGTTCAAGAAAATTGGAGATATAAGGGAACATTTCATGCAAAGATGGGGACAATAAAGGACAGAAACAGTATGGACCTAACAGAGGCAGAAGATATTAAGAAAAGGTGGCAAGAATACACAGAACTATATAAACAATGTGTTAATGACCCAGATAACTATGATGGTGTGGTCACTCACCTAGAGCCAAACATCCTGGAATGTGAAATCAAGTGGGCCTCAGTAAGCTTTACTATGAACAAAGCTAGTGGAGGTGATGGAAATCCAGCTGAGCTATTTCAAATCCTAAAATATGTTAAAGTGCTGTACTCAATATGTCAGCAAATTTGGAAAACTCAGCAGTGGCCACAGGACTTCAGTTTTCATCCATATCCCAAATAAGGGCAGTGTCAAAGAAAGTTCAAACTACCAGACAATTGCACTCATTTCACATGCTAGTAAAGTTTGCTCAGAATTCTTCTAGTGGGGTTCAGCAGTACGTGCATGAACTGAGACCTTCCAGGTGTACAAGCTGGCTTTAGAAAAGGCAAAGGAACCAGAGATCAAATTGCCAACATTTGTTGGATCATAGGCAAAGCAAGGGAATTCCAGCAAAACATCTACTTTTGCTTCATTGTCTACACTAAAGCCTTTGACTGTGTGGATCACAAAACAAACTGTGGAAAATTCTTGAAGAGATGGGAATACCAGGCCACCTTACTTGCCTGAAAAACCTGTATGTGGGTCAAGAAGCAACAGATAGGACCTTACATGGAACAATGGACTGGTTCCAAATTGGGAAAGGAGTACGACAAGGCTGTATATTGTCACCCTGTTTATTTAAGTTATATGCAGAGTACATCATGCAAAATGCCAGGCTGGATGAATCCCAAGCTGGAATCTAGATTGCCAAGAGAATTATCATCAACCTCAGATATGCAGATGGTAAACACTCTAATGCCAGAAAGTGAAGAGGAACTAAAGAGCCTCTTGATGAAGGTGAAAGAGGAGAGTGAAAAAGCTGGTTTAACACTCAACATTCAAAAAATGAAGATCATGGCATCTGGTCCCATCTTGGCAAATAGAAGGGGAAAAAGTGGAAGCAGTGACAGATTTTATTTTCTTGGGCTCTGAGGACAGTCACTGCAGCCACAAAATGAAAAGATATTTGGCCCCTGGAAGAAAAGTCATGGCAAACCTAGACAGCATATTAAAAAGCAAAGACACCACTTCGCTGACTGTACATCAAAGCCATGTCTGTATAGTCAAAGCTATAGTTTGTATATTCAAAGTTATTTTTTTTTTCAGTAGTCACGTATGGATGTAAGAGTTGGACCATAAAAAAGGCTGAGCACAGAAGAATTGATGCTTTCAAATTGTGAAGCTAGTGAAAACCCTTGTGAGTCCCTTGAACAGCAGTGAGATCAAACCAGTCAATCTTATAGGAAATTACCCCTGAATATTCATGGAAGGACTCATGCTGAAGCTGAAATTCCAATCCTTGGCCACTTGATGTGAAAAGCTGACTCACTGGAAAAGACCCTGATGCTGGGAAAGACTGAGGACAGGAGGAGAAGGAGGAGACAGAAGATGAGATGGTTAGACGGCCTCACTGACTCAGTGGACAAATTGAACAAATTCCAGGAGATAGTGAAGGACAGGGGAGCCTGGCATGCCGCAGTCCATGGAGTTGCAGAGTCAGACATGACTAAGTGACTGAACGTGAGGCTCCCTTATTCTCTCAACAGCATCTCATGTCTTACTTCGGCAAATGGGACCAGCGGTAAATGTAGAACTGGCAGTAAAGGATGGATCCTCACATGAGACTTAGACTTTTCTTTTGTAGCCAAAAACAGCAAAAAAAAAAAAAAAAAAAAGGCATGCATTATATGCACTAAATGTAACAAAACCATTATTTGGAAATTTCTACCTCCCCTGTCTGAGTGGAATCTGTCCCAAGAAATTTCCTCTGATCTCATAGCTGCTCTTTCTCTCTCTCCTTTGCAGGGCTTCCTTTATCAGCTGTCTGAACACTCACCAGCCCTCCTCAGGGAGCAGCCCTGAGCAGTGCGCCCCCCACCCCCACACCCTTTCCCTGCCTACATTTCCCTCTCTCCCTGGAGGATCTCATTCTGCTCTGTGGCTTTTTAACTTTATAAAAAATATTTATTTATTTTTGGCTGCACTGCGTCTTTGTTGCTGTATGAGGGCTTCCTCTAGTTGCAGTGTGCAAGCTTCTCATTGTGATGTCTTCACTTGTTTTGGGGCACAAGCTCTACGGTCACAAGCTTAAGTAGTTTTGTGGCACGTGAGCTCAGTAGTTGCAGCTCGAGTGCTCTAGAGTTTGGGCTCAGTAGTTGTGGTACACCGGCTTAGTTCCTCCACGGCATGTGAAATCTTTCTGGAGCAGGGACAGAACCTGTGTCTCCTGCATTGGCAGGCAGATTCTTATCCACTGCACCAGCAGGGAAGTAGTTCGGCCCTGTAGTTTTTAATGCATCTGTAAGCTGAATCACAGATGCCTGTCTTTAGCTCTAGCCTCCTCCCTGAGTTGCCCCTGGAGGTTTGGATACCCAACTGCTTACTTGACATGGTCACCTGGATGTTTAATAGATGCCTCATACTTCACACATTCCATACAGAACCCTTGACACTCTGCTCACAGCTCTGTCTTCCCAGGTCTGCCACAGAGCAGTAAATGGCCACCCCAGCCAGCAGCCACCCAGGTGGACAAATCCTAGGAGTCCTATTCAATCTCTTTCTTCTCTTCAGCAAACCTCATCAGTGCTAACTAGAAACATCATCATTTCCCTTCATCCCACCATTCCTACCTCTTGCCTTCATCATCTTTCACTGGATAATGCTACTTATCTACTCTCTCTCCATTCTTGTCTTCCAGGAGCCTTTCTCCAGATAAGCCAGCTCATGCCAGACCCCTGTTGAACATTTCAGTGTGTTTCTGTCACAGCTGAAATAATGTTAAAATTCTTTCCCAAGGTTCCGGACCACCTCCCAACCCCAGTGACACCTCCTTCTCAGGCTCTCTGTGCTTCAGGCCTGGCAGCCTCCTTTCTCCCTCCTGAAACCCTGGGACCTGAGTGTTTTCACTCACTGTCTCTCTGCTTGGACCTACCTGCCTGGTGGTGCAGATGGCAAAGAATCTGCCCACAGTGCAGGAGACCCAGCTAAAATCCATGGGCCAGAAAGATCCCCTGGAGAAAGGAATGGCAAGTCATTCCAGTATTCTTACCTGGAGAATTCCATGGACGAGGAGACTGAGAGTCTACAGTCCATGGGGTTGCAAAGAGTTGGACACGACTGAGTAACTCGCACTTTCACTTCACTTTTCCTCTGCCTGGAACACTCTTCTCTTGGTTCCCTCATGGCTGGCTCCTTCTTTACCTTCAGTAATCCTAGCTTGAAAGTTCCCCTCCAATTTGGTCTAAAGCCCCCTCACGTCCACCTCATGCTGTGTGTATCAGTGGGAGTGGGACCACTTAACAACTTTCAAACTCTGAAAGAATCCTGTGTGAAATTCACAAGTAACTGACACCATGCTCCCATTTGTCCCCTTGATGTTTTAGTGATGCTTATGCATCAGTGCTTTGGGCACCTGTGCAAATATTTCACTTTTGATCTGGCTTAGCCTGCCACACAGCACAATAAATGTCATGATAAAAGTCAGCCTGCATTATTGTGCTTCCTCCACCGATCCTAGCACAGAAAATTTCAATAAAGATTGTTCTATTGATTCGTTGACTTTCCCAAGTTCACTGCCATTTTGATTACTTGTACACTTTTGGCTTAAAGTTCTGTGAATTTCATTTGGATAAACAATTTCTCAAAAATCCAAACAATCAGTTTGGCAATGTGCAACTTTCATCTCTTCACTTGGTAACAGCACTTAGCATTTAGCTTAAGCTTCTTTCTCCATCTCCAACAGAAGTAGTTAAAAGCCTGAAAACCAATATTTCAATGTATTACGAGAGAATAGTTATATAATTCTTGTATTAAATTCAAGTTTTATAAAACAGATCATATTCAAGAAGGAATCACACTAAATCACACAAAATGACTTTTTGTGAAATAAATGACCTTTATTTCAAAGTCTGCCACATATCACTCAGTTGAATGGTCTTCTTGGACACTATTTCCTTCAAGGAACCATACTAATCAGTGGCTTAGAGAAGGCCAGTGATGTCAGAAAGCCAGTGTGAAGCCTTCTAAGAGTGCATTAAAGTCCATCTTCTTCAAGGAAGAAAATAAATACCCACTAACTGCCTCTTTTCTAAGAACAGCTGTGTTCTCTGAATCATACATAGTGGATGCTATATACACAAAATTGCGTTCTAACTGCATCACCATGCTGTTCTAGAGAATCACCATCTGTATAGTTAGAAAAACACGGAGAGTTTCCCTGTAGGCTCAGTGGGTAAAGAATTTGCCTGCAAAGCAGGAAACCTGGGTTCAATCCCTGGGATGGGAAGATACCCTGGAGAAGGGAATGGCAACCCACCTCAGTATTCTTGCCTGGAGAATTCCATGGACAGAGGAGTCTGGCAGGCTACGGTCCATGGACTTGCACAGAGTTGGACACGACTTAGTGACTAACACTTTCACTTTATCTCTTAAGCAGCATATGTAGGTTACACCACGTGGTCCATTCGGACAAGGAAAGAGAATATGAGGATTTATACTTGTGCTTATTTTAAAATGAGATGAGCATTAAGCTTTATTTAGTATTTACTATGTGATTGACCCCAGAGGCCACCCTCAGTCATGTATCACAGACAGTAGGCATGGGAGTTCCAGCGTGAGGAGCTGAGACTCTTGGTCATTTCCTAGCCATCAGCATATTACCATGGACCACAGCTTCTCTGCTACAGGAAGTCACCAACAGGATTCGCTTGACAGAACTCAGATCTTTGAAGTGGCAGAATTTTTACAGTACTTTTAAAGTTTGCCACATATAGTTCCAATTTTTTTTCCTAAGCATTCACTAACAAATGGTTCTATTAAAAAAGCAAAAATAGGTTCACAATCCTGCATACATTTTCCCACAACTTTTCATGTCAGTATTTATAGCTTTAGCTCATTTTTTTCTACCTTATTCTTTTTAACATTTGCATGGAATAGTCCTCCCTTTCACTATAAGACTAACTGTTCCTAAAAAAATTCAGAGGGTGAAGTTTCATAAATGGAAAAGATAATTACTATTTAAATTGATGGTATACAGCATTTACTGCAAGAGTTCATAAACAAAACATATGTTTAATTCTCAGAGCCATGAAAAAAAAAAAAAAAACAACTCCCAAAAAAACAGACAAAGGAGAACAAGGGAAGCAATATGAGTGATGCCTGAGATTGTCACTGCAATAAAGTAGCAAACTTAACTGCAGCCTGCACCAGCCAGGCCAGTGTGGGCCAGTGGCTGCTCCTGAAGCTCTGCATTAGTCCTTGTAAATGCACTGGAATTCCTCCAAGTCAAAGAAAGTATGTTCAGTGAAGCTCCTCATGAGTCAAAATCTTGAACTTGCATGGGCATATCTGGGAGTGAGACTCTCTTCCACGATAAGATGCACCATAATTTACTTCCCCACTCCCCTGTTAATTGGGCAATTGGGTTTGCATTCGTCTGTAAGACCTGCCATAACAAAATATCACAGACTGGGTGACTGAAACAACAGAAATCTATCTTCTCATGACTCTAGATGGTAGAAGTTCAAGACATGTATACAGGCTGGTTTTGTTTCTCCTAAGGCCTCCCTTTTGAGCTTGCAGACAGCTGCTTTCTCACCTGGCTTTGTCTCTGCAACCCTGGTATCTCTTCCTCTTCCAATAAGGATGCCAGTCAAGTTATGTTGGGTTAGGACTCCCCACCATGTAACCTTAATTACTCCCTCAAAGTTCCTATCTCCAAATACAGGCACATTCTAAGGGACTGGAAATTAGGACCTTGACATATGAATTTGAGGGGGACACAACTCAGTTCATAACAGGGTGATTTCCACAGTTTTTACTAGATATTCCCTCACCTGGGGCACTCCTCAATCCACTCCAAATCTCATTCCATCCTCAAAGCTCCATGGAATCCTTCCTTCCTCTGAGTATCACCCAGTCCAGTTACCATTATCACTTCCTTAGTCAACTCCAAATCTCTTCTTAATTGGTTTCATGGCATTTCTAATCCTCTCCCTCCAATCCATTCTCCATATAGACATTGTCAAAATGTATATCTAATATAATCATATTGCAGCCTCTCAGTACTCTTCCCTGGCTTGTTGCTGATTTAAGTTAAAAATGCAAACTCCTTAGCGTAGTGGACAAAGCCTTGTGGGACCAGATACCTGCCCATTGACTTCATCCTCAACAACGTCCCCCAGTCTACTTTATTCCAGCCACGCTTACTACTTCCATGCCCTCAAAATAGCCGAGCAATTTCTCACTTCAGAGCGTGACTTGTCTCCTTGGACAGGAGCACCCTTCCAATTCATCCTTCTCATCTCAGATGAACAATCACCCTCTCAAAGAAGACTTCCCCAAACCCCACTGGTGGATGCTGTTGCCCCTGCCTCCCACAGAACCCAAGTTTTGTTTGCAGCAGTTATCACTCATCATTGTCATTGGTATGATTATTATAAATGCATCTCTCCCACTGGACTGAGAGCTCTGGAAGAGCTGGGACCCCATGGAACTGTTCATCTCTGCATCCCCAGTGCCCAGCCCAGGTCCTGACACAGAGTATGCATTACTCAATAAATGTTTTTTGAACAAATCCATTGGATCATAGAAAAAGCAAGAGAATTCCAGAAAAACACCTACTTTTGCTTCATTGACTATACTAAAAGCCTTTGACTGGATTACAATGAACGTGGAAAATTCTTAAAGAGATGGGAATACTAGACTACCTTACCTGCCTCCTGAGAAACCTGTATGCAGATCAAGAAACAATGGTTAGAACCAGACATGAAATTATGGACTGGCTCCAAATTGAAAAAGGAGTACGCCAAGGCTGTATATTGTCACCCTGCTTATTTAATTTCTGTGCAGAGTACATCATGAAAAATGCCAGGCTGGATGAATCCTAAACTGGAATCAAGATTGCTGGGAGAAATATCATCAACCTCAGATATGCAGATGACACCACCCTTATGGCAGAAAATGAAGAGGAACTAAAGAACCTCTTGATAAAAGTAAAAGAGGAGAGTGAAAAAGCTAGTTTAAAACTCAACATTCAAAAAAATGAAGATCATGGCATCCGGTCCCATCACTCCATGGCAAATAGATAGGGAAACAATGGAAACAGTGACAGATTTTATTTTCTTGGGCTCCAAAATCACTGCAGATGGTGATTGCAGCCATGAAATTAAAAGATGCTTGCTCCTGGAAAGAAAAGCTATAACCAACCTAGACAGCATATTAAAAAGCAGAGACATTGCTTTGCCAACAAAGGTCCATCTAGTCTAAGCTATGGTTTTTCCATTAGTCATGTATGGATGTGAGAGTTGGACCATAAAGAAGGCTGAGCACCAAACTGACGCTTTTGAACTGTGGTGTTGGAGAAGACTCTTGAGAGTCCTTTGGACAGTGAGGAGATCAACCCAGTTAATCCTGAAGAAAATCAGTCCTGAATATTCATTGGAAGGACTGACCCTGAAGCTGAAGCTCCAATACTTTTGTCATCTGATGTGACGAGCTGACTCATTAGAAAAGACCATGATGCTGGGAAAGATTGAAGGCAAGAAGAGACGAGGATAACAGAGGATGAGATGGTTGGATGGCATCACTGATTCAATAGACGTGAGTTTGAGCAAGCTCTGGGAGATGGTGAAGGACAGGGAATCCTGGCATGCTGCAGTCCATGGGATCGTAAAGAGTCGGACATGACTGAGTGACTAAACAACATTTGGCTGTTCCCTCCACCTGGAAGGCCTTTTTCATTCTTATCCAACTGGCAAATGGAGCCCAGCCAGGTCTTCTATCTCTCTGATTAGACTCTGAATTTCTTCACGCCAAGGTCTGTGTTTGTGCCACATAAGGGCATGGTAGCATATGATAAACCTGCCAATTAAAGCAAAACATGTTTATTTTGCTGTGTATCCAAGTCCTATATCATTGCCCTACTGATAGTTCTTGAGTTAAGAAGTAGATACCAATTACCAATCTTCAGTCTGATCCACAACGACAATTATTGGTAGAAATAAACAATATAGAATAAAATTGATAGCGTTTAAGATGTACCTGCTGCAAAATTATTTTTAAAAAACTCAGAAGACTCTTATCTTGAGGATAACATTGAAAATTGCAAAAGTTGGGAAAAATCAGTCCACATGAAACTTGTTCCTTATTAAACATTTATGGAAGACTGCCATCGACAAATTTTAGACCTGGAAAGTTCTACCAAAGAAAATTGAACTTGCTAGTGGCGATGCCCTCTGATCAAAGACCCCCAGGAACACACATGTAATTGACCAAGTTGAGTTTATTAATTATTGCAGCCAGGGAGCACACACACCACAGGGGAAATAGTGAGTATCTCAGAAAAAGGATTAGAAAGAAACTCGTAGGATTTGAACTTTGGATGGTTGATTTGGGGAGGGTTTATGAAAGTGGGGTTTGCTTTAGATTGGCTGCTTGAAGAAAGCAGGTGCAATTCTGTGACTGGGTATCTCAATAAATCTAATCTCTTGGGGAGGTGAACTACAGGAGGATAAAGCTAATTTTTTCAACAATATTTTATTGAAGTACAGTTGACTTACAATGCTGTTAGTTTCAGGTGTAATGCAAAGTGAATCTGTTATACACATACATATATCCACTCTTTTTAGATTCTTTTCCCACATAGGCCTTTACAGAGTATTGTTAGTTATCAAGTTTTTATATAGTAGTGTGTATATGCAATTCCAGTCTTCCAGTTTGTCTCTCCCCTCTGTACCCCATGGCAACTGTAAGCTTATTTTCTACATCTGTGACTATTTCTGTTTTTGTTCTTGTTCAGTAGCTAAGTCATGTCTGACTCTTTGAGACCACGAACTGCAGCATGCCTGGCTCCCCTGTCCTTCACTGTCTCCCAGGGTTTTCTCAGATTCCAATCTCTCTCTCCCATCTGTAAGCTTCTTTTCTACATAATTTTCTACATTCATTCATTGAGTCAGTGATGCTATCTAACAATCGCATCTTCTGCCTCCCCTTTCTCCTTTTGCCTTCAATCTTTCCTAGCATCAGGGTCTTTTCCAATGAGTTGGCTCTTCAAATCAGGTAGCCAAAGTACTGGAGCTTCAGCTAAGTTCATCTGTACCCTATTTTAGATTCCACATACAAATGATATCATATGATATTTGTCTTTCTCTGTCTGACTTCACTCAGTAGAAACTCCACTTGGTAAAGAAGTCACAGTCACTCATTTTGGTCAAGAGAGGGGGATATTTGGTATTTTGTGGTTGAGACAGTGACCATCTTTTATTCTGTGCTGGGACAAAATTGTGTGGTAGCCTAGCTCTGTCTCATATTAGCATACTTCCAGAGGATGCTTGTCTGAGGTTAGTATTCTGTAATATTGCTTATGTTCAGTAGGAGAATAACATGGCCAAACTATGTTAAGTCAGCTTCTGAAGGTCTAAGACTGGTTTTTCGTTTTTGTTTTCAGTAAAAGGATGTTGACATTAAAAACATCACTATGAGAAAAACTAAAATAAAATGCTTTACACAATTTATTAAACAAGCAAAATGTTTATTATTGTGAAATCTACATGTAAAAGAATCACTCAGAGATAATTTCCATAAAATAAAATGAGATTTTATACTATTTGATTATATTGAATTAAAAAAAAACAACTGATCAAAGAATTAAGTTGGCTTAATGGCATTGGTTCTGGAAAAATTCTTTTGCAGCAGTTTATCACTGTTGATATAATTCCAATTAAAATTATTGGATTCCAGTTTTGTTGGGGCTGTTAATTTGCTACTGTCTTTAGAGGGCAATTTGGCCATAACCATGAAGATTAAAATTGCATTTGCTTTTTGACACAGCAATTTTATTTTTGGAAATTTATTCTACAGAGAAAACTGCACATGTACACAGAGGTATAATCAAAGCTATTCAGTTCAGTTCAGTCGCTCAGTCTTGTCCAGTTCTTTGCAACCCCATGAATCGCAGCACGCCAGGCCTCCCTGTCCATCACCAGCCC
>SJYT01032337.1:26032-57117 GCA_006410635.1 Cephalophus harveyi | reverse complement strand
TATGGATGTGAGAGTTGGACTGTGAAGAAGGCTGAGTGCCGAAGAATTGATGCTTTTGAACTGTGGTGTTGGAGAAGACTCTTGAGAGTCCCTTGGACTGCAAGGAGATCCAACCAGTCAATTCTGAAGGAGATCAACCCTGGGATTTCTTTGGAAGAAATGATGCTTTAGCAGCTTTAGCTGAAATTCCAGTACTTTGGCCACCTCATGCGATTATTGACTCATTGGAAAAGACTCTGATGCTGGGAGGGATTGGGGGCAGGAGGAGAAGGGGACGACCGAGGATGAGATGGCTGGATGGCATCACGGACTCGATGGACGTGAGTCTGAGTGAACTCTGGGAGTTGGTGATGGACAGGGAGGCCTGGCGTGCTGTGATTCATGGGGTCGCAAAGAGTAGGACACGACTGAGCAACTGAACCGAACTGAACTGAGAACAGGACCACTTCATTCGTCTTCCACTGGGCTCAGTCTGTCTTCTTGTCACTTGATTACTGCAGAAGCCTTCCAACTGGTCTCTTGGGTGAAACTCTCAGGTCCTTCAAGCTAGTCTTCAAACCAAACCAGAGTAATTCTTTTGAAATGTCTGCCCACGTCCTCTCTCTGCTCAAAACACTCCAAGTAGCTCCCGCTCTCATTCGGTTTAAATACCAAAGTTCTCACTTTGGCCTATATGGCCTCCTCCTCTCCTCAACGCTCCCCTCTAAGCTCAGGGCTCTTGCCGTGGTGGGCTCCAAGGCGTCTCCCTGTCAGGGAGTTGGTTTTTGCTGTTCCTTCTGCCATTCCATATACATAGCTCATAGCAGGCTCTTTCTTCAAATAGCTACCCTGGGCTTCCCAGGGGGCATCGTGGTAAAGAATCTGCCTGCCAATGCAGGAGATGCAAGAGACCCGGGTTCTGATCCCTCAGTTGGGAAGAGACCTTGGAGTAGGAAATGGCAACCCACTTCAGTATTCTTGCCTGGAAAATTCCATGGACAGATGAAATTTCACGGGCTACCGTCCATGGGGGTTGCAAAGAGTCAGACACGACTGAGCAGGCACACGTGCACCCTTCGTGGGAGCACTGTAAATAACAATACCCTGGACTCTCTCCCCTCCTTAGCCTGTGTGGTTTTCTCCACAGCACTGAAAGCCATCTGAAGTAATACATTCAATAAATCAGTCAATCACATGCAAACTTTACAGGACACCCTGTATTCTCTATGGGTGGTGGGTGGTTTAGTCACCAAGTCCTGTCGGACTCTTTGCCACCCCATGGACTACAGCCGGCCAGCCTCCTCTGTCCACGGGATTTTCCAGGCAAGAATACTGGAGTGGGTTGCCATTTCCTTCTCCCGGGGATCTTCCCGACCCAGGGATCCAACCCGGGTCTCCTGCACTACAGGCAGATTCTTTACTGATTGAGCTACCAGGGAGATCCAAAGTCATATATATGTTGGTTTATTTATTGTCTTCGGTTCAGTCGCTCACTCACATCCGACTTTGTGACCCCCATGGACTGCAGCATGCCAGGCCTCCCTGTCCATCACCAACTCCCGTTTACTCAAACTCATGTCCATTGAGTCAGTGATGCCATCCAACCACCTCATCCTGTCGTCCCCTTCTCCTCCTGCCTTCAATCTTTCGAAGCAGGTAATGTTTTGTTCACTGCCCCACCACCTAGAATAGTGCCTGCCACACAGTAGATGCCCCAAGTACCTGCTCGATTACAAATTAAAGCAAAACAACCGAAATAAATGAAGATACACATGTATGGTAACAGATACAGAGTCTGTTGTCAGAGTTGGCAATGCATTATTTCGTTTATCTTCATTAGCCTATTATATATTATACTTTTGTGTGACTATGTGTGAAGGAACGTAGGAATAAGGACAGGAAATAGCCCATAAGGACTAAACGGTGAAGTGGAGACTGAAATGCAGGCTGTTCGATCACTTTCTATGCTCTTTCTCAGAGGATGCTGTAAATGACGATTCTCTTTCCCTCGGAAGTATAAAGGAGTCTACACAAGTCGGCGCCCGACCTTTTAGCAGAAATAAAGCTCTGTTATGAGTTCGGGAAGTGGTCGGAGAAAGTGGATGTAGGATTCCTCCAGGATGAAGTGGTTGCACAGAAGAGATGGGGCTGAGCGCCAACGTTTAAGTGGCAGGTGAAAGGGGAGGAACCTTGGTCCTCGGCTTCCGCTTTTATTCTGCGTCCCTTCCCGCTTCGGCTCTGCGAGGACTCCTACGCGCTCCCGCCCTGAGTCCGCCCGTCCGCCTGGGGGCGCCCGAGGCCAGAAGCGTGGGGCGGGGGGCGGGGTGTTGCGGCGCCGCCCGACGTCGTGCCCTCCGCGGCTGCGCAGTTCGCACGTCAAAGCCGGGCTCGGGCCGGGAACGGGGGTTTCGGGGAGCGGCGCGGCCTGGGGAGCATCTGAAGCTCCGGGAGCCGGGAGAACGCGAAGGCAGTCGCGGGCCCCGCCGCACAGCCGCAGCCCGAACGAGTGAGCGAGAGCAGCAGCAGTGCGGCGGCCGCCGCGGGAGCCTCTGGGCCGCCGTCCTCCCGCGCAGCCGCCGCCGCCGCCGCAGGATCCTGTCGCCGGGAGCCGGAGCGGGCGGAAGACAACGGAGGGGCCGAGCGCCCTAGCCGCGCCGCGGGGACCGAGCGAGCAGCCCGAGGCGGCGGCGGCCGCCGAAGACGGGGACGGCGACGACGCGGAGGCGGAGAGGGAGCCGCCCGGCCCAGCCCCGTGAGTGACCCGCCGGCCCGACCCCGCTCGCGGCGCGGACGCCAAGCCTGGCTTCCGCCTCCCTGCGGCCCCGGCCCGGCCCCGGCCCCGAGGCTGCCTCCATTTTCTCCGGTTGGCGGTGGCGGGTTCCACACCCCCACCCCGGCCCAGGAGTCGGCGGGAGCGGCCCCGCCTGCCCGCTCTCCGCCCGGCCCGGGCCCCTCGCGGGAGCCTTCCCCATTCCCCATCCCTCCCGCAACCTCGTCCTCGCCGGCGCGGCGCCCAGGGGCCTGCGGCCCGGGGCTCCGGGGACCCCTGCGCCCCTGCCCGCCCCTCGCGGTTCTCTGGCGGGGCTGTCGGCGCCCGGGTTTGGGGGGGAGGGCGTCCGGGGCCCGGGCCGAGCCAACTGTCACTCCCACCGCAGCAGGGCTCGGGCTGCCGCGCTCCTCGCCCCCTGATAAACTTCCCTGTGACCCGGAGGCGGGCGAACATCTCTGCGATCTTCCTCTCGGGAACACCGCCTAACCGATTTCTGGTTAGGGAATGGTGCGGCCGGAGCGTTCCCCCGGGTTCGGTTGAACCAACCTGCGCGCTGACCCTGCTTGCAGGCGCCACCCCCGCCCTCCGGTCGGTGGGCGCCGGAGGGATTCAAAAGGTGAAGCCGGGCCCCGGGGCCCCCTTCCTACCCTCCCCCCAACCCCGGGGGCTACCTTAGACGCTCTTGGTGCTGGAGATAAGGCACGATACCGGGCCTGTGAAAGACCCACAAAATGCTAAGAAAGGTACCCGGGAGAGACCGGGACCGATCGATCACACCCTTCGGCCTAGTAGAAATCTGGAAGACTTCCTGGGCGAGGCGATACACAGCCGATCTTGAAGCCGCTTGTGGGGATTTGGGAGAGAGGAGGGTTTGCAGAAGAGAACCGTGTGTGGAGGGGCAGCAAAGCCAGAGGAGGACAAAGGTAAAAAGGTACAGTCTAGGAATAGTAGATAATGCAGTTGGTTGCGTAAGGCCACGGTGCGGAGTGGCGTGGGGGCGGGGGGCGGTCGCCACAGTCGTTTGGGGTCCACATCCTGGAGTACTGTAGAGGAGCTGTTTGAGTGGCATTCTAAGGAAAACTTAGAGCTCATTTCTCAGTGACTCATGGGCCTAGAAATGGAAGCTGGGGAATATTAAAGGCGTTCCTGTGAAAGAAAGGAGAGGAGGAGGCCCAGTAGAGAGTTGATATTCTGTGCCTTGAATATAACGCACTTTGAGATAGATTTTGACAGCTCTGGATGTTCAGATAAATCCATGTCCAGGCTAGGCCAAAGTACCCTTTGCAGAAACTTCATTAGATGTCAGACTTTTAAGAAGTAATGGAAAGTTGTGTATAAAATGAGATGTTTCTGTTGGTGCGGTTCACTAAAATGCATCAGAACTTCTCACACTGTGTATTAGATGGCTACATTTTGGGACTGCTGAGCTGAACATAATTCAGTTCTTTGAGATGGTGTTTGTGTAAGGCAGTATAAATGGATGTTTTAAAAATCAGATTGTTACTAATAAAAAGTTGGACATAGAAACTTTTTGTAGGAAGGTAAACATTTCTTTATTAGATTTTCAGTAATGGAAATATAGAAGAACTAGAAGTGAAAGTCTTTGGCTTTATTTTGTTCCATTTTTCCAGATAACTAACTAATAAAGTCCCTGTATTTGAAGTCTAAAAAGTCTATGGAAGCAGCTTAGAACCGGTGTTGGTTTTGTGAGCACTTATTTGTTGTTTGCTTATATGACAAGTGAATGTCAATTTTTTTCAGTTAAAAAGACAGACTTGTAAAATGCAGGAAGTATTGTAAAATTTTTAAAAATTATCTTCTGTAATCTTATCACTTAGATTTTGTTCTTGTTAACATTTTTGCATGTTTACTTTTTATTCTTTTTTATATTTTCTTTACATAATGAAATTATATATATATACATATATATGTATAGTTTTTATTAGGCTTTTCCTTTTTGTCATTGAATATCTTCATATAAAAATATTTTTACCCAGAAGTAAGGGAAATCTTCTTAAGTATATTATTTTTTTTCTGTCAGGATTGCCTTATTTACCTCAGATAAAATGCAGTAGCCATGCTTAGTAATTATTGCTGAGACAGAACTTTTTGTTAAGCCCTCTTGTTTGAAGACTTTGTTAACTTTTCTGTAAGATTTGGATCCTATTGCTTATTGAATAAAGAAAGGCTTTATCATTTGGAATGTGTGCTGTCATCAGGTACAGAAGAGATCGCAGATTTCTGTTTTATGAGTGGATGTAATGGCACCCCACTCCAGTACTTTTGCTGGGAAATCCCATGGATGGAGGAGCCTGGTGGGCTGCAGTCCATGGGGTCGCTAAGAGTCAGGCACGACTGAGCGACTTCACTTTCCCTTTTCACCTTCATGCATTGGAGAAGGAAATGGCAACCCACTCCAGTGTTCTTGCCTGGAGAATCCCAGAGACAGAGGAGCCTCATGGGCTGCCGTCTATGGGGTCGCACAGAGTCGGACACGACTGAAGTGGCTTGGCAGCAGCAGCAGCAGTAGTTTTAAAAGCCACTATAAAAAGAGTACTTTCATAACTGGTATAATATTTCCCATACACTGTGATGCACCTCCCCCTCCCACCACACCCACCTCCCCCTCCCCTGAAAAAGTCTTTATGCTAAGGCCATCCGTATATAGGTTAACTACCTTTTGATCATGACATCACAAAGATTTAGGCTAGACGTATTTCATCTTTCTGTTGGTATTTCTTTGTGAAATACAGAATTTGTTGTGAAATAATTTGCTGCTGTAACAAAAGGGACTTTTTAAAATTTCATGGCAGATCAACGTAGTTCATTAGCAGGTTCTTCTTTAAACCCATTTTTCCCTTGTGCTTTACAATCTGTATTAGTGAGGTCTTTAAAGTGGTGTTTAAAGTGGGATACTGAGTTAGATTGTGTAAGTTTTCATAAGGTTAATATAAAAGAATAGCTGAGAAAGCCCAGTTTAATTATGGGGCTTGGTTTTATAATATGGTTTCACTTGTTTTATGTATGTATGTATTTATTTTTTGGCCACACTCAATGGCATGTGGGATCTTAGTTCCAAGGCCAGGGATTGAACCTGTGTCCCTTGGCAGGGTCTTAATCGCTGGACCTCAGGGAAGTGTGAATGTGGTTTTATTTGAATCTTTATTTGTATGTTGTAAATGTATACCACACGGCATCCTTTATTACTTTTGAATATTTGTTAAAGTATTTTTCTTCGGATAAACTTCTTTAGGTTGTGTGTGTGTGTGTGTGTGTGTGTGTGTGTGTGTGTGTGTGCTAGTCACTTAGTCGTCCCCGACTCTTTGTGACCCCATAGACTACAGCCCACCAGGCTCCTCTGTCCATGGGATTCTCCAGGCAAGAATACTGGAATGGGTTGCCATTGCCTTCTCCATCTTTAGGTTATAGATTTCCGCAGTAACTGCCATACTATACCAGGAGCCTTTTTTCCAGGAGAAGTTGATCATTCACAGTTGTACCATCTGCCATAAAAATACAGACACAAACCCAAATCCCCCCACTTTGGCAGGGAAAATTAAAACTGGTTACCTTTCCAGTGGTATCTCTTTTAAAAATCAGTTTCCCTCCTTTCTGTGGCTCCTTTCACTTAGACATTTGATTATATGGGTATTGTCTGGTGTTAGTAGAAATAGGAATCTTATAGGTGAATTAGTACAGATAATGGCAAAATGTTGGTAAAACTTTATGTGATGAAATTGTGGGAAAGATGATCAAATCTTTGAACCTCTGAATTAGATTGCTTGTGATTTCTTTTGTTATTATTGAGGTTATAAAGATGTTGTATTTGTATGAATGCATATCAAACCAAGTAGCCTAAATATTACATAACAATTTAGTCATCAGTCTATGTTTTTTATTGAAAAGAAGTTTTGGAGCCACCCTTAACTTAAAAAGGGATTGAGCTGTGTGGGTTCGTTCTTTGTGTGTCTTACCACTGAAGTGACTATCCAGCTGGATCCTAATGACTGACTACCTTATCAGTCCACAGCCTGAGGGCAGAGCAAAGTGAGGCAAGCGTCTGTGCCACTAGTATTTATCGAGTAGATCCGTCTGGAAGTAAACGCTAAATGTTCTGTTTCTCAGGCCTTCCAGAGATTCTGAAAAGTTATTGTAAGACTGGGCAGCAGATGATAGATTGTGGTGATGAAAACGGCTTATTGCAGTCAGCATTTTTGGGAGGAGGGTGTGTGCGTGGATATGTATGCGTATGTAAGTGTGTGTGTGTGTTCTTCGATGTACCATTTCTGGTACAAGCTCAAGCCCAAGCTCTGTTGGGCTTCTTGGCCCTACTGTGCTTTTAACTTCTCTCTTGAGATAGGGGTGAGGGGATGGCAGTTCAGTTCAGTCGCTCAGTCGTGTCCGACTCTTTGTGACCCCATGAATCGCAGCACGCCAGGCCTCCCTGTTCATCACCATCTCCCGGAGTTCACTCAGACTCACGTCCATCGAGTCCGTGATGCCATCCAGCCGTCTCATCCTCGGCCGTCCCCTTCTCCTCCTGCCCCCAACAGAATTGTGGTTTTTAGCAACTGTGATGTCAGGTTGGCAGAGGAAGGAAGAGTGGCATTCAGAGAATTGCAGGAAATCAGTCAGGTGTGAAGTAGCTCCAAAGGAGAGAGGTCAAGCCTGCCCTGGTCATTTATGTTGGTCAGTGGCCGGCACATACCTGTTTTCATAACCCTTTATACGTTGTGTCTAATTTGAGAATTCGATGCTCTGAGTACAGCGTTTAAGCTGTAGGTTTGTGTGTGCTTCTTTATATGTGTATGTGCCTTTTCCTGTGTGCAGTCACAAAGGCAGAAGAATCTGTTTAACCAATATTTAGTGGCAGTCTGGTTTTATATGATAATTATTCCTTAGGAGCATTATCCAGCAGATACATTTTTGATGACCAAGGAAGTATGATAATGTTAAAGTGGCATCTCAGCACTTTGATTATTTTGATAAAATGTTTGTCTGAGAAACAAAATACACATTTTGTAGCTTGATCTTAATTAAGTTGCTGCTTTATTACTTTGTTTAATGATCTGCAGCTTGTTCTTTTACAGGGTACTGTTAACACGTTAGTCACTGTTCTCTCCCTCCACAGTAGGTTATTTCTCAGCTGTATGTAGGCACAAGGAAGAAATAGCATGAGCAGATGCCATTTACGTGTCTATAGTTTAAGACCCACTCTGAGAATTATAGGATTCTGAGAGCCAGTGTTGCTAGTAGTTAAAAGCACCGATGCAGCCAGACTCCTGCCTTGTTGAACCCTCACTCCCTCCTATGGGCTCTGTAACCAGGTGAATTCCTTCACTTCTCTGTAGCTTAGAGTACTTGGATAGATATAGACCTGGGGTCCTCAACCTCCAGGTCATGGACCAGTACTTCCTGTCAGATCAGAAGCAGCATTAAATTAGAAATAAAGTACACAGTAAATATAATGTGTTTGAGTCATGTCGAAACCAGCCCCCTGCTTCCCAGTCCCTGGAAAAATTGTCTTCCCCGAAACTGGTCCCTCATGCCAAAAAGGTTGAGACCGCTGCTATAGACCATCTGAGAAGACTGTAGGGGGTTAAATGAGTTACTGTGTCTAGAGTGCTTAGAATACGGCCTGGCACACACCAAGTTTTGAGCTAGTATTTGAACCCAGATCCACCTCACTTCAAAATGTGGGCACCGGAAACAAGAGTATATGACTCTCTCATATGAAATAGTTTTGTTTCCCTCCTTAGGGTCTTGGGTTCTTGCTGACTGTTTTTGATTTAGTACTTTAGAATGAAGGTTTGTGGTGTACCCTACTGTGATGGTGCTGATGCTAGACTGTTTCTAGTAGAAGAAACATGAGAGCTTTAGGAACCCTGTAGTCGGAATGGTACTTTCCACACCATGGCTAGAGCAGCAGGTGGCTGACTTTGAGCTGTAACTGGCAGAGCTTTCTCAAAGTAGAGTCACTTGCTCAGGGTTGTGCTGCTTATTAGTTGCAAGGCTGATGTAGAACCTGATTCTCTGCACTTTATCCAGTTTGCTTGAAAGTTAGTTTTATACTTTATGTAGTAGTGTCTTCTTTGAACTTTTTCACCAACATCTGCAAAGATTGTATTCATATGTTAAATGCTTTATGGCACATAGTCCTTTTTTTAAAGGTGTTTAATATACTAATGTTTATAATTATGATGTAGCTAGCAAGTTTTTTTTTTGTTACAGGGAGCTAGTTGTAAGAATATGAAGTTGAAATAGAATCAAGTAGTATTATATATTATCCCCCAGCTTCATTATAGAAGGAAGCCAAAGTGAGGGCATGTCCAAGGTCACACAGACATTGCACAGTTGAGCTAGGATTTAAACCCAGATCTGCCTCACTTCGAAGTGTGTGCTCCCCCAAACACAGCATTTGTTGTTGTTGGGTCGCCAAGTCGTGTCTGACTCTTTTGCAACCCTGTTGTGGACTGTAGCCTGCCAGGCTCCTCTGTCCGTGAGACTCACTATGACTCTCTCAAATGAAATAGTTTCATTTCCCTCCATAGGGTCTTAGTTTCTTGCTGACTTTTTTGATTCAATAACTTTAGAATGAAAGTTTGTAAATAGACCCTAACGGGGGCATTAATAGGTTTCTAGGCAGCAACCACATATTGTAACACAGAATGAGATGTTGTATTCTAAATGCTTCAGTTTATATAGAGTCATAATTTGATGAGTGGTTTATAGGTTTATTTGGGCGGTAAGTAACGTTTGTTTTCCATGTTAGTCTTACAGAGAAGATGGGAGACCTTGTGTTATAAGTGGGCAAAGCAGAAACCTGGCCGATGGAAAGGTTTCTGGGTGGGTCCTGACTCGTTCACTAATTGTGTCACTCTGGGTGAGTCTTTCCGCCTCTCTAGGCTTCAGTCATCCCATTACTGTACTCAGGGGACCAGGCTGCAAGGCCCTTTCAGTCTCCTGCTGTTATTTTCAGTGATCCTGTGTGTAGGCTTTCTGTAGGCTTTTTTCCCCCTCTCCTGGGCACCTCTCCTTTTGCCTGTGGTCTTGAAGTCAAGTTTCTTTACATGAACTTTGAGGCCATGCTCTTAACTTTTTTTTCTGCTGGTTGTGTTCTGATGCTTCATATTATTTCACAATACAGTAGTTCTCTGCTTCAGGTAATAGTATATCAAAATCTATTTTTTTCCCCAAATTTTCTTTTTTTTGTACTTAGGAATAAATGGTTGGGAACTAATATTTGTTACTCAGCTTAGTAAGTTAATGATAAACAAATCTTCAAGCCTCATAACTAGTTTCATTTGTCAGCTTTTAAGCACTATATGTTGTAAAGTTCTGTGAGCTGTTGTTTTGGGGAAAGGGAAAATATTAACTGAAGGCAGTGTGAGTGGAAAAGAAAGGGCCAGTAATGTAGAAACCAATTGGAAGATGTGAAGAACATGCCTAAGATATTAATAGTGTTCTTTGGTTGTATTGGTACTAGTCCTCCACCTGTGAAAGGGTGGTTGTCTGGCTTAGATAGGATTGTTTCCAGCCCAGAGTTCTGTCACTGATAAGAGAGCAGTATTCACCACCCCTGAACATTGATAGCTCCTCAGACATCTATGATGAGTGCGTTTGTTCCGCAGACAGTTTTTATTGCTCGTTATGCTGGTCCTGTTCTGTATGACAGTCTCAGGGTTTCCAGGTAAATAGCTCTTCCCCTCTTTGATGGCATGTTAAGAGCTAGTTTATGACTCTGGTTTCTCCAACAGGGAGACAGAAACTCAGGTCACAGAAATGATCCTTGTAGATTATTTGCGTGCATGCTTGCCAAGTCGCTTCAGTTGTATTGAATTCTTTGCAACCCTATGGACCGTAGCCCGCCAAGCTCCTTTGTCCATGGGATTCTCCAGGCAAGAATACTGGAGTGAGTTGCCGTGTCCTCCTCCAGAGGATCTTCCCAACCCAGGGACCAAAACCTGTGTCTCTTACATCCCCTGCACTGGCAGGCAGGTTCTTTACCACTAGTGCCACCTGGGAAGTCCATTCTTTGCAGTATGGTTTTATTCTCTATTCTGCCTGTGTGTGTGTGAGACACACATTTCTCCGGAGTATGTAGGTTTTTGTATCAATAGATTTCCTAGGGAAATTTTGTACAATAGATTGTAATATAGTTGAGTTGCTGGTTTTCCTTTAACCTTTTTGCATATCTCTTTGTCCTTCTTCCCCCATATCCTGTTTTCAGAGTATGATACATTGTTTCTGTAAGTATTAAATGATTCAGTTATGTAGTATTCTGATAAAACTACTCAGCAGAGATGAAATACTTAACCAAAGCACAGTTTTCTGTGTATTTTATTTCTCTCTGCCATCTTTATGCTTATTTGAATGAGGTTTCTTGCTGTAAAGCTGAAGCTTATTAGGATCTCCTTTGTCCTGATAAGTTCACATAAAACAGTATTTCCTAAATTGTGTTTTGCAGAACACTAGCCTTAGAAGCCGAGAAGACAATGGCACCCCACTCCAGTAATCTTGCCTGGAAAATCCTATGGATGGAGGAGCCTGGTGGGCTGCAATCCATGGGGTCGCTAAAAGTCAGACACGACTGAGCGACTTCACTTTCACTTTTCACTTTCATGCATTGGAGAAGGAAATGGCAACCCACTCCAGTGTTCTTGCCTGGAGAATCCCAGGGACGGGGGAGCCTGGTAGGCTGCCGTCTATGAGGTCACACAGAGTCGGACACGACTGAAGCAACTTAGCAGCAGCAGCAGCAGTCTTAAAAGAGATTAGTAGTTGGCGGGAGAGGTTCCAGAGAAATTTTAAGTTTAGGAAAGCACTGGATTAAAAACAGTTAATCAGTTTTTATTTTTTGATGATGGTTGTGTTACTGTGTCTCTGCAGAGCTTTTCAGAGTTGTATAATGTGCATTGTGACTGTCCAGGAGGGACTGCAGTGTGCAGCCTTTCACCACTTGTCAAGTGCATTTGGTCACAGGAGCATCTCCTTTCCCCAGGAAATGACCACAGACACCTTGAAGGAGGGGTCTCTTAGAGCATGATTTGGAAAACTCTTGTTTTCATACTTACTAGTATGGAATTGAAAGCATTTGCTTTTTAATTTGAATGATTACTTACAACAAGTTGGAATTTAACTAAGATTGGAATAATTTATTTTCAGTTTTGTTTGGAAGAATGAACACCTTAGATGAGTGACTTTTCAAGCTTTTTTTTTCTTTCTTTTCTTTTTTTTAACTTCAGCACATAGTGAGAAATTACATTTTTGATCAATGCACATATATAAACACACTGTCAAAACCAAAAAAGAAGTTTCATGAAATAATACTTAGGCCTTCCTATGTACAATGAGTGCGTTCTGATACTTTTTATTCTGTTCTGTTTTTAAATGTATGTTATTAGGTCCTAAAATAATTCGCTATTCAGTTTGAGAAACACTGTGAGATGACTTGAATTTATAAACTCTTAAGATGTTAGGGTGAGAAGATACTGTCAAGATTGTTTTGTGAGTGGGAAAACTAGAGCTTAGCCTGCAAGTGGAAGGGCTCTGGCCTTAGAATTCCTGGATTTAGATTCTGGTTGTTTTCTTGGGCAGGGTGTTCAGTGCCCATTCTGCCTCAGCTCTCTCATCAGTAAAATAGCGAGAGTAGAACCTATGCATCGGAGAAGGTGATGGCACCCCACTCCAGTACTCTTGCCTGGAAAATCCCATGGATGGAGGAGCCTGGTGGGCTGTAGTCCATGGGGTCGCTAGGAGTTGGACACGACTGAGCGACTTCCCTTTCACTTTTCACTTTCATGCATTGGAGAAGGAAATGGCAACCCACTCCAGTGTTCTTGCCTGGAGAATCCCAGGGACGGGGGAGCCTGGTGGGCTGCCGTCTATGGGGTCACACAGAGTCGGACACGACTGACGCAACTTAGCAGCAGCAGCAGCAGAACCTATGCATGGAGTAGTCCTGAGGATTCAGTAAGAAATGCTTTGCATAATGTGTCTGATAGACTCTTAAGTGCCCCAAACCTTGTAGCTTTTATGATAACTGAAGTTATAAAACTCTTTCCACTGCACTGTATACACTTTTGAAAATATTTTAGGACTTTGAAAGTGTTTAAGTGGCCTTCAAGTGAACCTGAGCTCTTTTTTGATGTGTAGCTGGATCTATCGTTTGTTCTGAGGTTAGCCCTTTGGAATACTAGCTTTAAAATAGCCATAAAGTGAAAGCTGCTTAGTTGTGTCCAACTCTTGGCAGCCCAGTGGGACTGCAGCCCGCCAGGCTCCTCCGTCCATGGGACTCTCCAGGCAGGAATACTGGAGTGGGTAGCCTTTCCCTTCTCTAGGGATCTTCCTGACCCAAGGCTTGAACCAGGATCTCCTGCATTGCAGGTGGATTCTTTACCATCTGAGCCACCAGGGAAGCTATTAGGACCCACTTAAAGTTGATTTGCCTCTTTATTGCTTCATGCCATATTCTTGTATTTTTTACACTATTTGTAACAATATCTTAAGTTTAGAATAATCGTTCTTTATAGCATGTAGTTAAATACAAATAAGTACATACCTGTATCAGTGATTAATTTAGTATTCCTATCGTTGTAGTTCACTGAAAGAAGGACCAGGTAAAGTTTACTGTTTCCTGTTATATCTCTTTTTCTGCAGTTTTTAAAATGCCCCTTTAATGCTCTTAGGGGTTTAATTTTTGTGTCCTAACCTAAGAAAAGGAATATTTAGAGGCATTTAGAGGAATATTTAACAATGGCAGAGGCCAAATCAGTTTGTAGACTACTCTCCATCGTCCTGAACTTAGCTGGCTACTGCAGACATTTTTGTCACTTACTGAGGCATTTTCATTGTCTGTCCCTGATTATATCTTCTTTTTTTGTTTCTTTAATTGTCTGTTTGTCCTCAGTTAGACCTGAAATTGCTGAAATGAGAGGTTCTAATGAACATCATTGAGGCAGACCAATTCAGTATTAAGAGGCATTCTATGCTTACATAAGCAAAAGGAGTGAGGTAAACAGAATAAATATACTAACATGGCTCATGTATGTTACCTGGTGGTATAAAGTTTAAGACCTCTTTATATATCTACCTCGTTTAAATCTATTTTCATTCCCTTGTTTTCACTTGAGCAAGAGGAGCTGAGTAACAGGCCTAGTCATACACCTAGAAGGGGGCCCTGGATGTGAAAGCCTGGTCGCGGAGGGCGCACTCGTGTCCCACCGCACTCTTGTTTGTACCACAAGGTGTTGAAGTGTCTACTCATCCCAGAACATAGGGAATTTCTGTTACAGAAACAAACAACATCGAGGTTTTTCAGTCAGCATGTGTGATATCCTAGGATGCTGAGAGGACTTTCACATTGCCCAGTAGCTGTTGGTGGTCTTTGAGGAGCTGTGAAGAGAGGGAGCTGTGTAGGAAGAGAAGGGAAGCTCACGTACCGTTTTTCCAAAAAAGGAAAAGGTGGAATTCACCACTCATAGGCACTAAACTCGGTGTTGATTGCTGGACAGACTCCAGAAAGAGGTGCAGCCTTAGCAAAGTGCTGGCTTCCAGAGGGTACTGTCCATTTATTAACTCTTTCTTTTCCTCCTAGAATTCTGTTCAGTTCTTGGATAATAAGCATGTAGCCAAAGTACGGACTGCAGTGGTTCATAGTTTAATTCATATTTGAGATTGACTGAAAAAATGTTAAATCATACAACTTAAGTTGAAATATCTTTTAGGACTTAGAAATCATTTTGATGTCTTTACAAGATCATCTTAACTTAGGTTCATTGTATTAGAATATGGCTTTATAATAATATGCTTTTCCTAAGCTGCATCTGGCAAGTCAGTCTCAGAAACAGTAGCCCTGTGCCTTGCCTTCTCAAGTAGGCGAGAAGGAACTAGAACTTGTCCCATCTTCCTGTATGTGCACACAGCAAAGTAAATATTGATACTTCCTAGTTTCATATTGTTAAAATCATTCATCCCTGTTCCCTGAGATTGGTTGTAACCATTTGTTTACTCAAGAGTTAGTTGTCTTACTTCTGAAGATGATCTAGGGAGTGACTGGAAGTAGGTTGATGGGAAGAGGACTGGACAATAGGAGAGTGCACTTGACCCTCACGAGAGCTGAAAACCTGCTGAGAGGGAGGTGAAGGTGACAAATGCTAGCTTTTTTCTCTTTTTATCTTATGAAAGCTCCCACACTTTTAAAATGAAATACAGTGAGGAATGAGTGTCCTTATCCTAGGATATCATAGGTGTTGGAAAAGGCACAACTGTCTTTTGCAGATGCTTCTTAAGAAGAGGAAGGAATAGGGAAGAGGAACAAGACATTGCAGTACATCCAGAAGGAAGTGACCAGAGAGAGAGTCAGTGGCTCTAAATTTGTATGTCATGTGCAACTTTGAAAGAGCTGATGATGAAAGCGGAACTTGTTGCTCTTGGGGATTGTTCTGAGCTGGAGCACTTGAATAGTGTGTTAGTTATGAAGTACAGTAAATGTATGTTAAAGGCCATGGCCTCCCAACCAAAAAAGGGAGGGGAGCTTCAGACCTCTATAATATGGAAATGATAAGTTCTTTTAAAAATCTTGAAATACTTATCAATAATGTATCTTGATTATTCTAGATCTAGAAAAATACCAGAAGATGTAAAATTCATTTTTAAAAGTCAGCATGAACTCTTAAAAACATATTAAAATAGAAGAATGACAACCGGATGAGACATCACAAAAGAAGAAAACTGTTTCAATTTCACGTATCAAAATAGCCATGAAAATTCTCAATAAAACACCAGCAAATTTAATTAAGTAGGACATTCTCTTAATTAAAGAAGACAAAGGACATGTAATGCCTGGTGTTTACTGTATGCCTTTGTTTTAATATATTATCTCAGTTCATAGTCCTCAAAACTACCAATGGCATTTTTCACAAAACTAGAAAAAAATTTTCACAATTCATATGGAAACACAAAAGACCCTGAATAGCCAAAGCAGCCTTGAGAAAGAAGATTGGAGCTGGAGGAATCAACCTTCCTGACTTCAGATTATACTACAAAGCTGCAGTCATCAAGACAGTATGGTACTGGGACAAAAACAGAAATATAGATCAATGGAACAAGATAGAAAGCCCAGAAATAAACCCATGCACCTATGGATACCTTATTTTTGACAAAGGAGGCAAGAATATACAATGGGGCAAAGATAGCCTCTTCAATAAATGGTGCTGGGAAAACTGGACAGCTACAAGAAAGAAAATGAAGTTAGAACACTTCCTAGCACCATACACAATGATAAACTCAAAATGGATTAAAGACCTAAATGTAAGACCAGAAACTATAAAACTCTTAGAGGGAAACATAGACAGAACGCTCAGTGACATAAAGCAAAATCCTCTATGACCCACCTCCTAGAGTAATGGAAATAAAAACAAAAGTGGGACCTGATTAAACTTAAAAGATTTTCCACAGCAAAGGAAGCTATAAGCAAGGTGAAAAGACAACCCTCAGAATGGGAGAAAATAATAGCAAATGAAAAACTGATACAGGATTAATTTCCAAAATATACAGGCAGCTCATACAACTCAATACCAGAAAAACAAACAACCCAATCAAAAAGTAGGAAAAAGACCTAAACAGACATTTCTCCAAAGAAGGCGTACAGATGGCTAACAAACACATGAAAAGATGTTCAACATCACTCATTATTAGAGAAATGCAAATCCAAACTACAATGAGATAACACCTCATACCAGTCAGAATGGCCATCATCAAAAAGTCCACAAACAGTAAAAGCTGGAGAGGGTGTGGAGAAAAGGGAATGCTCTCACACTGTTGGTGGGAATGTAAATTGATAACAGCTACTGTGGAAGACAGTATGGAGAGTCCTTAAAAAACTAGGAATAAAACTGCCATATGACCCAGCAGTCCCACTCCTAGGCATATACTCAGAATGGCATATGCGTGAATATGCCTAAAACTGAAAAAGACACATGTATCCCATTGTTCTTTGCAGCACTGTTTACAATAGCTAGAACGTGGAAGCAATCTAGATGTCCATCGACAGATGAATGGATAAAGAAGTTGTGGTACATATACACAATGGAATATTACTCGGCCATAAAAAGCAACACATTTGAGTCAGTTCTAATGATGTGGTTGAACCTAGAGCCTATTATACAAAGTGAAGTAAGTCAGAAAGAGAGAAATATCATAGTCTAAGACATATATACGGAATCTAGAAAAATGGTACTGAAGAATTTATTTACTGGACAGCAGTGGAGAAACAGACGTAGAGAATAGACATGGAGAGAGGGGAGGAGAGGGTGAGATGTATGGAAAGAGTAACATGGAAACTACCAAAAAAAAAAAAAGACTAAGGACATGTAATGCTTGGTATTTACTGTATGCCTTTGTTCTGATATATTATCTCAGTTCACAGTCCTCAAAACAACTCAAAAAGGAGGTTGTTATTATTACCCTCATTTTACAAGTGACAGAATTTAGGCCAAGAAGTTAAATAATCTGCCCCTGGATAAATTGCCAATAAGTCACAGAGCCTAGTTTTTGAACCCTTGCAGTCTGGTACTAGCATACATTGAACATGCTGTATCATAGTAATATAGCCAAGATAACAATGTTAATTCAACAGTTCTTGCTGATTATGAACTCTTTAAAAGCTGGTAGAAGATAAAAGAATATCTTAAACCAACAGCAAACAACCTGCTAATTGGAAAACACTAGTAGAATTCCCCTTGAAATCAGAAAATGAAACAAGCCTGCCCTACACCTTTAGCATTATCCTGGGCAATGCAAGATACATCAAATAAAAGGTACAACTGTTTGAAAAAAATGGTGCAGCTATATTTGTGGATGTTGCAGTCTTAAACCTAGGAAAACCAACAGAATCAGTTGAAAGACTGAAACTAAGAATTCAATAAGGTAGCTGTATACCACATAAAAACACTTAAAAGTTGGTAGCATTTTTCTTGCTAGCAAAATCCAGTTCTAAAAATACTGGCAGAACAATCTCATTATAGCAACCAAAAGTCAAATTCATAAGTTGAGGGGATTGCTGAGAAATGTTTGGGATCTCTGAAGAAAATAGTATAAATTTAATTGAGTGAAAAAAGATTTAAAGATTGAGAGTTACCATGTTCTTGAATGTGAATACTGAATGTTATGAAGAAAGAAAATCTGCCAAATTAAATTAGTGTATCTTGGCCAGAGAGTATAGCCAGATTTTTAAGAAGTCACCTTAGGGAGTTTAGTGAAAGATATAAATAAATGTACCTGCTACATAAGTGAAATCATACATCACTAGGAAAGAAGAAGGATTATTTAGCAAAAGAGTTTTAGATAATTGGTTATTGTTCTTTGGGAAAATCAATTTTAATAACTAAGCTACCCCTTATGAAAATAAACCTGATGGGAGAATGAATTAAAAAACATAAATTAGGAAGGACACTTATATGAGTATTTATCAGACCTTTGAATAAGAAGCAGGCTTATTTCCATTGCTATCAAGTGATCAAAAGGAGGGAAAAAACTAAGGTTAAATATGTGAAAAAACATTGCATGATGATAGAAGGTTAATCTTTACTTCAGTGTAGTAAAAGCTCATGCAGACTGATAACTGCCATATATTAGTAAGCCCTCCCTATGTTTTAAATGCAACCCTGGGTGTTTTATTCATGCTAAAAATTTAACAGTCATCCTAGCATTTGTAAATAATCAAGACTCAGAAGTTAAATGTTTTGCCCAAGAGTTTTTGTCTATACTTCTACTAAATGGTGGAACTTGGATTTGAACTTGGGTCTGATAAGGGCTTATGCTGTCAACTCTTAAAAGATGTTGTTTTCCAAACAGGTTGCTAGGCCTTGCTCTCAGTGGAGAGTGCTTTACCCTTGCTAGATCAGGGTAGATGTTGCCTGGTCACAGGGGAGGCAGGTTAGTAGGGGTAACCAAATACCCTGGTTTGCCAGGAAGAGTCCAAGTTTATGGCTGTTGTCCTCACATAGCTATTCACTGTGTCCCCATTTATTCCCCGCAGCTTCCTGGGTAAGATGGCAAATTATGTTGTCTAACATTCAGCACCTGCAAAACTAGCTGTTCTTTGACCACTACCATCCTGTTTTTGACGTTTAAGGAGCAGGGTTGTCTTCTCGGATCCCAAGGTGTCTCCTCCTAAAGTAGCTTGATTTTTGAGGCATTAATTGTGGAGTCATGGCAGCTGTCTGATCCTTCTTTGGAACTGAAAGGGTTTTCTGTACATTGGAACGAAAAGACTTTTTTGTCTGGGAACTGTGATGTTGTAACTCTAAAATGTTCTGCTTTTCCTCAGGTCAGACACTTGAAAGGAGAGGTTCTTAATGTAAACATCTTATTTTTGCCCGCATTCCCTCTTTCACTCCTTGTCCACTCACATATGCAGCTTCTCAGGAACTATTGAAGAAAGAAGTTGTGGCGTTCCAGTTTTTAAATGGTGGTTGTTTGATGCCATGCAGCTCTGAAAGAGAGTTTTTAAAAATTTGTTTTTGAGTTACAGTTGATTTACAATGTTGTGTTAGTTTCTGATGTACAGTAAATGATTCCTTTTTCAGATTCTTTTCCCATATAGGTTATTACAGAATGTTGAGTAGTTTCTTGTGCTAAACAATGGGTCTGTTCTGATTACCTGTTTTATATATAGAAGTGTGTCTATATTAATCCCAAGCTCCTAATTTATGCCCTCTCCAACTTTCCTCTTTAGCACCCGTAAGTTTGTTCTCTATGTTTGTGAGTCTGTTTCTGTTTTGTAAATAAGTTCCTTTGTGTCAGATTTTAGAGTCCACGTGAAAGTGATGTCATGATATTTGTCCTTCTCTTTCTGACTTACTTCACTTAGTGTAATAATATCTGTAAAGCCTCATAGATAATAGGGGCTTGAAAAATTGTTGAATAAACTTGGAAGTATTTTTTAATTTATCCTTACTGAATGGCTGGGACTGAACAGGAGTTGCCTGCTGGAGTCAGGGCTCTTTGAGAGATGGAGGAGCTGTGACAACCATCTCTCACTTTAGAGAGGAGGCCTGGGCCATGGGTTATTCACAGAAATTATTTGACTCTAAAGAAAAGTGATTAGTTCAGTTCAGTCACTCAGTCGTGTCTAACTCTTTGGGACCCCATGGACTGCAGCACGCTAGGCCTCCCTGTCCATCACCAACTCCTGGAGCTTGCTCAAATTCACATCCATCGAGTTGGTGATGCCATCCAACCATCTCATCATCTGTCATCTCCTTCTTCTCCTGCCTTCAATCTTTCCCAGCATCGGCGTCTTTTCCAATGAGTCCGTTCTTTGTCAGGTGGCCAAACTCTTGGAATTTCATCTTCACCGTTAGTCCTTCCAGTAAATACTCAGCACTGATATTCAGAAAATCAGTGAAAACTGATGGAAGCACTTTATTTCGCTGTACACTGTGCATGTTGATTGCTTTGATACACTTTCCCTCTTTGACTTAATCTAGTCATCTCTCCCCAGATGGGATGTTCCCTCAGCAGTGTTACCTGTTTCTACTTGAGCAAGAAAACTGACGCACTAGATCTTGTGGTTTTTAACAAATTTACCATGGTGGTAAGATAAAAGCCACACCCTTATGTTAAAACTAGCTAGTTATTTTTTTTTTTTCTTGTTCCTTGCCTTCCATTTTAGGGAAATGGAAAAAGAAAAGCATGCATCCTTCTCTTTTCTCCTTTCTGTCCCATTCTCTTCCTCACTCCAAAGAATTAGATAAGCAAAGGAAAAATAAGGAAAGACAAAATGATCCTTGGGGCAATCTTAGGACACAAATAAATGCACGTCTTTTAGACTAGCTTGTTGGGGCCCACACATTTGGCTTTGAGTTTAGAAGCCAGAACACAGAGGAAAAGAAGATCACTTGCAAGGCTGTGTTAATGAGATAAAAGAAAAACCAGCCACTTAGGAGAGGCATAATTTTTCCAGGAATTGAGACCCTGTGGGTGCTTTATTAATGCAGACGCTGGGTCCTTGGTACACTTCTCTCTGTTCTCTACAGTGTCTATAAAAGTATCCTGTTCAAGTTTAAGGCATCTTAGTACAAGGCATAGGAATAGTGTTAGACTGGAGTGCAGTTTAATTAAACCACCACTTTTCTGATGCTCTTTAGCTATGGAAACAGTCACTCATGCCATTGAACTTTTTATGAAAATCGAGTGCCAGAGAGTCCAAGGTTATAGTTTTCTGCTTTAACGATGAACCGAGGGGGCCAGCAGCACCGATCATCTGCTTTGGTAAATTGAAGACCTTAACCAGGGCTTGATTTCGAATCTCCTTGTTTAAGTTGGCTTGGAAGCCAGGCGATTGTTTTCCTCAGAAAATAGCTCTGTGTCCACCATACAGATATGTTTAATGAACAGTGTTTTATGTCATGAATTAGCAGTTTTTAAAAAATTTGTCAAATTTCTGACACAGAAGCCCAACATAAAAAAAAAAAACAATAAGAGTGAGGTGACCCTCACCTGCTCTAGACCTTAGGGCAAGGTTTAAAAGCCACTGTCAGATTGATGGTGAATGGCATTTTAGTTTGGAAAAACTTCAAAGCCTGGATCGCCAGACTCCCACTTTTATGGAGCAAACTCACCCAGTGTGCCACCTACCCCTAGAATACCTGTAAAAAGCCTGATTTTAACATTAACTCATTCACTTCCTGTTTAAACCACTATGATTCTGATAGGTTGACAATATGGTTAGCAATAACCCAGACATTTGGGAAAACAAGGTAAAAACCATGAAGGCAGATTTTTGAGGCCTAGCAATCATATTAACTTTAGTTGGTAGCATTGTTCTGCTGAGAATCCTGTGTTCAAAATTGTTGTAGAGGGAAGTAAGTTTTTAATGTAAGTAAGTACATATGTCCATTGTAGCTTTTCCTGAATGTTTGAGGCCTCTACCTAAAACTCAACTTTCATACTCTCTTGGATATAAAATGTCTCTGTTGTACATTTTCAGTGTACTTGCAGATTAAAAAGCAAGTCTTCCATTGTGACTGTATTGTGATGTCAACACTCACCTGAAAAGAACCACTCCATAAAGTGTGGAATGTTCCTTGAGCAATAAAAGGAACCATGTGGTTATTCTGTAAACAGCACTTAAGTTTACAGTGAGTTTTGTAAACACACTGCCTTCTGCCTTCCTTTTCATTCCCACAGTTTATTACCCCCCAGAACTTGATGAAATTACAAAAAGTAATTTTTGTTTCCTTATTGGAGCTCAGATTGTTTCATAAAGCTCTCTGATCAATTTTAATATATTTTCTTCTATACAAATTTATTGTGTCTACAAAATGCAGCTCAAGAAGCATCTTCTCTGTTGAGATGTGAGACCTTCAGCACACAGCGCCCTGTCCGTCCTCTGAGCTTGCCTCTCATCTCTGTTACTTGGGTTTTGCCGTGCAGGGTCTGGTGGCATGAATTAGTCTTCCACAGATTGTACTCTTCCTGTGTGCGCCTTGTCTCCCTAGCTGTATTCTAAGTCCTGAAAGAACTCCTAGTGAGTGTGTACCACCAGATGTGGCATGACCACGTCTTTTGGTCCATGAGTTTTAGCTGTAGGATTGGAAACTTCTTCCCTCCAAAAACACAAGCAAGAATTTTTATACATGATCATGCCAGTCAGTTGAGAGATGAATTCAGTCACTTCCTCAGAAATAAAATGTTTTCAGCCTCATTATTTCATCTAGAGTTTTCTTTCAATCTGAGATCAAACCTCCTGTGCTGATTTGGAAGGGTAAAAGAATTCTCAGAGAAATCACCGTTAGGTAATATGTTTTAAATGATCCTCTAAAGGGCCGTGCAATTCTGTGACTCTAAATATTTCTGCTGGAAAAAGTCTTATTTACACTGAATACCACCATACGGTGGCCTTTGAGCCGTTTAAAAAGGAAACTGAATCTCTAACTATGGTACTTCAGCTCGGGCTGGTTTTGTGGCATGTTTGTGCTTTTTTGGGCATTTAGCCACAACAGAAATAGCAATGCTGGACCTTGAAGGAGAGTGATTTTCCAGGTTATATCTGATCTTCTAGAAATAATTTTTAAGATTATAAATTTGAAGGATTTTTCCCCAAAAATACAGTGCTTCATTGGAATAACTAAAAGGGGAAAAAAACTCATCTCAACACTCTGAGGTGTACCATTTTAGAACCACAGTATTTGCTTACTTTTTCTATCTAAATTCTTGACCCCCAAAAAATAATTTTCTAAAAGGATTTTATTTTTCATATTTGAATCTTGTTTCAAGTTTTCCTCACTTATTTACTGTTCGAGTTTTGAAATGCACATTCTTTTTAAAGAATTACCATCTTTTAAAAAGAACAGGATTGGCTGCTTGCTTTTCTTGTTTACCAAGCATGGGCTACACTGATTTTGTTCATGGTCATATGGACGATGCTTCCACAACCTTGTGGCAAAGTGAGTAGTAAATTTAACCAGAGGAAAAATGGATTTATAATTTTATCCTTGAAGATTGATGGCTTCATATTTTTAAATGTGGACTCTGATTAACCTTTCATATTACTAAGTTCAGTGCTGGTTTGTCAAGAAATAGTTGAAGTTCATGTTTTCTGAAACTAATTCATAAACTGATCATGTAACTTAATTCTGCAGAATATCTGTGAATGAATCAGTGTTGTTTTACTGTTCAGTCTCTAAGCTGTGCTCCACTCTTTGAGACCCCATGATGAATTCAGCATTGTGAATACAATAGCTTCCATTAATAAGTGAACTACTCAGGTTGATTATAAATCTGTTTTACAAACTGCAGGTCCCATTCTATCAGTTGGTTATGAAATCAACTTAGTGGGCTATGACTAGCATTTTCAAAGAGAAGGAAGGGAGCCGGAGGCTAGGAGAGAATAAAATAGGATGGAGAAGCTCACTGTAGTGTACATAGTGAGGGAAGTGCTCTTAAGTGATACTGTGTGTGTGTGTGAGAGAGGGAGAGAGAGATGTGAAGTGAAAGTCGCTTAGTTGTGTCCCTCTTTATGACCCCATGGACTACACAGTCCATGGAATTCTCCAGGACAGAATACTGGAGTGGGTAGCTTTTCCCTTCTCCAGGGGATCTTCCCAACCCAGGGATCGAACCCAGGTCTCCCACATTGCAGGTGGATTCTTTATCAGCTGAGCCACAAGGGAAGCCCAAGAATACTGGAGTAGGTAGCCTATCCCTTCTCTACCTAGGAGAAATCTTCCCGACCCAGAAATTGAACCGGGGTCTCCTGCATCGCAGGTGGATTCTTTACCAACTGAGCTATCAGGGAAGCCCCATGTATGTGATGCTTATTTTTTGTGTATGAGCACATGGTATTGTGCAGTCGCTAAGTTGTGTCCAACTCTTTGTGACCACACGGACTACAGCATGCCAGGCTCGCCTGTCCTTCACTGTCTCCTGGAGTTTGCCCAGATTCATGTCCTTTGAGTTTTGGTGATGCTGTCTAACCATTTCATCCTCTGCCATCTCCTCCTTTTCCCTTCAATCTTTCCCAGCATCATGGTCTTTTCCAATGAGTCAGCTCTCTGTATCAGATGGCCAGAGTACTGGAGCTTCAGCTTTAGCATCAGTCCTTTCAGTGAATATTCAGGGTTGATTTCCTTTAGGATTGACTGGTTGGATCTCCTTGCTGTCCGAGGGACTCTTGAGTCTTCTCCAGCACCACGTTTCAAAAGCATCAATGCTTTGGTGCTCAGCCTTCTGCTGTGGGCTTCTATGCTGGAGAATTCCATGGACAGAGGAGCCTGGAGGGCCACAGTCATGGTATTGCAAAGAGGTGGACACAACTGAGCGACTAACACTTTCACTTTCAGCTCTTTTTATGGTCTGACGCTCACGTCCATACATGACTACTGGAAAAACCATGGCTTTGACTAGATGGACGTTTGTCAGCAAAGTGATGTCTCTGGTTTTTAATATACTGTCTAGGTTTGCATAGCTTTCCTTCCAAGGAGCAAGCATCTTTTAATTTCACGGCTGTGGTCACCATCCACAGTGATTTGGGAGCCCAGGAATATAAAATCTGTCACTGCTTCCATTTCTTCTCCTCCTGTTTGCTGTGAAGTAGTGGGCCTGGATGCCATGGTCTTAGTGTCTTGGTATCAGAAATTCGTAAGCTGTCACTACTAGGGATAATGCAGTTGGGTGGTTCCTTGTGGTTGTTTAAATGACTGTACACACAACACAGACTGATGGCCAGCTTTAATCGGGAAGTTCCAGTCTGGGTACTTTTAAAGGGAATAAAGGAAGAACTGTGATGGTCAGGTTTGTAGTTGACGGGCGTCTGGTAAGGAAAGCTAGTACTGCTCTGGATAACAAACTCAGGAAAAAATTTGAAATGTCAGAAATATATTGAATCTAAATCAGAAGCAATTTGATAGGAATAATTATTCAGCCCAGCAGGAATGTCCCAAAAGGCGTAGTAAACAATAGAGGAAGATGTGGTTCACTACAGAACAGACAGGTCAGTTAAGTCACTCAGTAGAGAACTGCCGTGTAACGTATCAAAACTATGAATGGAGTTTAAGACTGCATTATGAAATCTGTGGATAGATGGTCTTGCCTGGTTAGATCATATGTGGAGTATAGGTTCTGGTTTGAAATATCACACTTTTTTTTTTAAAAAGGATGAGACAAGCTGGATTCCTGGAGAATTAACTGAGGGGAATCTTCTGATTGAGTCAACTCTCCCAAGTTTTATCTTCTTTATAACAAAAGCACAACTGGATACTTTTTTTTAAATTTAAATTTATTTATTTTAATTGGAGGCTAATTATTAAATTTGGTTACCAACAATGCTAAAGGTAATGCAGACTGAATGTGAATATTATGGCCTTTTTTTTTTTTTTTGATTGGGCTAAGTGGCTTTATTTTAGAGAGCCAAGATTATAGAGGATTTAAGAGTTGGCACTGGGGTCTTTCTTCTTACCAAAGGTGGGTTTGACATTGACTAAGCGCCGGTTGTACAGCATATGCCTCTTGGCCCAGTCTTTTTTTTTTTCTCTTGTTTGGCCACTTTGGAAGTCTGACCTCTTACTTTCCCAGCATGGGCCAGGTAACAGTTCACAGGCTAGCATGGTGATGATAATTTATATATTGTTAATAATATGTCTGATTAGACTTTTCAAAGTACTTTGAGTTCTTCTTTCTACATGACATCTGAAAATATTCTCAAGTCACGGAACTATGCTTTTGAAAATATATTTAAATATTTATTTAACATCATCCTTATTTAACATGAGGTTCCCAGTTGGCTCTGTGGTAAAGAAACTGCCTGCCAAGCAGGAGACCTGGGTTGGGAAGACCCTCTGGAGAAGAGACCGACTGGCCACACCAGTATTTTGGTCTGGAGAATTCCATGGACTCTGTAGTCCATGGAGTCGCAAAGAGTCGGACATTACTGAGCAACTCTCACTTCTTTATTTTACATACATTTTAGTATAATCACCATTTATAAAGAACACATTCTGCGCACGCACACACACACACCCCCCCCTCCCATAATGTAAGTAGGTGGCTACTGGAGAAAGGTCATGAATTCATTTATGGTGGATTTCTTGATTAATTTTCCCCCTCAATTCAGCAGTGCTAGTGTGAAAGTTGCCTCACTGTCAAACTGATTAAAATAGTGAGGTTTGTTAAGTTAGATTCTGCTAGAACTAATTTCAAAGAAGGATGTGTTCTTTCATTGTAAATAATGCCTGCATCATATTCAATATGCAGTTACAAGCCTGATAGGCTATCCAAAATTTATAAAGGAAAAGATTATAGATAAAGCTATAAGAAAATGAAAACTTTGTACATTGACAAAAAGTCGAAATGCAAACAGCAAATTAGGAGAACATATTTGGGAAAAAGATACAGCCAAAGGGATAATGGGATTCCCTGGTGGCTCAGATGGTAAAGAGTCTGCCTGCACTGCAGGAGACTGGGGTTCAACCCCTGGGTGGGGGAATATCCCCTGGAGAAGGAAATGGCAACCCACTCCAGTATTCTTGCCTGGAAAATCCTATGGATGGAGGAGCCTGGCAGTCCATGGGATCGCAAAGAGTCGCGCATGACTGAGCGGCTTCACCTACACCTACACAGGTATCCTTTAATTCAGGAAGAAAAAGACCCCAAACCTGGTGTAATAATAAGCACTAGAGATGTACAGTTTTGCTAAAGAAGTCCAGATGGATAATAGATACGAAAATGTGTTTATTGTCATTAGTGATCAGGAATTCAAATCAAAGTCAAATTGATGGTTGGGTGGGTAGAGAAAGAGGTCAAGAAAATAGTGTTTTTATTCTGACAGATTGGCAAAAATCACAAGGATTAGTAGGGCTGGTGTTGGTTGGCTGGTGAGGAAATCACTGCCTTCGTGTACTGTTGATAACAGTGTGAACTGGCATAAGCTTTTGGTACAGGTTGTAATCTTTGTGTCTTGACCCCCAAGGCACTCAGAATCTCCTTGGCTTCTTTTATTCTGGCATCTCGTATACAGAACATTGTGTGGTCTTTCTGTGGCCAGAACAGCCCTTTACTTAGTCATTCTTTATAGAAAATTGCTTCCTAAGGTGGGAAGGTCAGGAATCATTTCTTTGGTTTTTATAAAGCTGAACTGACATATACGCAGTGACTCCTGAGTGAGATAGATCTGGCTAGCAGAGAGAAAGACAAGGAGTTTCTTTACTCTCACTCATTTTATATGACTTGCAGGAAAGAGTAAAGCTGGGCATGCTGGTTGGGCACAGAAGAGAAATACAGTAGCACATTAGAAATAAGACCCAAAGCCTATGACCTAGTATCTTTGCTGAAATAGTTACAAAACAGCCTGTCCTTTGGAGAAATGCTGCAATGACCCCTGCTCACTCAGAAGAGAGCTGTGTTGGTCCAACAGTTTCAGTTATGAAGAAAGTATATGTTTACTTTTATAATGAATTTAAAAGACATTGTTAAAGGTATAGTTTGTGTGGAATTATTGATATAAAATATTATACGTTTTGCAAAGCTTTGCTCATACAGAAATTTGAAAATATAAGGACCCAGATCAAACGTGTAAATGCAGTCTCATTCATGGCACTTACTTTAGTGAGCAAACTACCTTTCATTTAACAACAAAAGATGTTTGAAAACTGTTATCGGGCTAGTATTCAACTGAAGCAAAAAGCAGATATGTAAAGAGCAAACTTTTCTGCAGAAGTAAGATTCAAGTTAGGTATGTATGCATGTATGTGTATTTTTAATGTAATTTAAAGTTACAGGAAAGAAGAGAGCTCTGAAACGTGATACTATCTTAGCACTTAAGAATTATTTAGCTAATTACAGTTTGACTAAAATACTTCCAACCATATGTTTAAGTGAATTCTAGAACTGTTTAAGTGATTGTTCATCCATGCCCCACCTTATTCCAGAGAGGATTTAAGGCAGCTTGAAGTATTCTATTGTACTTAATTATCATAATTTTAGTCTTGAAAATCCATAATGACTGCATGGTACACTGAGATTACCACAGTAAAACTTGACACTAGTCGTATGGTTCTCTCTAGAAGTGTTTGAGGTTTAAATATGAGGTTTCTGTTTGTAAAATTAATACATGGATTTTTTTTTTTTTGGTGGTGCTTTAAAAAATCCTTGTAAAATTACTTTTCTCTGAAAATTGCTTTGTTCGAAGCAAAGATCTCTCCTATAAGAAGATGTCTCTTGATTTCTTGTTCAAATAATGAACATTATCATTACAGCATATTTCATAAACATTCATAATTTGGCACTCACATTTAGTGTGAGTAAAAGAAACTTTCAAGGAACTTCAAAGAAGCTTTCAAAGCCTATCTTAGAACACAAAAGTGAAATTATTTCTGAACAGCACATTTACTAAGTCTATTTCATTAAGTTCTTGATATGTAATTCGTTCATAACAAAAAGTGTGAATTTGAAATAGGAACTTTTTCTAGAAATTTAAACTTGTGGGAATACTATTAAAGATTGATTTACCTATAATGATTATTTGCTACTTGTGATTACCCCCCCAAAAAATTGAATTAATGGTTCATATAACATAAAGATCATGGCATCTGGTCCCATCACTTCATGGGAAATATAGAGATGGTGATGAACAGGGAGGCCTGGCGTGCTGCGATTCATGGGGTCGCAAAGAGTCGGACACGACTGAGCGACTGAACTGAACTGAACTGATAACATATGCAGTTGGGGTCATGGAGAATGTTCCACCAAGAATAGTCTACCCTAACCTATACCTCTAAATTCTGAAAATGTGAAGGAGATTGAAAGTCCCCAACAATCTCTCTTTTAAAAATTATTTAAGTGTGTGCCTAACAGAGTTTTGTTTTAGTTACTCTGAACTTAATCTACTCTTCACTTGGACATTATGTCATGATGTGTACTCTCTAAATCCAAGGTCTGTGAACACTTTCTATCCGTGAAACTACCCCTTCCTGCTTTCCCCAGTTCCTGTGGTAAATACTTCCTGTACTTCCACAAGCTGGAGAAGCTCATGGTCACTCAGACCTATACCCATATTTGGAACTAGACTTGATTAGAACTAAAAAGTAGTTCCCTGTGCAATGCATTCCTGATATTTAATAGAAAAGAAGCTTGGGTTGTCAACAGTAAGCAATAAAAATCCTTTCTAAAGAATATGGAACAGAGGTATGGGCCAATTTTTGTTTTTTGATATTTTGGTGGATTTTTTTGAGGGAGGGAAGGAACAGTCAAAGGTATCTTTTCCATATTTAACTCATAATAGTTTTAGAATTTGCTTTTTGTTTATTTAATCAGAATTTTAAAATCAGTATTTATTTCTGGTTACTTTTTCATAATTAAGTCACACTTTTATGTTGTACATTTTTGTAATAGTTGATCTGTGTATAAGATGACAGGACAAATAAATACAGGAGAATTTGAAGATAAGAGACTTACCTTGAATCCTGATGGACATATTCACCATGGGGTCTCAGGGCTGGCCTTTTATATGAGCCTAAGCACAGCCTTGTCTAACTCAGTGAAACCAAGCCATGCCATGTGGGGCCACCCAAGACGGGCGGGCATGGTGGAGAGGGCTGACAGAACGTGGTCCATTGGAGAAGGGGATGGCAAACCACTTCAGTATTCTTGCCTTGAGAACCCCATGAACAGCATGAAAAGCAAAATGATAGGATACTGAAAGAGGAACTCCCCAGGTCGGTAGGTACCCAATATGCTATTGGAGATCAGTGGAGAAATAACTCCAGAAAGAATGAAGGGATGGAGCCAAAGCAAGAACAATACCCAGTTGTGCATGTGACTGGTGATAGAAGCAAGGTCCAATGCTATAAAGAGCAATATTGCATAGGAACCTGGAATGTGAGGTCCATGAATCAAGGCAAATTGGAAGTAGTCAAACAGGAGATGGCAAGAGTAAACGTCGACATTCTAGGAATCAGTGAACTACAATGGACTGGAATGGGTGAATTTAACTCAGATGACCATTATATCTACTACTGTGGGCAGGAATCCCTCAGAAGAAATCCAGTCGCCATCATGGTCAACAAAAGAGTCCGAAATGCAGTACTTGAATGCAATCTCAAAAACGACAGAATGATCTCTGTTCGTTTCCAAGGCAAACCATTTAATATCACGGTGATCCAAGCCTATGCCTCAACCAGTAACGCTGAAGAAGCTGAAGTTGAATGGTTCTATGAAGACCTACAAGACTTTTTAGAACTAACACCCAAAAAAGATCTCCTTTTCACTATAGAGGACTGGAATGCAAAAGTAGGAAGTCAAGAAACACCTGGAGTAACAGGCAGATTTGGCCTTGGAATACGGAATGAAGCAGGGCAAAGACTAATAGAGTGTTGCCATGAGAATACAGTGGTCATAGCAAACACCCTCTTCCAACAACACAAGAGAAGACTCTACACATGGACATCACCAGATGGTCAACACTGAAATCAGATTGATTATATTCTCTGCAGCCAAAGATGGAGAAGCTGTATACAGTCAGCAAAAACAAGACCGGGAGTGGACTGTGGCTCAGATCATGAACTCCTTATTGCCAAATTCAGACTTAAATTGAAGAAAGTAGGGAAAACCGCTAGACCATTCAGGTATGCCCTAAATCAAATCCCTTATGATTATACAGTGGAAGTGAGAAATAGATTTAAGGGACTAGATCTGATAGAGTGCCTGATGAACTATGGACGGAGGTTTGTGACATTGTATAGGAGACAGGGATCAAGACCATCCCCATGGAAAAGAAATGCAAAAAAGCAAAATGGCTGTCTGGGGAGGCCTTACAAATAGCTGTGAAAAGAAGAGA
>SJYT01032337.1:15256-25506 GCA_006410635.1 Cephalophus harveyi | reverse complement strand
GAGTGAACTCCGGGAGATGATGATGAACAGGGAGGCCTGGCGTGCTGCGATTCATGGGGTCACAAAGAGTCGGACACGACTGAGCAACTGAACTGAACTGAATCAAACATTAATTTTTAAAAAAATCAATGCAAAAGTGTTGTGAAGATCCCAAATGGGATGGTTCTACAAATCATGCCTCAATCTTGGGAACCCAGATCCACCTTTTCAGTATTCCATCTTGGTTAATTGCATGTGTACATTACACTTCAGTCAGAATTGTGCTTGTTGCTCTTCATGGAACAAACAACATACAGGTGGCAGCACATACATATTAGAAAAGTTAAGCGAGCAGATGTGGGTTCGACTTTGTACATAGCAACATCTAGATTATAGGTTCTTTCCTGGATTTCGTGCTCACCCTCCAAGAACCTCCACAACCACTCAGGTGGTGACACCTGGCCCTGTTCTGCCTGGGTTTCAGATTAAAACTTTCTAGTTAACTCCTGCTTGCTTATATATCAGTCCTTTCTATGGCCTTCTTTTACTTTCAGAACTGTTTTTTTTGGTTCCAGTCAAAACGTGTATCTGGCATCTTATACAAAGCAGCATGCCAAATGTCATGAGCGTGCAACAAGCTGGCTAGTATTCAGTTCTGCCACATCGGGTTTTGTGACTTCCTGACTTGTTGAGGGTTATACATATGTTAATTTTAAGAGCACTCTATAATCAACATTTTGAAACCTCAGGAGTGTGAGGAGGAAGATTACTTTTACTGTGGGGGTCTTCGTGGAGGAGCTGTTACTTAAAAGTGGAGTTAGAGATGGGCAGGATTTGGGACAAGTGGAGAAGGTGGGGCATTCGCAAAGAGCTCTTCATGGTGGCATTGCTGCAGTTGTCTATGAATTTCAGGGAGGGGCACTGTAGGTCAACTGTTGAAGGCATTGCCTGAGCACCTGTTTCTTCGGTAGACATTTTTTTTTCTTTTTATGTGCCATCAACAGGTACGTTTATTTATTAAATTGTAGTGGACAGAATGACAGCATGCATACATTGGAACTGTTAAGTAAGAGCTGTGAGTCCAGAGAGGAGAAGGGGTTGTTTTTATGGCAGAAACATGGTTTAAGGTGATCATTTTGCATTTGCACATAAATTTAACTTTTCCCATTTAGGCAAATGGGAAAAAAGCAAAGCACAATAGACATATCAATTATAGGAAACATAGCAATTCTTCAGAATAAAAAAATTTCCCAATTTATCATTTTTAAAAATTACGAAAATGTTCAAGTAACTTTGTTAACTTTAACTAAGTTAAATTTAAATTTAACTTTTCCCATTTAGGCAAATGGGAAAAAAGCAAAGCACAATAGACATATCAATTATAGGAAACATAACAATTCTTCAGAATAAAAAATCTTCCCAATTTCTAATTTTTAAACATTACGAAAATGTTCAAGTATGTACAGATACTGTAGTATAGTGAAGTTCTAGCCACAACAGCAGTTATTAATATTTTAGCCTTGTTTCATCTATTCCCTCCACCTTACTCTTAAGTGTACTATAGTATTTTAAATAAAATCCCAAATCACCCATATTTCAGTACATATGTCTAATTGCTAAGGATATTTTTATATACTATAATACATAACATTAGTAATTTGTTAATTATCCTACCTAGTATATAATTTTTCTGATTTGCCCATATATCTTTTGTATAGTTGGTTTATTTGAATCAGGCGACAGAGAAGATCCATGCGTTTGACTGTATCTAGTGAGTTTCTTTTACTAAACATTTGCCACTGCCTTTCCTGTCCCCCATCTGCTAATGCTTTTTGATTTGCTGCAGAAACCCAAGTTTGGCCCTTGTTCTGGGTTTGAATTAATGCTTCTTTATTATGTTGTTTAACTTGTTCCTTCATCCCCTGTGTTTCCTGTAGACTCATAGTTCTAGGAACTTCATTAGATTCAGTTGATTTTTTAAATGAGGGAAAGGAGGTAAATATTTTTATAGATAGAGCTTTGTACTTCCTGTATATCCTACCGTGAGTCACATTGATGTCTGATTTTCTTATTTTAAAAACACTGATAGATCAGTGTTCCAAGTTATCAGCTCCAGTATATCTGCTATGAAGTTCTCCATCATCCTTTCACCTGTAATTTTAGTGGGCATTGATAATTGTTGCCTATATCCCATATTTCATCAAAATTGCACAATGTTAATTTTCTATTTTTCTTTCTACATTTATTAACTATGTGAATCTTCTGTTAAGAAGATTCTTTCCCTTTCAACTATTTGGTTACCCTCAAATGCAGGCTATACAGAAAAGACAGGATAAAAGTGCCATTGTCTTTCTTTTATTTACCAATTTTGTGAGTATTGAGTTGTTCTCACAGACTTTAATGTGACCAATGGATTTTCTTTTTTGATATTATAATCTTCATGAGTTTTAATCTTTTATATTAACTATAGTATAGTTTACTTATACTACTGTCAAATACATAATTTATATATTATATATGCAGATTTTAATTTTCATGTCAGTTTCTTGCAGTAGTTTTTCTTTTTTATGCCCGAATTGTATTATCTTAGGCTTGTAGGAGGGCTTCTCAGCTGGCGCAGTGGTAAAGAATCTGCCGCCAGTGCAGGAGATGCAAGAGATGCAGGTTCAGTCTCTAGGTTTGGAAGATCCCCTGGAATAGGAAATGGCAACCCACTCCACTATTCTTGTTTGGAAAATCCCATAGACAGAGGAACCTGGCAGCTACAGTTCATGCAGTTAGAGTCAGACACAACTGAGTGTACATACACACACACACACACATGCACACACATGCCTGTGAGAGCCTTTCACATTAGCTCCTGTGTCTTTTTTGGCATGACATCATCCATCTTTGCTTTCTGAGGTAACATGTCCCATTCTTGTCTTATATATTTTCCAGCTCCTTCACGGGGCCCTGGTTCCTTTACCTGGGAATGATCTCATACTAATTTTTTAAATAGCACTTCTGTAAACAGGAAAAAGTATCAGATGTACATTATAAATATTTGTCCTTAAGAAAAACTTAATATACAATACACATTCTCAGTGCCCATTGTTAACCTTTGATTTTTTTCTCTTAGTCAACATATGTGTTTGCATATATAGGACAGACAGGTTTATTTTATATACATATACATAAATATGTACATATGGGGCATATAAATATGTGTATGCACCGTTCTATCTAAAGTGCTTTCAGTTACAAGGGATTGTGGGCATTTTTTTCAGGTCAGTAGAAATCTTCAGAGTATTGATTTTTTCTTAGGTTGTATTTATTAATGGCTGTGCTGGGTCTTTATTGCTTTTCTCTAGTTGTGGCGAGCAGCGGGGCCCCTTCCTAGGTGCGGTGCGTGGACTTCTCATTACGGTGGCTTCTCTTGCTGCAGCGCACGGGCTTCAGTAGTTGCGGCACGTGGGCTCAGCTGCACAGCGTTGGGGCTCTGAGCCCAGGCTCAGTAGTTGTGGTGCATGGGCTCAGTTGCTCTGCAGCATGTGGGATCCTCCGGATCAAGGATCTAACCTGTGTCTCCTATATCGGCAGTTGGATTCTTTACGCCCACAAGCCCCAGAGCATTGGTTTTTAAATGACTTCACAGTGTTCAGTTTCCTGGGACTTTTTCTCTTTTTCAGCTGTCTTAAGTAATGATTCATCTGCCATCTTGGGACATAAATCTTAGAGAAACAGGTTTACCGGAGAAGCATTTTTAAGTCTACTGATACACAATGGACATATTCATTATCATACGAAAGACACTAGATAAACTAGTACATGGTGCTTTCAAAGTTGGAGTCCTTAAAAGTCTTACCTCTTGCACTTTACTAAGTATTAATAGCTTCATGGTGTTTGAACAGATTATTCAATATTTTTGTGCCTTAGTTTACTCATCTTATTTAGAACAGAAAAAAAAGAACTTATCTTAGGAGTGGAGAATCAAAAAGTGTTTCTGCTCTTTTCTTGAGAATCAAAAGAAATCGTTTGGTCCTTCTACATGTTTTGTACAGGTATGTTCCAGGGTTCAGGTGTAAAACAGTGAATGAGTGGAATCAGCAGAGCGCTTTTTGTGGGACTTATTTTATCTGCTCCTGCTGCTCCCATCTCTATTAATATATCTCAGATAATGGTGACAAGTACTGGAAGAGCAATGAAGCAGGGTAAGGAGATGAGATTAGGGGAGAGGACCTCTGCTGGAAGCCTTGGTCAGGAAGGCCCTGTGTGTAAAATGAGGAAGAGAGCCATGGTGATCTGCACTCAGAGCTCTCCATGAACAATATGGAACATGTTCTTGGGCCTGGCCAGGAGTGTCAATCTGGACATTGTGGCTGAAGCCTAGAGCATAAGAGATGAGGACAGAGAAGAGTAAAAAGGAGCCTTGCAGGCTGCAGTCAGGAGTGTGGATTTTATTCTCAGGGAAATGGGAAGGGTTAAACAGAGAAGTGACAGGGCTTTGTGAACTGTGAAGTATTGTACTATAGGAGAGATCCTATATTATTTTAAATACTGCTACTGTTGTCACCATGATAACCACCTGGTTTACTTGCTAAGCTGTAAAAAATGTCAGTTTGATTCCTGCATAGTATCCAGTGTTGCACATCATTGGCCCCTGAAAGTCTAATCAAGATATTAGTTTGGCTAAAAAGTTCATTTGGGTTTCCCTGCCGCTGTTATTAAAAAACCCTAACAACCTTATTGGCCAATGCAATATATTAATTGCAAAAAACACTTCACTAGTCTTCTTGTGTGCTCTTGAACAATTAATTTTGGTTTTACATATCTGCTGCTGCTGCTGCTAAGTCGCATCAGTCGTGTCCAACTCTGTGCGACCCCATAGACGGAAGCCCACCAGGCTCCCTTGTCTCCGGGATTCTCCAGGCAAGAACACTGGAGTGGGTTGCCATTTCCTTCTCCAATGCGTGAAAGTGAAGTCGCTCAGTCGTGTCCGACTCCCAGCGACCCCATGGACTGCAGCCTACGAGGCTCCTCCATCCATGGGATTTCCCAGGCAAGAGTACTGGAGTGGGGTGCCATTGCCTTCTCCGATGATGAGCTATGTGTATGGCAGCTTTTTTAATTAACCAGAGGTTAATTTAACCTTCTTTAAGCTACTGCTTCTTTAAACTACTCATGGCTTATTTTAATGAAGCTGCTGAATCATTGCATCTTATTTGCAGCTGAGAAGAGCATATAGCCTATCCTTCCAAAAACAAAATCAGAACTTTTAGATGCAGTTTTTAAAAGGAGAAAATCACTCATTTTGCATTGCTGTATAGTCTGTGTGGATACCTTTTTTTTAAACCCATTTTGGCTCTGGAAATTGTAGCCATAAATCAGATGTTAGAAGGAAAAAACCCCACAGAACTATCTTTTTCTACTATTTATTCAGATTTTACCACGTGCGGATGCTCTTCTAAGAACTTGTCGTTTAGTCGCTCAGTCATGTCCTGCTCTTTGCAACCTATGGACTGAAGTGTGCCAGGCTTCCCTGTCCTTCACCATCTTCCAGAGTTTGCTCAAACTCATGTCCATTAAGTCAGTGACACTATCCAACCATCTAGTCTTCTGTCACCCTCTTCTCCTCCTGCCTTCAATAGTTCCCAGCATCAGGGTCTTTTCCAATGAGTCAGTTCTTCACATCAGGTGGCCAGAGTATTAGAGCTTCAGCTCCAGTATCAGTCCTTCAGGGTTGGTTTGAATATTCAGGGTTGGTTTCCTTTAGGATTGACTGGTTTGATCTTGCAGTCCAGGGGACTTCCAAGAGTCTTCTCTGGCACCACTGTGTGAAAGCATCAATTCTACAGCGCTCACCCTTCTTAATGGTCCACCTCTCACACGCATACATGACTACTGAAAAAACCATAGCTTTGACTATACAGACCTCTGTCAGCAAAGTCATCACTTTGCTTTCTAGTATGCTGTCTAGGTTTGTCATAGCTTCTCTTCCAAGGAGCAAGCATCTTTGAATCTCGTGGCAGGAGTCACACAACCCACAGTGATTTTGGAGCCCAAGAAAATAAAGTCTGTCACTGTTTCCATTGTTTCCCCATCTATTTGCCATGAAGTGATGGGACTGGATGCCATGATCTTAGTTTTTTGAATATTGAGTTTTAAGCCAGCCTTTTCACTCTCCTCTTTCACCTTCATCAAGAGGCTCTTTAGTTCCTCTTTGCTTTCTGCCATTAGGTTGGTGTCATCTGCATATCTGAGGTTATTGATATTTCTCCCGGCAGTCTTGATTCCAGCTTGTGATTCATCCAGCCCAGCATTTCTCATGATGTACTCTGCATATAAGTTAAATAAGCAGGGTGTCAGTATACAGCCTTGGCATACTCCTTTCCCAGTTTTCAACCAGTCCATTGTTCCACATCTGGTTCTAACTGTTGATTCTTGACCTGCATAGAGGTTTCTCAGGAGGCAGGTAAGGTGGTCTGGTATTCCCATGTCTTTGAGAATTTTCCACAGTTTGTTGTGATCCATATAGTCAAAGGCTTTAGCGTAGTCAATGAAGCAGAAGTAGGTGTTTTTCTAGAATTTTCTTGTCTTTTCTATGATCCAACGGATGTTGGCAGTTTGATCCCTGTGCCTTTTCTAAATCCACCTTAAACATCTGGAAGTTCTTGGTTCACATGCTGTTGAAGCCTAGCTTGGAGAATTTTGAGCATTGCTTTGCTAGCGTGTAAAATGAGTGCAATTGTGCAGTAGTTTGAACATTCTTTGGCATTGCCTTTCTTTGGGATTGGAATGAAAACTGACCTTTTCCAGTCCTGTGGCCACTGCTGAATTTTCCAAATTTGCTGGAATATTGAGTGCAGCACTTTCAACAGCATAGTTTTTTTAAAGCTAGACATTTTAACTCTCATTGGTAGACATACGTGCAGACTTAATTTATTCTGACTCCCAGTCTAGCCCTCTTCTCCCTACCTCACGGATATAGAAGCTGGCTGAGGGCTATGCTTTTGTGAACAGCGGCACAAAAAGCAATCTTCTCCTCCTTTTTAAAGTGATTTCACTGGGTCAGTAAGTGTCCCAGTCATCCTGACAACCAAATTTTCCAGGACATCTCCTAGGAGTGATATTGGCCCCTTTGACAACTACAACCCTTCGTGGAGAATAGTGAGAGTCTCCACTTGGTGTCTGTAGGGGTAGAGAGATTTAGAAAATTGAATTTACTAAAGTTGTGAACTTTAATAACTTCCTGATTATATGAAAGAGTTAACAAATGGAAAGAATCTGCTCTGACAACCAAAGTTTTGTGATTGGGTGAACAGTGCATTCACTGTGAAGGGGAATTTAGAAGAATAAGAAGAACTTGGGGGTGAGATTTGAGTTGCCTGGAGGGCATCTGTAGCGAGCAGAAGTTAGAAATGTAGGCTGATTGGTTGGAGCTGGAGATAGATTTCAGGTTGTTGAAGTCGGTGGGTAGATGAGATCACTCAGAGAATATAGGATAAGAAGACAGCCAAGATAGAACCTTGAAGGACGTCAACATTGGAATAAATGTGAGTCATTGAATTAAAGGAGGAAAGAAAGGACATTTGGGAAGACAGGGAAAAAAATGTGTGAAAGCTAAGAGGTGTGGAGTGCTAAATGTTTGTGCAAATTCCTTTCTTGCAGATTTAGCATGTTATTTTATAAATATTAATTTATAATATAAAGGCATGCTAAATTATTCCCCACCCCTGTCCTCCCAGTTTTCATGTTAAATTTCCCCTCTGAGTCGTCTTTGGGATTTGGGCATGTCCCACTAATTAACCATCAGGAACAAGCTTGCCCTCAGTTTGAGAGACCCAGGGATGGGTCTCCACAGCCCTCTGTAATGCTGACAGTGGCTGGCTTTCTCCCAGTGGCATTAGTAATTTTGACTCAGCCCAAGGAATCCTATTGAGATTTATTATGAACCAGTTTTTTTTTTTTTTTTGAAGAGACAGGGAAGAGTATTTAAAAACTAAATGAATTTTTTCAACTACAGCATATATTTTTGTCCATTTCCTTCATGAACTCCGGTTATGCCTACAACATAGCTTAGGCAAAATGTAGTTTAAGAAAAACTTTGAACATATGCAATAGTTGAGAAACAGTGAAAACACATAAATCCATCTAGATTTTAAAGTTTTTTACCATATTTTCAAGTGTGGTACTCTGGCTTAGAGGTAGTTGGCATATTTAGGGAACCAAAAGGAAGGACCTCAGTGTGGCTGGATCCCCGTAATTTGAGGCTAGAGGGCTGTGTGAACTGGAGATGGGTAAAGCCGTGGTAGACAGTTTGGATTTTACCAAAAAGGCAATGAAAAGTTATTGAAGGGCCTTACTCAGGGAACTCTTGCTGTTATTGTTCCCTAGAATTCTCTCAAATCCTTATGGTAAAGGAAGAAACGGGGAAGTGAGAGCAAGGCAGGTGAGGGATGTCATAAAACCATCTAGAAGTGAAGTAAAGTGAAGTAAAAGTCGCTCAGTCATGTCTGACTCTGTGACCCCGTGGACTATACACTCCAGGAATTCTCCAGGCCAGAATACTGGAGTGGGTAGTTCTCCCCTTCTCCAGGGGATCTTCCCAACCCAGGGATCGAATCCTGGTCTCCTGCATTGCAGGCGGATTCTTTACCAGCTGAGCCACAAGGAAAGCCCTTTAACCATTGTTACTGCAATACTTCCAGCTTGGACATCTCCATACTCTTAGAGACATGTGCCTGGGTGTTTCACATCCTTCACGGACACAGAAGCCTGTGAATAGTTCAGCCTGATGGTTGACTAGGCCCCTTTGAAAGCACCATCTCCATTCCTGGGAGGAAGCAGAGTGGGCTGGAGAGTTGATTCTCAGTGCTGCATTTGCTATCATTTGGGCATTGTTGGAAGGTCATGAGTTGTTCTGTGAAGGGATCTCTGTTGCTTGTAAGGACTGGGCTTCCCTGGTGGCTTAGATGGTAAAGAATCTGCCTGCAGTGTGGGGGACCTGGGCTCGATCCCTGGGTTGGAAAGATCCCCTGGAGAAGGAACTGGCAACCTGCTCCAGTATTTCTGCTTTGAGAATCCCATGGACAGAATAGCCTGAAGGGCTAAAGTCCACAGGGTTGCAGAGTCAGACACGACTGAGCAAACAGCACATAGACATACACCACAGATGCACAAGCAAACTGAAGCCTCATGCTCAACTCAAACTCGGTTTGTATTTGGTTCCAAATCTTCAGGTGGATTTCAGATAGTTCTTTATTGCTAAAATGAATTAAAGCGATTCATGAAATCAAGTTTAGTCGTCTGTATTTCTTTTAGCTGTGTGTGTGTGCACACATGTGTGTGTACTAGTACATAGTTTAGAAGCAGTAGTTTTCTTATGTACAGATCATGGTCAAAGTCTGCTGGTTCTGTTGGTTCTGTCTGACTTGGTAGATTAGTGAGGTTAGTAAATTGGCAGCCTTACTTTTCTGTCATTCAGCCTTCCTTGGAAATGTTTTATTAATAGTGCTTTTTATGTATTAAGGATAATTTTATATATCCATTGATTTCTTTAAATTTAGTTTTATGTTTACCAGAATTAAACGTGTCAAATTGAAGGAGGCAAAAAATTATAGAAAGGGTTTGTAAGAAAAATAACAATCCTCCACACTTTTCCTGCTCTCTAGAGGTACAGCCTCTTTTGATCAATTGTTTTGGAATCTTTCTCCACAACTTTAATGAACATACTAATACTTACATGACACATCCATGATTTCACCATGTTACTTATAACACTGCCTCAGTAGCTGCTTTTTTATTTACTCATCGTAAAGTCAGTAACACAATAAATATGTATTTAGTAATTCTGTGCATGTTAAGCTAACGTGTTTATTAAGACTTTTGATTTCTCAAAGTATTTCTCTTAGCCTTTAGCAGTGTTCTAGGCACATGTATTGTCTGCCTTCTCAGTCATGACTTAGAAAGCCATTCACGAATTTTAAACTTCTCTACATTTTCAATTAATTGTTTAAAAAGATGGATCACAAGTGACATACAGTAGTATAAGGATAGTTAAGCTTCAGTTCAGTTCAGTCGCTCAGTCGTGTCTGACTCTTTGCGACCCCATGAATTGCAGCACGCCAGGCCTCCCTGTCCATCACCAACTCCTGGAGTTCACTCAGACTCACATCCATCGAGTCCGTGATGCCATCCAGCCATCTCATCCTCTGTCGTCCCCTTCTCCTCCTGCCCCCAATCCCTCCCAGCATCAGAGTCTTTTCCAATGAGTCAACTCTTCGCATGAG
>SJYT01032337.1:0-14799 GCA_006410635.1 Cephalophus harveyi | reverse complement strand
GACCTTAGTCGGCAAAGTAATGTCTCTGCTTTTGAATATGCTATCTAGGTTGGTCATAACTTTTCTTCAAAGCAAATTTAGCCATAAGAAATAAATTCTAATGCAGAAGTTTTAAGGGATACTATTTCCTTGTTTTTGATTCCCCCAAATCTTGGTTATATTAAATAAGAATTGGTGAATTTGAAGGTCTAAATGAAAGAAAGAAAAGGATTTTTATTATTGCACTTAGGCTTTAAAATAAGAACTATGTGATAAAATTTTTATTTATACATTTTGTAATGTTAAATAGTTCTTATTTATTCTTTTACTTAATTATAAACTGTATTTTTAAAACAATAAATCAGAAGAATATTTAAAGTGTGTATATGAGAGATGGGGAGGGAGGGCAGAGAGAAAATACAAGCATGTCCTGAAGAGCGTCAGCACTGGGACTGGATTAAAGCCTGCTGAGGAATGTTCGCCACTTGTTACTGTATTCCTCTAGGTATGGTTTATTAGTTTATATGTTCGGCAGAATCTTGTCTGCCTGGTGTATTATTAATTAAGAGAAATGATTGTGGCATGCTTCCCCTTCCCTCACAAAAGCAGTTTGTATATGTATTCTCTTCGGCAGCTGTGTTTTTTCTTCCGTGACCAGTATTTCATGTGTAGTAGCTGGAAAGTCACTTCTTCCACCACTGAGCAGGAGCTGAAAATAATCTCTGTTGCATAGCACCCTAATATTTCCTGCAAAGTAGCCATTAAACATTCCCAGCCTTTACCCAGCATAGACTTGTTTTATCGCTGCTATTATTTGTGGAATACAAATAGGAAGATTATATATTCATAGGATTTATTGTGAGTGTGAATTCACTATTTACAGAGGAGCAGTCTGCATTGCCCTCTACCCTTCTTCAAAATAAATAAAAGAAAAAAAGTAATGGAAAGGAATGATCCAGAATTTGGGTCCCATCTTGCCAGGTAGTCAAAGAGAAAATGTAACAGCCATCTGGGAGTAACTCACCTGTAGTTGATCCAAACTTCTTGTTGTAGAAAAGATATTTAGAAGTAAATTTATGCATCTCTGAATTTTGAGAACCTGTGTTTGAGGGCATTTCCCTTTGATTAATGAAGATGTGGTTTTAATGTGATCAAAAGAAGATTTACAAGCTGTCAGAGGCGAACTATGTGTAGGTGACTGATTCGGGCATAGAGATTGATCAAAACAGATCATATCAAACCATGTCAAGAAATAACATACCTGTTCATGATCTGTCTTCTTGTTAGAATTCATTTACATGTTCTTTCCCCCTAAATGTTTATTTGTAAACAGACATGCAGCTCTCTGTATCTCAAACTTTAGAGAAGAAACATTCCAACACTTTCTTCCAGTGAAGTCTTAGGTGAAGGTCAAAGGAAGTGTTATGATGCTGTGTGGCAGAGAGATTTTATGTTGATCAGAAAAAATACAGAGTAGGGTTGGGGTGTCTGAGACCTACCTCTACCCGGGCAGTGGGTGCCATGGGCAGTTAACTATAGGAGTTTGGAACTCCCAGGTTGAAAGTCACTGAACTAAGTGATCTTTAAGGTTCTTCTCAAAAATGTTAATCTTTTGGTATCTTATATGAGGTTGTTTAGCGAGAGTGGGTGTAACTCCTTTTAGTTTATTTAGTGAGAGAAATTGTAACTTCTGACGTGTTCCCGTTCCTTCCATCCTTTATCTTGTTAACTGTGTTTATTCATGGTGACTTCTTTGAATAGTTGATACCCCCCTTTTGCCTGATGTAATTGAAACGCTGTCTTCTGCTTCCCACAAAAAAGTAAGAACTTTCAGAAGTTCATTGTCCCCAGAATTTATCGAGTGAGTTCCTTCTTAGAGAATAGCCATATCCAGGCAGAAAAAGTACACCATGAAACCATCACTTAAAGAATTTGCAGATCTGACTGGGGAGGTGTGCCCAAGGCTCTCTCCAAGGTTCCCTCCAGCCCTGAGCCCTCGAGCCTGACTGAGGAAGAGGATGGGTGTGCCTGCGGGACGCTTAGCAGCAAGCAGCATGAACCTTGAAAAGGCGCATCTGGTGAGACCTAGTGAGTGGGCCTGTTGCCAGTATTTTTGGCTAAGCCCCTTACTAACTTTTTACCTCAGTTTCCTCAACTGGTAGAGGTGTCTATTAACTGGAGGTATAGTCTGGTGATTACGGACACTTTGGATCAGCCTGAGCCTGAGCTGGTTTTACCCTTTAGTACCTGAGCCAGTTTCTTTAAGTCATTCAGCTTTACCTGTAAATGGAAGTAATATAATGGCCTTGGAGAATTGTTTGAAAAGATCCCATAGATTACAGATTCCGTTGCTTAGGAGGGGCCCTGGCAGCACTAGCAGACCACCAGCATCAGCACCGTCACGTTCCTCTCCAGATGGGGGTTACGAGTGCAGGGGATTAAAAAGGTGTTTTGAAAAGTACAAAGTGTTCTATAATTCTACGGTCATTTCTCATATATTTGTGGATTTCCTAGGACTGGTTTTGAAACTGATGTGAAATAACTTACTCAAGCCTGGCTTTCTTCTCAGATTAGGATTTAGGAAGCACGTCTTCTGTCCGCCCCCTTTTCCTCACTGGTTCCTTGCGCTGTGTCCACAGGTAGAGCAGGCGGAGCGCAGTGAGGCGCCTGTCGCTGCCGCCATGCCGTTCCCGTTCGGGAAGTCTCACAAGTCCCCTGCAGACATCGTGAAAAACCTGAAGGAGAGCATGGCTGTGCTGGAGAAGCAAGACATTTCCGACAAAAAGGCAGAAAAGGTATGTATTTGGCTTTATTTTATATTTTTAATCTTTGGATTAGGAGCACATGTAAGACAAATTATGAGCTGATTTCTAAAAAGCAGTAAATTCAGTTTGCGTTTATTTAAGGTTTTTAAAATATAGTCCGACTAAGTAGCGCTTGCTGGTGCTATTTAAATTCCACATGTTTTCTCCTGTTCTGCCATCTAACACATATCTAACTTTTTTCTCAAGTTTTTCACTTGAGGTTTCCAATTTTATTTTAACTTTGGGAGTTTTTGTTGTTGATGTGGTTTATCTGATTTCTATAATCAATGTTTCCACTGGTAGTCTGCCATGGGAGATACCTCTCCTGATTTTGTGTTTCCTGTATCCCTGACAAGTATCTTCTACCCAGTCATCACAGTCTAAGATGTGACTTTCATCCCAGTTTGTCCCCAGCCCCGAGAAGCATCAACTTTCACGGAATAGCATGAACCTCTACTGCTTCCTGAGAGGTTTAGGAATCGATCCCAACTTCCATTCCTGTTTGACAAAAATTCTCATGACCTTATGGACCGTAGCAGTAGCCTCCTGAGGGCTCTTTCTGAGTTGTCTCCCCGCCTTTGACCCCTCAGTTCAGGCTTCTCGCGTAGTGCATGAGACCCTTTGTGGCCTGGCCTGCGCAGCTCTCGGTGGACTTTAACCCTTCTTCCTTGCTCTGTGTGCTCTGCCAGTCTCGGCCCCTCACTGTTCATGGAACCAGTTAACAGCAGTCAGCCAGCTGCACTGTCTTTGTCTTGTTCCACTGCCCCGCACCAGTTTCCTTTAGCCCTCATTCGTTTTTCAGAACCAGACTCTTCATCTGGTTTTCCCAAATGGCTTTCCAGAATACTCCCTCTCCTGACCTTATTCTTACCCCCTAAAACAAATATCCACCATTTGGCCACCTCCTTTGGAAATAGCCGGACTGCTGCTGTCTTCAACATGGTTTTATTTGCATTATATGCATCATATTTTTGTCTTCCTTTCTAGACTTTGAGCTCTTTGACCCGTGTGTCATTTCTGGCCCACCTTTGCCCTCCATGGTACCTGTCTCCCCATGGGCTGAATGCCTGATGATTCATTGGATGAGTGCTTGAGTGGAGCATTTTTCATCCTATCTTTTATTTTAGGAAGTTGTTTTCTGTTTTGAGTTGACAGTTAAATTGCATCATTTCTACCATCTTTTAAAGTTTGAGATTCTGTGGTTTACCTGTATTCTTGAAAAGAATATCACAGTCGTGGGATTAAGATTTGTAATTATAGTCTATTTAGTTATATAACTTCCTGTCATTAGAAGCAGTGTACAATTAGTGAAGTTTGGTATAATGCAGCTTTTTTTTAGATCTTCCATAGAAAGTCTGTAGACAATTTCTTGTATACCTTAGTAAGATATGTAGGTAACTTAATAATATGATGAAGTGAACTTCTTTTAAAAATGGCTGTTATATTATTTTGGTTGAAGTATATAAAGAAAATCTGGCCTCATACAGATGCATAATTGGGAAAGAGGAGTATTTTAATAGCCTTTCAGGATTTTGAAGTTTCTGATACCACACGAATATTCACCAGTTGATAGTTTCTTAGTTGTAATAGACTCAAAGTGTATAAATGAACTTCTCATACTCTCTGCTTTGAAGAGGTCCTTTATCCATACATAACTTTGTTACAGGCATTGGTCATTTAGAAAGTGTTGGATCATTGACTTATATCTTCCAAATGTTGACACATTATTCAGTATCAAAAATTCACACTTTAAAATTACACTACTGTGATCTCAGAAAAGTAAAACTTTTGGAAAGTGGTCAGACTTCCTCGTGTTGTATTCAAATTTCAAAATTCAAGTTTGGCAACAAATACTATTTGTTGGTTGTTTTTCTTAAGGTGACAAGTTCACTTTGTTTATTTTTGAAAAAATATCTGCCAAGGATACAAGCCTGAATAATTTGTCAGATTTTCTTTCAGGGAAAAGTGATATTGCATGAAGAAAACTGCTTGTTCCGCTCATAGGCCAAGCATTATTATACAAATACTTTTCTTCAAGACAAGCAGCCATACTTCTGGAAGGGGCAGAAGGTGCTTTCTGTGTACTTCCCATTCAGTTCAGTTCAGTCTGTCAGTCGTGTCCGACTCCTTGCAACTGCGTGAACTACAGCACGCCAGGCCTCCCTGTCCCTCACCAACTCCCGGAGTCCACCCAGACTCATGTCCGTTGAGTTGGTGATGCCATCCAACCATCTCATCCTCTGTTGTCCCCTTCTCCTCCTGCCCTCAGTCTTTCCCAGCATCAGGGTCTTTTCAAATGAGTCAGCTCTTCGCATCAGGTGTCCAAGGTATTGGAGTTTCAGCTTCAACATCAGTCCTTCCAATGAACACCCATGACTGATTTCCTTTAGGATGGACTGGTTGGATCTCCTTGCAGTCCAAGGAACTCTCAAGAGTCTTCTCCAGCACCACAGTTCAGAAGCGTCAATTCTTCGGCACTCAGCTTTCTTTATAGTCCAACTCTCACACCCATACATGACTACTGGAAAAACCATAGCTTTGACTAGAAGGACCTTTGTTGGGAAAGTAATGTCTCTCCTTTTTAATACGCTGTCTAGGTTGGTCATAACTTTCCTTCCAAGGAGTAAAAGTCTTTTAATTTCATGGCTGCAATCACCATCTGCAGTGATTTTTGGAGCCCCCAAAAATAAGGTCAGTTACTGTTTCCCCATCTATTTGCCATGAAGTGATGGGACCGGATGCCATGATCTTAGTTTTCTGAATGTTGAGCTTTAAGCCAGTCACATCAAATGTTCCTGCTTGCAGGTCAAAATTTAATGAATTATTTTTCTGCTTCCTCATACTACTCTTAAGTGAAACAGTTTTTTAAACTGAGTGCTTGAGGATGAAAAAACTACAGTGATAGCTGTTGTAACTCGGGCAAGAGGTCAGCACCATCATTGCAAATGGTTGCAGTCGAAAAGGGCAAATTATGTATTTACATTGATATGAAAACAGTTCTGACCTTATTGACCCCTTGAAAGGGTCTCAGGGAACCTTTTTCAGTAACACAGAGGTTGAGAAATCCTGCTCTAAACCTCAGCAAGAATAGACCTCCTGCTATTAGGATAAACAAAGCAAAGAGAATTAGTTGAACTTTTGAAAAATAAGTTTTGTTTCAAAGAAAGGGGACAACTTTGAAGACCAGTTGATACAAATTACTTATTCTGGAATAGATTAGGAATAGAGAGGAAGACCCTGAACTTTGTGGTTTCACTTTCTTGTCAAGATTCAGGAGACATTGCTAATACAAGTGGTAAAAAGGGAAGTGAGACCTGAAAACAATGAAAAGATAAAATATTACCACTAAATTAAAAACCCTGAAAAACTACTTTGATATCATATTTAAAACTGAAAACTTGAAGGTTAGGATGCTTTATGATTTGTTATCTAGCATTGTTCTGGAATTTCTAGGCAATGCATAAAGAAATGGTTTAGAAATTAAAAATACATCTATTTCAAATAAAGAAGGGAAATTACATGTTGACATATTTGTATATCTTTACAAAGCACAGAGGAATCAATGTGAATAAGAGTTCACTAGGGCAGCTAAATACAGAATCCATAGCTTCCCTAAATATCAATCAAAATGATCTAGAAATTATAATTTTTTAAAAAGTATTTTATTTGTAGTAACAACAAATAAATAGGCATCTGGGAATACTTTTATCGAGAGATGGTAATGAACAGGGAGGCCTGGCGTGCTGTGATTCATGGGGTCGCAAAGAGTCGGACACAACTGAGCGACTGAACTGAACTGAACTGATGCAGAACCTGTCCATGTCATTGGACAGAATATAGTTAAGTTATCTTATCAAATGAATTTTTAAGCTTAAAGCAATTCCATTCACATCACAGCAGGATCTTTTTGTACCTTGACAAAAAAGGATTGTGACATTCTGGAAGGATAAAGAGCTGTAAAGTTGTGCTGGAATTTAAGGAATATGAATTCTACTTTGTTTTGAAGCAAAGCACACATTTCATACATCCTGATCACGAGTAGTGAGGCACCATCCTTCTAGTTGTTCAGGCCAAAAGACTTGAGTCATCCATGACTCCTTTCACACTTCCCAAATCCAATTCATGAGCAAGTTCATCCATTTTATTGGGGCGGGGAGTGTTAAAAAGCCAGAATCTAATGACCCCTTCACCCCATTTTCCTGGTTCCCACTCTGGCCTAAGCTATTATCTCTGCTCTGCATTGCTGCAGTGTTCTTCTAACTGATCCCCCACAACCATAATGATTCTTTCAAAACATGCATCAAATAATATTTCCCTTACAGTAAAAGTCAAATCCTTACAGGAGCTGAACTAAGTTCTACAGGTCAAATCCTGCCTAGTCCTGTTTTTGTAAGGCTCATGAGATAAGAATGATTTTTACATTTCTAAAGGATTGGTTTTAAAAGCAAAGAAAACTGTGTAACAGAGACTGTGTGGCCTGTAAAGCTTAAAATATTTCCTGTTTGGTGTTTTTAACTAAAAATAAATGCCCATCCTTGCCCTGGTCAGTCAGGCCTGTCCCTTCTCCTAGTACTCCCCCCAACGTTGGCTTGCTTTTCCTCCTGCATTCCAGTCCACCCCTGCCTTGAGGCTTTTGCATTGGGCTGTTCCATTTGCCTGAAATGTTCTTTCCCCAACTCTCTGCTTGGTTTGCCCCCTTGTTGCCTTCAAGTCTTGCTCAAATATTGCTTTCACCCAACCCTCTATTTAAAGTGCAGCCTCAGTTCAGTTGAGTCACTCAGTCGTGTCCGACTCTTTGCAACCCCATGAATCGCAGCACGCCAGGTCTCCCTGTCCATCGCCAACTCCTGGAGTTCACTCAAACTCACATCCATCAAGTCGGTGATGCCATCCAGCCATCTCATCCTCTGTTGTCAATCCCTCCCAGCATCAGAGTCTTTTCCAATGAGTTAACTCTTCACATGAGGTGGCCAAAGTACTGGAGTTTCAGCTTTAGCATCATTCCTTCCAAAGAACATCCAGGGCTGATCTCCTTTAGGATGGACTGGTTGGATCTCCTTGCAGTCCAAGGGACTCTGAAGAGTCTTCTCCAGTGCCACAGTTCAAAAGCATCAATTCTTTGGTGCACAGTTTTCTTCACAGTCCAACTCTCACATCCACACATGACCACTGGAAAAGCCATAGCCTTGACTAGACCCCAGCTTTCCTGTTTACCCGATCTTGCTGTTTTCTGTGCATCACTTAACATCTTTAATATACTTAATGATTTTTTAAAATTAGTTCTTCCCTCTGTTAGAACATAAGCCTTCTAAAGACAGCTCCATAATTACATTTTATTTATTGAAAATGGAATTCAGAGTTAACTTGAAACACGTCAGCTTGTATCTCTTCTGAACTCTTTAGTGTCTACTGAATAGGATAAAACATGTATTACTGAGGATGTTGTAATAATTTGTATGTTGAGTTTATGACCAATAAGAGAGTATCCCAACCTGGTATCTTCTGAATTTTATGATGGTGGCCAAGTATCACATTCCTTACAGTACTACCACCCACACAAACAGTGAGATAAATGACCCTTCTCAAGAGGTCTACCCTGTTAGTCCTAGTATCTTCCATATTGTTTTGTGTTTATTAATTATCTTCCTGTGTAGTTCAGGATGCTCAATGGACACTTTTCATGATTGGATGAATAATTATACCCGGTGAATCTAATTAATGGATAACCAAGCACCTAGGCAGGTTTTTGGTGACCTGTTGTAGGATACTGTCCCCAACTCGAAACTTTTGATAACGTTTATTATCACTGAAGAAGGGCTTAATTAACAGAGCTTGTGACTGACAGAAATTGGAGAAGAATAGAAGACTCTGTAGATGACTAAATCAGGCACCAAAGAAGAGTTAATTAGCTGGAGAAGGGGGGCAGGAGGAAGGATATGATTGAAACTGATAAAGTGCAGCACAGATACAGTATCGCTCTGTATCAGGGTCTGAAAAAGCAGATGGGATACCAAAGGAGAAAATAAAATATAATCACTAAAAGTATTTGATTAAACCAAAAGAAGGCAGAAAAAGAGGAAAGAACAGCAGTATAGAGTGGGTAGAACAAATGGAAAACAAATACCAAGATACTAGACTCAAATGTACTGTATTAATAATCACATTTAGTATAAATGTCTGAATACTCCAGTTAAAAGGCAGTGCTTGTCAGGTTGGATATGAAAGTCCTAACAATAAATTTAGAGATTATCATATTAAGGGAAGTATGTCAGAAAGAGAAAGACAAATACCGTATGATATCACTTCTATGTGGAATTAAAAAAAAAATTGATATAAATGAACTAATCTACAAAATAGAAATAGACTCACAGACGTAGAAAACAAACTTGTGGTCTCCAGAAAGTATAGCAGGGATAGATTGGGAGTTTGGGATTAACATACACATTACTATATATAAAATAGATAAACAACAAAGACCTGCTGTACAGCACAGGAAACTATATTCAGTATCTCATAATAACCTAAAATGGAAAAGACTCTGAAAAAGAATGTTACATATGTAACTGAAATCACTTTACTGTATAATTGAAATCACTTTGCTGTACACCTGAAACTAGCATACTATTATAAATTAACTATACTTCAGTTTTTAAAAATGGTTAAAAAGAGGAAAAGTCCTAACTGTATGTGCCTACAAGAAATGCACTTTGAAGACAAGTAAAAGGATGGAGAAAGATATATCATGTTAACACTTGTCAAAAGAAAACTGAAATAGCTTTATTAATATCAGACAAAAATAGATTTCTGAGAAAATAGTATCAGGGATAGTTATTTCATGATAAAATAGGGGTCAGTTAATCCAAGGGACATTACAACCTTAAATGTTTATGCACCTAATAACAGCTTTAAGACAGAGCAAAAACTGATAAAACTATGAAGTGAAACAGTTAAATCCACAATTAAAATTGGAAATTTTGATACCCCAATCTCAGTGATTGATAAAAGAAGTCTGTTAGGCACACCAATAGATCAGTGGGACAGAAGAGAGAATCCAGAAATAAAACCTACATGTGTATGGAAATTTTTTGCCAAAGATGAAAATGCAGTTCCGTGGAGCAAGGATAGTAGTTTTAATAATTGGTGCTGAAACAACCTGATAGCCACATGTGCAAAAAATATGTTGGACCCATGCCTCATGTTGTATACAAAAATTAATTCAAAATGGATCACACAACTGAATGTAAAACGTAAAATTTTAAAGCACCTGTGAAACAGGAGAAAAATCGTTATAATCTTGGGATAGGCAAAGAATTCTTAGATGTGATCCCAGAAGCATACTCTGTAAAAGAAAAAAATAATAAATTGGAATTCATCAGCACTAGAACCTTCAAGTCTTCTAAAGACACTGTTAAAAGAATGAAAAGACAAACCACAGACTGAGAAAATCTTTGCAAAGCATATATTTGATGAAAGATTGCATCAAGAATACTTAACTCTCGAAACTTTATAAGAAAACTAAAAAAAAAAAACGGATTCCGTATACACTTCACCAAAGATGATGCACAGATTTCAGATAAACCCTTGCAAAGATGTTCATCATAGGAAATTGCAAAGTAAAGCTATGATGAGATAACCACTACACACCTATCACGATGGCAGGTACTGAAAATACCAGTTATATCAAATGCTAGTGGTTATGGCTTCCCTGGTGGCTCAGAGGTTAAAGCGTCTGCCACCAATGCAGGAGACCTGGGTTCGACCCCTGGGTCGGGAAGATCCCCTGGAGAAGGAAATGGTAACCCACTCCAGTATTCTTGCCTGGAGAATCCTATGGACGGAGAAGGCTGGTAGGCTACAGTCCATGGGGTCGCAAAGAGTCGGACACGACTGAGCGACTTCAGCCCTCATGGTGAGCAATTAAAACTGCTGGTAGGAATGTAAGATAATATTGCTACTTTGGAAAACAGTTTGTCAGTTTCTGGAAAAGCTGAACTTAAATCTAGCCATTTCACTCCCATGTATTTACCCAAGAGAGTGAGAAACATATGTCCATACAAAGACTCAACATAAATGTTCATAGCAACTTTATTTGGAAGAGTCCAAAACAGGGAGTAGCCCAAGTGTGTGAATAAACCAGTTGTGACACATCCATAGAATGGAATACTGCTAAGTCACTTCAGTCGTGTCCGACTCTGTGTGACCCCATACACGGCAGTCCACCAGGCTCCCCCGTCCCTGGGATTCTCCAGGCAAGAACACTGGAGTGGGTTGCCATTTCCTTCTCCATACTAGTCAGCAATAAAAAGGAACAAACTCTTGCTGTATACAGCAGCATGAATGAATCTGAAAATAACGTGTTAAGTGAAGGAAGCCAGGTTATAAAGAACACATAATGTATGATTTTGTGTATATTACAGAACTGTGAATAGCCACAGTGACAGAAGGTAGATGAGTGGTGGGCCGGTTAGAGTGGGGTTGGTGGAACGAGAGGATTATAGCAGGATCATGGTAGTCATGGATATATGTGTTCACTTGTCTGAGAGCTGTGTGCCTAAGTCCAGAGTTATCAGCTTGTACACTTTAAATAGGGCTTCCCTTGTGGCTCAGCTGGCAAAGACTCTGCCTGCAGTGAGGGAGACTGGGTTCAGTCCTTGGGTTGGGAAGATCCCCTGGAGAAGGGAAAGGCTACCCACTCCAGTAATCTGGCCTAGAGAATTCCATGGACTGTATAAATATGGACACTTTAAATATGTGTGTTTTGTTGTATGTCAACTGTAACTCAATTCGAAGGGAAAAGGACTCTCCATGTAGCAGCTGAGGTATAGGTGACTTAGAACCATAGATGGTTCTATTCCTAAGAAGGAATAGACCATGTAATAAAGTATCCAGAGAGACTGTTGAAAGCCTAGGTTGCAATAGTAGAGAAACAGCAGCCTCAGAGTGACCATCTTCTGCTCTGTGTACACAAATCCATACTGAGTTTGTGGAGAAGCTCAAGTGTTGAGAGGGGAGTGACCAGGTTAGCACCGAAATTCAGAGTCCTGCCATGAGAGAGAATCAAATTTGGGTCCTAGTGCTCTTAGTAAAATGTTTTTAGGGGCTCATTTTATGTTAGAGAAGCTTCCAGACCGACAGAAGATAGACTTAAGACCTGTGAGTGGAGATAAAACAGGGAGTCCAGTTTCATCTCGATATTCGGGAAAATAAGTGGAAGTTAGCTTCCATGGGAGATAGCAAGTTTCCTGTCTCAGGGTTTGTGTCGGTGTGGGTTCAGTGATCACTTAGGTCTTGTAGAAGGAATTCAAGCTTTGTATGATTGACACATCCTTACAGTGATACAGCACCGTTACTTTGCAAGGTGCCTTTGTAGAAAATAGGCCCCCATCTTATTTCGAGGTAAAATAGTTATTATTCTCATGATCCACGTGAAGAAAGCTTGTTTCCAAGGACATTCATTATAGTAGAATCAGAGGTGGTATTCACTCCTAGCTCTGCTAAACCTGTGGTAAAATTTTGACTTTATCTCCTTGTTCTTGATATCTGTGGGCGTTTTCTCATTCATTTCTTGTGATCTTATAAACAAAATGATAAATATAACATTTGAGTGTTTCTTTTTTAATAGTATGTTGATATTTTTCCTTATTCTGTATGGTACACAGTTGCCATATTAAGAATTGTCTGTAATAGAAATAGATTACTCCCTTAGGAACTGGGTCATGCCTTTTAAAGAGAATTTGAAAACTACTTTCCTTATACCTTTAGAAAAAAGTGGTTTATCTTACCATCTTTATTTTTAGGTAACTGGAGCATGGGAGTCGGGTGGAATGGAATTTGTTCTCTCATTGCTCACAGCCACAGGGATCTGGTATCCATAATGACTGTTTACACACTCTCTGCCGCTGCATGCTATGTAAAGAAGGCATAGCTGCCTTGCTCAGCTCATACTTGGTTCTCTTCATCACTGTGAATGCATGTGTTCATAGGATTGAATAGCTATATTCACTCATTTCATGAGAGGACTAAGTTTGCTGGCATATTTAAGAGGGGGGAAGGGAGTAGTCTTTTCATAGCATAGCCATTTAACAGTGACTCATGGTTACTAAACTTGTTTAGAGTAATCTTTGACACCAGAAGTTTATTAATAGGCTTTTCTTAGCCCATGATCTTTTAGTTTAGTATACTCAGATATTTTCTTCAATAGAGAGACACATATATGTATAGGATTTTTTTAATTTAGAACTTAATATGACAATAAAATTGGTCTTATTTTTGAGTATTTAGTGCCAGCAATGTTCCTCAGTTTACTTCTAGATTCCATCTTACATCTTTTATCTTAATTTACTTTAAGAACTTCCTTTTTTAAATGAGGTCATCTAATAAATCACTTCTTGAGAATAAATTGATATTTGAGGCAATAAATACTGGCTGGAGATATTTAGAGGATTTTTGTTTAAAATTATTCTTTTGCATAAGAGTGGGTATAAAGAAATTCAAAAAATGTATAATACAAAATAATAAATGATATGAGCCCCCTCCACCTCAAAAAAATCTGGGTTTTGTGAGGAATTTCTCAATAATAACAATTAGTTGCATGTAAATTAGAATAAACTTGATTGTATAAACCAACAGTGAACAGAAGAATGAAAAATTCTGCTTAATAGATCACTTCAAAATTTTTTCTAAAAAGACGACTTTATAAATAACAGTTCCCATCTGATATGTTACCTTCTGTGGAGTTTCATACAGTAATTGTCAGGACAGGTTTTTATTTTGTTGTTTGCTTTCAAAAGATGACAATAGAAGTAATTACTGTCATCACTTCATTGTCACCTTTTGCAAAAGATTCCCAACTTGATTGAATCCATAGACATTTTAGTGCCCTTCCATATAGGGCAGACAGATGGGCACATGTATCAAATTTTGTCTTTGTTCTTAAGGAATTTATAATCTAGTAGAAGGGCTTCCCTGGTAGCCCAGATGGTAAAGAGTCTACCTGCAATGCAGGAGACCTGGGTTTGATCCCTGGGTCAGGAAGATCCCCTGGAGGAGGGAATGGCACCCACTGTAGTACTCTTGCCTGGAGAATTCCAAGGACAGAGGAGCCTGGCGGGCTACAGTCCACAGGGTCAGGAAGAGTCGGACATGACTGAATGACTAACACACACACACAGGAAATAGACATGTCAAATAATACAATACAGTATAGAGATGCTTGGAGAAGGCACTGGCGACCCACTCCAGTACTCTTGCCTGGAAAATCCCATGGATGGAGGAGCCTGGTGACCTGCAGTCCACGGGGTCGCGAAGAGTCGGAGACGACTGAGCGACTTCACTTTCACTTTTCACTTTCCTACATTTGGAGAAGGAAATGGCAACCCACTCCAGTGTTCTTGGCTGGAGAATCCCAGGGACGGGGGAGCCTGGTGGGCTGCCGTCTGTGGGGTCGCACAGAGTCGGACACGACTAAAGCGACTTAGCAGTAGCGGCAGCAATATGTGTTCATGCAAAAAATTAAGGAAGTTCAGCAGAGCATAAAAGGGAAACTGAAGCTCATGCCCAGTCCACTCCTGCATGCAGTGACTACTGTTAATGTAGTGGGACAGCCTCTAGGATTCTCATTCATATTCTCAGTCTGTCTCTTTCTGGGGCAGGTAAGTTACTCAACCCGAGGTCATGTTATTTTAGGTCCTGGTTTGTTAATTTTAAATCTTTGCATGTCAATATCAGTTCAGTTCCATTCAGTCACTCAGTCGTGTCCGACTCTTTGCGACCCCATGAATCGCAGCACGCCAGGCCTCCCTGTCCATCACCATCTCCCGGAGTTCATTCAGACTCATGTCCATCGAGTCCGTGATGCCATCCAGCCATCTCATCCTTGGTCGTCCCCTTCTCCTCCTGCCCCCAATCCCTCCCAGCATCAGAGTCTTTTCCAATGAGTCAATATAGATCTACTTAATTGTTTTCAAAGCTTACCACAATCTTCCATTTTATGGGTACATCATTATTTAACTAGTTC
>SJYT01032330.1:0-46438 GCA_006410635.1 Cephalophus harveyi | reverse complement strand
TTACTATAATGAGGGATAAGTGGGCTTAGGGCAATCACTCCCATGGAGAGCAAAAGGGAAATTTAGTTGAACATAATGTAATTGGCAGGAATAAGCCTCAGTTACACGCCCCTTACTTGGGTTTGGATCTCAGTTTTTGACTACTAAAATGTGTTCACAATGCGCACTGGAACATGTAGCCCATCTGGCAACACTGGAAATAAGCAAGGAGTCACAGGGCCCCTTAATACAGAGAAATTCACCATCATTGAGCTGATGAACTCAAGGTGATCCAGTATTCCTTCCTTCATCATTATAACCGTATTTACTGAGAGAACACCATGCCAGCCACTGTGCCATGCACAGCCACACATACCTCGACCCCTGGGGAAATGACTGTGTAGTAGAAATACAGAGGATGAAACAAGGAATTCCCAAAAACGTGATATGGGGATATACATTAGAAGGGTTCCTAAACCAGGCTTGAGGGTTTGCCAAGAAAACTGGATGTCTAGGACAGGAGTGAAAGGAAGTATTAATCTTGAGACTTCTATATCTTTCCCTCAACCCTGCCATAATGTACGGGCGAGTCCTGTTTTCTGAGTAAAATGTAAATCCAACCACTTCCTATAACAGAAGAGAGAGCCCAGAAATAAACCTATGTGCTTATGGTCAATTAATCTATAATAAAAAAGACAAGAATATACAGTCTCTTCAATGAGTGATGCTGGGATAATTGGATAGCTACATGCAATAAAGTAAAATTAGAATATTCTCTAACAGCATATACAAAAATAAACTCAAAATGGACCAAAGATCTAAATATAATACATATAAACGATATCTAGGACAGGAGTGAAAGGAAGTATTAATCCTCAGACTTTTATATCTTTCCCTCAACCCTGTTATAATGTACAGGTGAGTCCTGTTTTCTGAGTAAAATGTAAATCCAACCACTTCCTAACACCTTTGCTTTTGTCACTCTGATCCAAGACACCATCATCTCTCAGGTGGACTACTACAATAGCCTCCTAACTGGCATCTCCACCTTCAGTTTTACATCCTGTGGCAAGTGTCATAGATCAGCTCACCTGATTCCATCCCAATCCCAATTACACCAGGTAAAGCTTGATAGAGGTTGGAAACCACGTCTACCTTTCCTGAACTCTTGCCCTGACGGCCTGGATTCCACGAATACAAGCCTCTGCCAAGCAGGTAAGAAACACCCATGAGACTTGGAAGGAGAAGCGAGGTGTAGTCCGTGCTTCTTCTGTGGTTTCTGTTTTCTGTTACTGAGCGTGGGCTCATAAAATTTTACTTCTTTTGCATGAGTGATAATAGAGGTCCCAGGGTACAGTTCCTAGCTTTGTGGATATCAAAAGGCAAGGCATGAGACATCTACCTTGACTGTACAGATGGAGAAGGAGTCAGTGTGGTCTCACAGCCAAAATCTGTGATGGTCTCAGCAGAAACAGAGCAGTCCAGTGGCTTCCTCGCTTCCCACCCTCCTGATTATGCCAGTTATGTGGTATTATTCAGGAAAATAGTTCTATACATTGGAACTACCTGAGTTAAATTAAAATGACCACTCCCAAAGTCTCTCATTTTTTTTCTCATACCCCCAGTTGTTTTGTATACTCTTATCATCTATTTATGCACGCCTGTTTTTTAATTTTGTAAATTCTCCAGGCAAGAATACTGGAGTGAGGTTGCCATTCCTTTCTCCAGTGGTTCTTCCTGACCCAGGGATCAAACCCAGGTCTCCTGCATTGCAAGCAGATTCTTTACCAGCTAAGCCACCAGGGAGGCCCTTAAAAATGCCCTCATATAGTATACATTATTGGGACTTCCCTGGTAGTTGATGGTTAAGAACTTGCCTTGCAATGCAGGGGAAGCAGGTTTGGTCACTGGTCAGGAAACTAAGGGGCTTCCTGACGGCTAGCAGGTAAAGAAAGAATCCTCCATTCCCTCCTCCAGGGGATCTTTCCAACCCAGGGACTGAACCCAGGTCTCCCGCATTGCAGGCAGATTCTTTATCGTCTGAGCCACCAGGGAAGCCCTGTATATATTGCTGAGACTGCCCTGGTGGTCGATGGTTAAGAACACACCATGAAATGCAGGTAACACGGGTTTGGTCACTGGTCAGGGAACTAAGGGGCTTCCCCGAAAGATAGTGGATAAAGAAAGAATCTTCTGCAGCACAGGAGGCTCAGGAGACACAGGTTCGATTCCTGGGTCAGGAAGATCCCCTGGAGGAGGGCATGGCAACCCACTCCAGTAGTCTTGACTGGGAAATCCCATGGTCAGGGGAGCCTTGTGGGCTACCGTGCACGGGGTCACAAAAGAGTCAGACGGGACTTAGCACCTAAACAACAACAAGAAAAGTTGAACTGTTCCTGAGCCCAAGTTTGCTCTGCTCCCTGCACGATGGGCCAATGAATCAGAGATAAGGTGTTGAGGCAAGGAATACGATTTTATCTGGAAAGCAGACTAATGTCTCAAAATAACCCTCTAATCAGGGTCTGGATATAAGGTTCCTTTATAGATCAGGTGGGAGGAGGTGAGGAAACAAAGTGAAAAGCCCAGAAATGTTCTAAATATCTCTTAGAATGGCAGGCCTCAGGAAGGAGATGTTTAACTTCTTTCTTTCAGTCATCCACATGTGGATAGGGTCTTGAACAAAAGCAGTTTAATTTAACAGTTAGGCAGAGGGGCAGGATTCTCCAAGGCAGCCATTGTGTATGACTATAATAACAAAAGCAATGAAAAACAAGTCAAATTTCTGTGCTTTCCATGAATTAACTCATTGTATCCTACAAGGAAGTCCTATTACTATCTTACTCTAGAGATGAGGAAACTGAGGCAAAGCAGAGCTGTGTAAGTTGCTTAAGATTCCACAGCTAGTGAGTGGCACAGGTGCAATTCAAACCCAGCCAGTCTCGTTTCAGAGTCCAAGCTCTGACTTCTACTACATCATCTCCCTTCCTGGATGGAAAATGTGAGGAATAATGCCTATCTTAGAGAGTTCAAGTGAGAATTAAATGATTACTATTAATTCTGTGGAGGAGGGTGGCCACTTTCTGATCAGTGGGCTGGGACAGAGAGTATATTTTGTAATTAAGATCCACACATAACCCTCAGACCAAAATAACCATTTTTGTTTCTTTTCAATAAATTTAAAGTGAATTTCTACATAAGCAAGGTATCATATTAATTCATTTCATTGGAAAGAAGCTCTCTGATCTTGGAATATGTTTGTATCAAGTGGAGCAAAGTAGTGTCACTCTACTTCAATAACTACACTAAAGTCTTTGACTGTGGGGATCACCACAAACTGTGGGAAACTCTTCAAGAGATGGGAATATCAGACCACTTTACCTGCCTCCTGAGAAATCTGTATGCAGGCCAAGAAGCAACAGTTAGAACCGGACATGGAACAGTGGACTGGCCCCAAATTGAGAAAGGAGTATGTCAAGGCTATAAATTGTCACTTTGCTTATTTAACTTATAGGCAGAGTACATCACGTGAAATGCCAGGCTGAATGTAGATCAAGCTGGAATCAAAATTGCCGGGGGAAATATCAATAACCTGAGATATGCAGATGACACCACACTTATGGCAGAATGCAACGTGGAACTGAAGAGCCTCTTGATGAAAGTGAAAGAGGAGAGTGAAAAAGTTGGCTTAGAACTCAACACTCAAAAAACTAAGATCATGGCATTTGGTCCCATCACTTAACGGCAAATAGATGGGGAAACAATGGACACAGTGACAGATTTAGTTTCTTGGGCTCCAAAATCACTGCAGATGGTGACTGTAGCTATGAAATTAAAAGATGCTTGCTCCTTGGAAGAAAAGCTATGACAAACCTAGACAGTGAATCAAAAGGTTGAGACATCACTTTGGTGACAAAAGTTCATATAGTCAAAGTTTTTCCAGTAGTCATGTATGGATGTGAGAGTTGGACTACAAAGGAGGCTGAGCACCAAAGAATTGATGCATTCAAACTGTGGTGTTGGAGAACACTCTTGAGAGTCCCTTGGACTGCAAGGAAATCAAACCAGTCAGTGCTAAAGGAAATCAACCCTGAATGTTCACTGGAAGGACTGATGCTGAAACTGAAGCTCCAATACTTTGGCCACCTGATGCGAAGAGCCAACTCACTGGAATAGACTCTGATGCTGGGAAAGATAGAAGGCAGGAGGAGAAGGGGACAACAGAGGACAACATGGCTGGATGGCATCACCAACTCTATGGACATGAGTTTGAGCCAACTCCGAGAGATGGTGAAGGAAAGGGAAGCCTGGCGTGCTGCAGTCCATGGGATTGCAAAAAGTCAGACACAGCTGAGTGGCAGATCAACTGAACAACAGCAAGTATCTGTAAAACAGAGTCTGAACGCTCCTGAAAAAGTTAAAAGCCTTATGGTTGTCTCATCAATTCCACTATTAGCTATATAAGCCAAAGAACTAGAGGTATTTGTTCAAACAAAAGGTAACAAAAAGTTCTATCCCCATGTTCATAGCAGCCCTAACCGAACTGGGAACCCAAATGGGAAACATCCCAAGGATCCACCAACGTGTCCTCAACTTGTTTCACATTCATAAACAAAAGTGACCCTCTGTACACGGGCATAGCATTCAGCCGCCAAAAGGAATGAGAGAGGCCGGACACAAAAGGTCACATAGTGTAGGATTTTATTTCTCTCAGCTATCTAGAAAATGTAAGTTCACAGAGGTAAACAGGAGATTAGTAGTTATCAGAGCCTGGTTGCAGTGAGGGGGAAATGGAAAAGGACTGATTACTGGCATGGGGTTTCCTTTAGGAGTGATGATTTATTTAGGGACAACAGAGAGAATGGCTGAAAAGCATTGTGAATGTACTAAATGCCTGTGACATTCGCCACAAGAGTGCAGTAATAATTTTTAAACATAAAAAGTGCTTATTGGCTTAAGACTTCTGCCAATAGATTGGGAATTGACTTCAACAAATGCTGGGCTTCCTTTGTGGCTCCGCTGGTAAAGAATCGGCCTGCAATGCAGGAGACCTGGGTTTGATCCCTGGATTTGTAAGATTCACTGGAGAAGGGAATGGCTACCCATTCCAGTACTCTAGCCCGGAAAATTCCATGGACTGTGTAGTCCATGGAGTTGCAAACAGTCGGACATGACTGATTGACTTTCACTTACAGTTTTCAACAAATGCTAAAATGCATCCTTTAGGAAACTTTTTGAACATAATACCCGGGAACAAAATAGAGGAATACTTGAAGATATCACTAAATTTTTAAAAGATGCCCCTAGAGTGTTAAGGGAGCTACTGAAGATAGCCAATAGATGTATTTGCCTCAAGAATTTTATTATTGTGGGGTGTCAGTGCTCCAGATCATAGCAGCCATTCTCCTAAAATATCCCGCAGTGGGCATAGGCACTCGGACATATGGCTCATAAAGTTAACTTGAGTCTTTGTCACTTAGAAATGGGCTTCACAGCTTGGGACCCAGTGGACTATCCCCATTGAAAATTCTGAGTATGCGTTAGGTAAAACAAAACAAGGCCGTTATAGAGGGTGAAATCTATAATGCATAAGTTCTATATAGGGGAAGGTTGATTACCTTCACTGTGTCTTCTACTAAAGGCCATAACTCTCAAATACCATCACCGGGGGGATGGAGTGGGTAAACATTTAAATATATGAATTTGGGAGGGGGCGTCACTGTTTAGTGTAGAGCAGGTGATTAGCTCAGTCATGAAAAGAAGTCTGTCTTCATTTCTTGGAGCCTTGAAGTGAATTGGGGAGCCCTGATGAATCCCTTTTCAGCTCCTATTTTTACTCCTTCCACTCTCCAGTCTCCATTCTCGAGGCATCCAGGTCAACTTGTATGTTCTTTTCTAAGTAACTTTAGCAACATTCAGTTCAGTTCAGTCGCTCAGTCGTGTCCAACTCTTTGCGTCCCCATGAATCGCAGAACGCCCAAATTCTCCTTCTGTCTCTCACAGGAGGTTGAAACAGTTGCTCGTGTGTGATCTATACACTTTGTGATTTTTTTTTTCTTTATATATAGAGAGAGACTTACAACTTAAAAAGTTGACTTACAAAGTTCCAGGTGCACAGCAAGTCATCCAGTTATTCATATACACATATATCATTTTTCAGTTTATTTTCCGTTATAGGAATTTCAAGAGATTGACAAAGGAACTACAGTTCCCAGTGCTATATAGTAAAACTTTGTTGCTTGTTGCCCATCTTTTTTTAAAAAATTAGACATCTAGCATTCTATTCATACTAAGTCAAACAAGTGGAATCAAAATGTCATAAATTTTTTAGTTAGGCAAACATTAACAAGTTTTCTAAAATATATATTATACATACTAGTGAGTAACTATTATTCACTTAATACTGTGGTACCATGACTGGTCAACAGAAAAGTAATAGAATTCTGTATCACCAAAGCTACCATTTAATAGAAAAACCTGACACACATCAGAATTATCTTAGAATTTTTTGAAAAATGCCAAGNGTTAGGCAAACATTAACAAGTTTTCTAAAATATATATTATACATACTAGTTAGTAACTATTATTCACTTAATACTGTGGTACCATGACTGGTCAACAGAAAAGTAATAGAATTCTGTATCACCAAAGCTACCATTTAATAGAAAAACCTGACACACATCAGAATTATCTTAGAATTTTTTGAAAAATGCCAAGTTATTGCTTTTATTCTCCAAAGCTACAGATATGTTGCTAGTGAGCAGCCATGCTTAAAATCAACAGGACCAAAACGATCTTTTAGTTTTATCTAGTTTGTTTCATTTTTTCTATTTCAATTTCAGTGCTCCTGTTCAATTCGGTTTATGTTTTTTAATTTCTCCATCTCTTACTTTTGGTGTTCTTTCTCAAGCCTTTATTAACTTTTAAAAATAAGTGTATCTCTGATGACCTGAGCTGACACAAGGTGGCGAGTGGGGAGCACACCCAGTTTCCCATACCCCAGGGTGCCGCCTATAGGGACATTACCATTTTGTTTTCGCAGTGGTGCAATGTAAAGGACAGAGAAGGCAATGGCACCCGACTCCAGTACTCTTGCCTGGAAAATCCCATGGATGGAGGAGCCTGGCGGGCTGCAGTCCATGGGGTCGCCAGAAGTCAGATATGACTGGGCGACTTCACTTTCACTTTTCACTTTCGTGCATCGAAGGAAATGGCAACCCACTCCAGTATTCTTGCCTGGAGGATCCCAGGCATGGGGGAGCCTGGTGGGCTGCCATCTATGGGGTGGCACAGAGTCGGACACGACTGAAGCGACTTAGCAGCAGCAGCACCAGCAGCAGTGTAAAGGAATGGACTCCTGTGGGCTCAACGTATGACCTGGGGCTGGAAGGCTTCCAAGCGATCTGAAAGCCTTGATCACTCATTGGACGCCAGTCATGCCACTCCTAGCCTCCTNAGCAGCAGCAGCAGCAATGTAAAGGAAGGGACTCCTGTGGGCTCAACGTATGACCTGGGGCTGGAAGGCTTCCAAGCGATCTGAAAGCCTCGATCACTCATTGGACGCCAGTCATGCCACTCCTAGCCTCCTGGCAAATGAGCTTAGAGCTGGCGCTGGAGGAAGTGGTCCCGGTTGACCCTTCCAGCTCCGCCTACCGTCGCCAGCCCATCAGGGCCTTTCCCGCCTGTCCGCCGCCAGCTCAGCTTCGGTCTTGGTGGGCGGGTCTGCGGGCTACCCCCTCGCCATTCCTGTTGTGGGGCCCACACCCGCACCTCGCAGACTCCTGTTCCCTGTGCAGCCGACGTCTCTGCTGTCCCCACCCCCACCCTGCAGTCCCACGGCCAACGGCGTCTCCTCAGCGCGACACTCAGCGGCCGCCATCTTCCCGGCAGACATCACTGCAGGACGATCACTGGCACGTCTCTGCTGCCATGTCTGCCGCAGAGGAGCACGACTGGCTCCCAGGTGGCCCGGACAGAGCCGGGGGCGGGGCGGGCCGCGACCCCAGCCTCCCTGGGGTCCAAGCGTCTGCTTCGGAGGGGCTGGAAGGAGTCGAGGAGGCCACGGCTCTTCTGGCCTCCTTGGAGGTCTCCAGAGCCCTGCCCGGGGAGCAGGGCTGGCCACAGGCCGCAGCGCAAGGGGAATGTGGTGGAGAGCCGTTAGAGGAGGAGGAGAGGGAGGAAGATGGAGAGGAGACGGAGGAGGACGAGGAAGAGGGTGAGATTGATTTCGAGGTGGACGACGCAGAGGAGGAGGCGGCCCTGTCTGGAGAGCGCGAGGAAGGGGAGGACGCGGAAGAGGAGGACGAGAATGAGCAGGAGGGTGCGGCAGCGGTTGCGGGCCTTGGGTTCCCTACGGAGAGGTTTGGGCCCCTGTTCTGGAGTGAGGTCGACTCCTTTGTACGCAATTTCCATACCAACAAACATCTCCTGTTCCGGCCTGCCACTGACCGCCTGATGGCCGGGGGCCGCTCCCAGCCACCCTCAGACCCTGGAGAAGGTCCGGTGCCTCGTCAGGAGCAGGAAGACCTGGGAGAGGGAGACACAGTCTTGCAGGGTGAGTACCCGGTGGAGGGCGCTCCCCCCTGGGAGCTGCGGGATCCTGCGGAGGGGCTTGCATCCTAGAAGACACAGGAACCAGCGGTGGAGGCCGAGTCTGGGCGGGGAAGCCCTGACTGCTGCCTCTGAGCCTGGGAGGTTGAGGTCTGTGGTCCCGGAGGGGCCGAGGCGGGCACGTGGTGGCTGAGCCTTCAGGCCCTTGTGGGGCCACTGAGCTCAAAGGCAGGCCTCTAGCAGTCACGCAGTGGGTCAAAACTCCCAAAAACCTCCGGGCACCATTTGCACAAGTGGAAGCCCGGTCCTGTAGACCTTCATGGTCTCGAGAAAAAGCATGCTGCCTTCTACCACTCTAGAGGCACACAAGTGGCATCCCTCCCTTTTGGTCAGCGGCTTTAAAAAATGTGAATATTCTCGGTAGGAGAATCCGAGAAAATGAGGACATCGCACAGGGGCCCTTTTCAGCGATTGAGGAATCTGTGAGCATCCCCATAGAGTTTGTCTTTAAATCAAACGAACATTTTTTTTTCCATTGAGGTTCCGACAAACACATAGAAAATGGTATCAGTATCAAATGATTTGGATCCCTTCTCCAAAGGGGCCAGAAATAATCAGAGAGATCTGTGTGAGATCTACTGGAAAGAGGGGGAAAACGTTTGTGAAAATTGTCAAGCAGCAGACATGATGGGGGTAGAAATGTACCCAGGTATGACTTGTTTGTTCTTTTATTAAACCTATTTCTCTTCTCTCAGGCCTAGACTCTGCTGCTGATTTTAAGTTGGGATATTTTCCTTGCCAACTTTTGACCCCAATGTCTGCATCATTCTGCCCTAATGATGAGGGTGAGGATCAGTATGGAACCACTGATGAAGAGGAGGAGGATGGAAATGAAAAACCTGAAGGACTCTAAATGGATGTGGTCTCAGCAAAGAGCAGCTCTGGCTAATACAGGTATTAGTGTATAGGCTTTAGTATGACATAACCATTCCTGAAACATAGCTGTTAGTAGCAGCTTTATGTTTTTTAATTTTTCTTCTGTAAAGTAAATAAGAAAACTGTTGAAATCAAATTTTGGAAAACGAGTTTATTGTTAATAATGTATTCTAGATAATGTAGGAGGCAGCATGTTCTGAAATGTGTTTCATTTATAGCCACAAGTCTTTTGTCCTGTAGCTTTAAGTCTACTACAGATAGGAACTTTATCAGACCTGGAAATGGAGACCAGGGCTTCTTTAGAAAATAGTCACCAGAAGCAGCAGCTAAAGTGCCTAGGCCATGCATTAGCTGTGTTAGCATCGCCTGGCCACAGAATTGTAGTCTCCTGTACTGACAGTGACTTTGAGAAAGTGATTCCTTACAAAGTATAAGATGTTAAGGGTTTCAAGAGAACTGCATTTCGGGATTAATTCACAAACATTAGTTCAATTTAGATTTTTTATTCAAAAGAAAAGAAAACTAGTCTTAGTAATATTATTGGTCATCCCTGAGTTGGTAATTAAGTCTCTGTTTCTCTTTCTTCTATTCATTCATCTTTTAGTCTCTCTCATTGACTGTCTCACTCTTTGTTAGTTTTCATGCATGTGGATGTTTGACAAAGCCTCATTCTCATTTTACACATGTGGAAACTGAAGGTCTGGAAATATAAGGGATTTATGATTTGTGCAAGGGAACACCAGTTTTTAAGGTGGAATGACTTATTTAAATCACAGTGTGGCCTTTCAAGGAAACAGCAAGCGTTTATAGTGGTGGGCAAGAGGGAGATAAGTTTTGCATGAGAAATGATGTGCACCCTGATCACCAAGGGTCTGGGTTACAAGAAGAAAACATTTTGTTTTCTCCTTATTGAAAAAATAGATGTACATAGTATTGACTCATATTTAGAAAGTCACTGGTGCATGTTACTGAGGTACAGTTGTTAACTGGCTCTTATTTCATCCTACAGTGGGAAGGCATAGAAAGAAGCAGACAGCAAAAGAAAAGATGAATTCGTTCTTCATGGATCTTCTTGTTTTCATTAGCTTGAAGTACTATTTTTGTTTCCAAGTTTCAACCCCCCAAAATGATACTAACTACTGACATCTGACTTTTACCTTTTAACAGAAAATTTGATAGTATTGTTCACATTGGATGTAAAAGCTTGTTTGAAAATAAGCTGTAGTGTTGTTGTTTTTTTAAGATAAATAACACTGACTCAAATCTATCATTGTTCTATTAATTTTGGCCCAACTTACTGTCATTGAAAGGGATTTCTTTCAGCTATTTGTCAAGCCTGTCTTAAATCCTTTTATTGCAGCCCCAAATAAATTAAAATATAAGGTTGTAAATAATTTGTGTGATGGTGCCCTAGCTTCTACTATATTTTATTGAAAGTAACTGATGGATGACCTATTGAAAGAGATCTTTCAGCTATTTGTCAAGCCTGTCTTAAATCCTTTTATTGCAGCCCCAAATAAATTAAAATATAAGGTTGTAAATAATTTGTGTGATGGTGCCCTAGCTTCTACTATATTTTATTGAAAGTAACTGATGGATGACCTAGCTTGCCTGGAACAGCAGCAGCAGCAGCAGCTGGGAACTTGTTTGCCATGCACATTTCAGACCCTGCTCCAGACCTACTGAGTTGGAAATCCTGAGGGTAGGCCGCTAGCCATCAGGGTTTTACAGTCCTCCAGGTGCTACTGAAGCACACCGGAGTTTCAGAACCACTGCTTTAGAGCAGTGGGGGAAAGGTTTGCTACATCTACTGTGGGATCATCCTTAGTTCACTGACTTGGTACTGTCGCAGGTAAACTAAACAGGGTGGTAAGATCGGAACTTAGGAAGACACTGGAATTCTCAGGGGTTTGAGACAGACAGCACTCTTGGAGGGGTGTGTTAGTATCCTAAGGTCGCCATAACAAATTACCACAAACCAGATGGATTAAAACAACATAAATAAATTCTCTCCCAGTTCTGGAAGCCAGAAATCTGAGGTCAATATATAGCAAAGGGTGGTCCCTTCCAGAGGCTCTGAAGGAGAATCTGTTTCACGTCTCTCTCCTAATTTCTGGTGGTTTCTGTCAATCGTTGGCATCTCCATTGTCACACAGCATTTTCCCCTGTCTGTTTCTTTGTCCTTTCTCTTGTCATAAGGATATCAGTCATACTGAATTAAGGACCCACCCTAATCCAGTATGACCTCATCTTAACTATTATACCTGCAAATATCCTAGTTCCAAAGAAAGTCACATTTCAGGTTCAAGGGGTAAAACAGTGATGGAATGAATTCAAACCCAACTCAAGCCAGAGACTTTAAAATTTATTAAGCAACCACTGTCATAGAGGAGGCCCCTAGCCCTAATGAAACTGATTTGAGGCTCTCTGAGGGAAAAATGCATAAATGTGGGCAGAGTCAAGAGGACACCTCCCCCATCACACACAGAAAGTATATCCAGTGACAAACAAGCAAAGAGGATCCGAGAGAAACAAATCAGAAAACTTGAATACAGAGGGAGGAATGAATTTAAATTGATGCAAAGACCCACAGTTTAATCTGGTTGGAAATCTAGAATTTGCTAAAAGAATTTATACCCTGGAGACCTTTGTCCTTGGCAGACAACTGTCTTCTCACTGCGTCCTCAGATGGCCTTTTCTTTGTTTAGTGTGGGGGGAGAGAGAGCTCTGTGGGATCTCTTCCTCTTATAAGGATACCCCCCTCTTGGATTAGCGCTCCATGCTTATGACATTCATGTCACCAAACAGTCACATAGGGGTTAATGCTTCAGCATATACCTTTTGAGAGAAGAGGATTCAGGCCATAACATCTTGATATATATTTTGTGTGTCTGTGAGGCCGGTGATTCCCAGAGTTCTTTACCTCAACTGGGACAACTNTCCATGCTTATGACATCCATGTCACCAAACACAGTCAAATAGGGGTTAATGCTTCAGCATAGACATTTTGAGAGAATAGGATTCAGTCCGTAATATCTTGATATATATTTTGTGTGTCTGTGAGGCCAGTGATTCCCAGAGCTGTTTACCTCAACTGGGACAACTTTTAGGCAATGGCCCAAGAGTTTGTAAAAATGTACAGATGGGCCCATTTGCTAGTCAGGGCATCCAGTACTAAAATAAGGATGGGCCAATTGTGCTGACCCATTGGTCCTGTCCTTTGTCCTGGGTATTGACACTATCTATCAGTATTATTGCTTTCCATCCCTCCAGGGGAGAAGGCAATGGTAACCCACTCCAATACTCTTGCCTGGAAAATCCCATGGACAGAGGAGCCTGGTAGGCTGCAGTCCATAGGGTCGCGAAGAGTTGGACACGACTGAGCACCTTCACTTTCACTTTTCACTTTCATGCATTGGAGAAGGAAATGGCAACCCACTCCAGTGTTCTTGCCTGGAGAATCCCAGGGATGGGGGAGCCTGGTGGGCTGCTGTCTATGGGGTCGCACAGAGTCGGACACAACTGAAGTGACTTAGCAGCAGCAGCAGGGGATGATGGTGACAATACCATATGTAATGTACAAACATTCAATATTTTCCACACAATTGATTCCAAGGGGCTCCCCAGGTAGCCAAGAGGTCTGGAAGAGGGATGGCTTCTTCTACCACTATCTCATCTGCCCTCTTGCAAGAAAGATATGCCAGAAACTGTCTTGTATCAGGGAGGCCTCAATAATCATGCTGAGGTTTTGAGGTGCTGGTTCCTTGATCCAAGGCATGCTGGGCAACTGAGTACAGGGCATCCCTGCCTCAGGGACTCTGAGAACCTCTATGTTGAGGACTGCTCATTATGTGGCTGATACTTGCCACTTTAATGGTTTGTAGTACAAAGCCAAGAAGGGCAGTTTCTTGCATCAGTATCCTTTGGGCAACTGATAGCAATCATGGGCAGTCCAGAGATGCCAGGGGGCATGAACAAAGGTTACTAAAGCCTCAATGATGAAGAGGCTTCATTGGAGACACTACTGGGAGTGTCCATTGTTTTAGCCTTGGACAGATTTTAGAGTCTTTTGTTAGAAGAAGCTTTTATCATTTTGTTAATATAAATTCTTTTAGTAAAGTCTGGGTTTCTAGTTGGATTCAATTGTAACTTTAGACAGAAGCAGCATTACAACAAGTTTATATATTGATTGACAAGGAGCTTAGGAACCTAACGCTATATACCTCCTGGGAGCAATGGTTTAGTGGTCACTAATTCATTACTTGTAGTGACTTTATAGGATATAAAGTGAACATAGATGGTAACGATAACCCTGTATGCGAGACAGCCAAAGAGACACAGATGTATAGAACAGTCTTTGGGACTCTGTGGGAGGGGGAGAGGGTGGGATGATATGGGGGAATGTCATGGAAACATGTATATCATATAAGAAACAAATCGCCAGTCCAGGTTCGATACAAGATCCTTGGGGCTGGTGCACTGGGATGACCCGGAGGGATGGTATGGGGAGTGAGGTGGGAGGGGGGTTCAGGATGGGGAACCCATGTACGCCCATGGCGGATTCATGTTGATGTGTGGCAGAATCAATACAATATTATAGAGTGATTAGCCTCCAATTAAAATAAATAAATTTTAAAAAATATGTGTTTAACTTAGCTTATGTTGGGTCTTCATTGTGGCACATGGGATCTTCATTGCTTACATGCAGCATCTCTTAAGTTAGGGCATGTGGGATAGTTATTTTTAGTGTGTGCATTGTTTAGTTGCAGCCTATGGGATCTTTTATCTTTGGTATGTGGGATTTTGTTGTGGCATGCAGGATCTTGAGTTGTGGCATAGGGGATCTTTTAGTTGTAGTGTGTGGGATCTTTGTAGTTGCATGTAAATCTTTAGTTACAGCATATGTCATCTTTTAGTTGTTGCATGTAGGATCTTTTAGTTGCAGAATGAGGAATATTTTTAGTTGCAGCTTGTGAGATCTTTTACTTGTGTTATGGGGATATTTGTTGCGATATGTGGGATCTTTGTTGTGTCACGTAGGAACTTTGAGTTGTGACATGTGGGATCTTTTAGTTGCAGTAAGCAAGATGTTTAGTTGTGGCATGGGGCATCTTTAGTTGCTACATACAGAATCTTTTAGTTTTGGTATGCAGAATCTTTGTTGCAACATGCAGGATCTTGTGATTGTGGTATTGGGATATTTGTTGTGATATGTAGGATCTTAGTTGCACCATGCAGAAACTATTAGTTGTGGTATATGGGATATTTTAGTCACAGCATGTGGCATCTATCAGTTGGGAAATGCAAGATCCTTCTAGTTGCAACATGCATGAACCTCATTGCAGCATATAGGATTTTGCTGTAGCACATGAGATCTTCACCTGTGGTATGTGGGATCTTTGTTGCGGCACACAGGATCTTTTTAATGGTGGCAGGCAGAATCTTCATTGTAGCTTGTGGAATATTTATAGTTGTGGTATATGGGATCTTTGTTGCAGCAAGGGGGATCTTTAGTTGTGGCATATGGGATCTTTTAATTTTGGTATGTGGGATCTTTGTTGTGGCCCGTGGGCTCTTTGTTGTGGCATGTGGGATCTTTTAGTTGTGGTGTTGGGATATTTGTTGCAGTAGATGGGATCTTAGTTGCGGCATGTGAAATATTTTCGTTCTGGCATGTGGGATCATTTGGTTGGAACATGCAAGATATTTTTAGTTGGAGAATGTGAGATCCTTGTTGCAACATGTCAGATTTTGTTGTGGCATGTGGGATCTTTAGTTGTAGCATGTGGGATCTTTGTTGCAGCGTGCAGGGTCTTTTAGTTGTGGCTTGCTGGATCTTTTTAGTTGTGGCATGTGAGATCTTTGTTGTGGCACACGAGTTAGCTTTTTACTTGTGACATGTGGGACATTTTAGTTGAGAGATGCAAGGTTTTTTAGTTGCCACATGTGAGATCTTGGTGCGTGGGATCTTTTAAATTGTGCTATGCAGAATCTTCGTTGCAGCATGCAGGATCTTTTTATTTGTAGCACGTGGGATGTTTTAGTTGTGGCATGTAGGCTATTTGGTGGCAGCATGTGGGATCTTTTGTTGTGGCATGTAGGATCTTTTAGTGGTGATATGTGGGATCTTTGTAGTGGCATGTGGATCTTTAGTTGGGGCATGTGGGATCTTTTTAGTTACAGCAAGCAGGAATTTAATTGTAGCATGGGGGATCTTAAGTGACAGCATATAGGATCTTTTAGTTTTGGTATGTGGGATCTTTGTCACAGCATGTGGGATCTTCTAGTTATGGCTTGCAGCATCTTTTAGTCAGAACATGTGAGATAGTTGTAGTTCCAGAATGCAGGATCTTTGTTGCAGCATGTGGAATATTGTTGAGGCATGTGGGATCTTTAGCTGTAGCATGTGGGATCTTCGTTGCGGCATGCAGGGTCTTTTTAATTGTGGCAGGCAGGATCTTTGCTGTGCCATGTGGGATCTTTTTAGTTTTAATATGTGGGATCTTTGTTGATGCATGTGGGATCTTGTAGTTGGAGCGTGCGAGGTATTTTTAATTGCAGAATGTAGCATCTTCATTGCAGCTCCTCAGATTTTATTGCAGCATATGGGATCTTTCTCTGTAGCATGTGGGATCTTTGTTGTGGCATACAGCATCTTTTAGTTGGAGCATGTGAGATATTTGTAGTTGCAGAATGCAGGATCTTCTTTCAGCATGTGGAATTTTGTTGAGGCATGTGGGATCTTTAGTTGTAGCATTTGGATCTTTCTTGCGGCTTTCAGGCTCTTTTTGTTTGTGGCAGGCAGGATCTTCATTATTCCATGTGGGGTCTTTTTTTGTTGTGGTATGTGGGATCTTTGTTGCAGAATGTGGGATCTTTTAGTTGCAGCACATTGGATCTTTTAGTTGTGGTGTGCAGGATCTTTTTAGTTGTGGTGTGTGTGATCTTTGTTGTGGCATGTAGAATACTTGTTGTAGCATGTGGGATCATTAGATGTGGATTGTGGGATCTTTTTAATTGTGGCCTGTAGAATCTTGTGGCATGCAGGATGTCTTTTTATTTGTGGCGTGTGGGCTCTTTTAGTTGGGGGATGCAAGGTATTTTTAGTCACAGCATGTGAGAACTATTTAGTTGTGTTATGTGGGACCTTTTTAATTGTGGCATGCAGGATCTTTGTTACAGCGTGCAGAATCTTTTTATTTGTGGCATAGAGGATCTTTAGTTGTAGTTATTGGATCCTTTTAGTTGCAGCATGTGGGGGTCTTTCTCGTGGCATGTGGACTCCTTTAGTTGGATCATGTGAGATATTTTTAGTTGCTGAATGCAGGATCTTCTTTGCAGCATGTGGGATTTTGTTGTGGTATGTGGGATCTTTATTTGTAGCATTTGGGATCTTTGTCAAGGCCTCTGGAGTCTTTAACTGTGGCAGGCAGGATCTTAATTGTGCCATATGGAGTGTTTTTAGTTGTGATATGTGGAATCTTTGTTGTGGTATGTGGGATCTTGGTTGCAGCGTGTTGGATTTTTTTTTTTTTTTTTTTGGCATGACAGATCTTTTTAATTGTGCCATGTGGGATAGCTTAGTTGGGACATGTGAGGTCTTTTTAGTGGCAGAATGTGAGATATTTATAGCTGTGGTATGTGGACTTTTTAATTGTGACATGCGGGATCTTTTAGTTGTGGCATGCAGAAACTTTAGTTGCAGAATGGGGTATCTTTATTTTGTGGCACGCAGGATCTTCGTTGTGGCATGCAGGATCTTTTAGTTGCAGCATGTGGGACTGTGAGGAAGCATTTAATAGGAGGCTTCCTGTGTGCTGTTTTGGATCTGTCAGGAATTCTCTGCTCCTTGTTAATTCCTGAATACTCAGGAATTAAGAGGAGAGGCAAGCCCCTCCCGGGACAGAGAAACCCAGGCATTTCCTTCATTAATGTTTCTATATGGGGATAAGTACCCTCTTCCTTCCTGTGAACCATACAGTAAAAGTGATTGTTTACAACTCTCTCTCTCTTTAATATGGATTGCCTATGTTTTGTAAGTCTGGAATTTTAATCTTTATCTTTGCTGAGAATAACTACTTTGTAAGACAGTATATATGCCCACACCATGTTGATTAAAACACCTTTGCTCCATCGGAGCTTTGGTCCCCGTGACTGTTTCTCTTTCTCTCTCTCTCTCTCTTCCTCTCTCCCTCTCTCTGTTTTTCAGGCTGATCCCCTGGAGCACAGAGGCTCTCTGAGTTCACTTTCCTGCCAGGGCTTCTAAGACCCTCTCGAGAAGGCGCCCTGTGCCTTCACCCCATTGAAAGGGCGCCTGAGGCCTTCATGAACAGAGCAATCCCCGTGCAGGGGCTTTATTGGCTTTCTGTGTAAACCAAGGAATATCAGCCTCTTTCTCTCTCCTCTACTTTCTTAGCGGTCAACTCTGGACCACCAGGTTCTGGTCCATTAAAGGACCTCAACATGGGATCTTTCGGTTGTGGTTATTGAGATCTATTAGTTGCAGCTGTGAGATCTTTCTTGTGGTATGCAGGGTCATTTGGTTGTATCACGTGGGATCTTAGTTGTGATATGTGAGGTCATTTAGTTATAGTATGTGGGATGTCTTAGTTGTGGTACATGGCATCTTTTAGTTGGAGGATGTGAGATATTTTTAGTTGCAGACTGTGGTGTCTTATTTGCAGCAGGTGAGATTTTGTGGCAGCATGGCATGTGGGATCTTTAATTGCATCATGTAGGATCTTGTTGCAGTATGTGGATCTTTAGTTGTGGTAGCAGGGTCCTTTGTTGTGACATGCAGGTCATTTTGTTGTAGTATGCAGGATATTTTAGTTGTGGCATGTGGGATCATAATTGTGGCGTGTGGGATCATTTTGTATCTGGGGCTGGACCCTGGCAGGTCATTTTGCCGTAGTATGCAGGATATTTTAGTTGTGGCATGTGGGATCATTTTGTTGCAGCACGTGGCATCTTTTAGTTGGAGCATGCGAGGTATTTTTAGATGCAGAATGCAGGATCTTTTTAGCATGTAGGCTTTCGTTGCCACATGTGGGATCTTTAGTTGTAGCATGAAGGATTTTTGTTGCATCATGTGGATGTGTAGTTATGGTAGGGGGGAATCTTTGTTGTGGGGTGCAGGGTCTTCTTAATTGTGGCAGGCAGGATCTTCATTGTGCCATGTGAAATATTTTTAGTTGTGATTTTTGTGATATTTGTTGTGGCCCATGGAATATCTGTTGCAGCATGTGAAATCTTCAGTTTTGACCTGCAGGATCTTTAGTTGCAACATTCAGTATCTTTTTGTTGTGGCATGAGGAATCTTTACAGCTGCTGCATGTGGGCCCTTTTAGTTGTGGCATGCAGGATCTTTTAGTCTTCATATTTGGGATCTTTGTTCTGGCATGAAGGATCTTTTTTTGTGTTTATGGTAGGGGGGAATCTTTGTTGTGGCGTGCAGGGTCTTCTTAATTGTGGCAGGCAGGATCTTCATTGTGCCATGTGAAATATTTTTAGTTGTGATTTTTGTGATATTTGTTGTGGCACATGGAATATCTGTTGCAGCATGTGAAATCTTTGGTTTTGACATGCAGGACCTTTAGTTGCAGCATTCAGAATCTTTTTGTTGTGGCATGAGGCATCTTTACAGTTGCTGCATGTGGGCTCTTTTAGTTGTGGCATGCAGGATCTTTTAGTCTTCATATTTGGGATCTTTGTTCTGGCATGAAGGATCTTTCTTTGTGGCATGTGAGATCTTTTAGTTCTGGCATGCAGGATCTTTTAGTTTGGCATGTGGGATCTTTGTTGGGGCATGTGGGATCTTTGTTGCTACACGTCGAATCTATTAGTTCTAGCATGTTGGATCTTTTAGTTTTGGCATGTAAGATCCTTTTAGTTAGGTCATGCTTGTTCTCCGTTGCTGCCTGTGGGATTTTGTTGCAGCATGTGAGATCTTTCTGTTGTGGTATGTAAGATCTTTGTTGTGGTATGTGAGATCTTTGTTTTCAGCATGCATTATTATTTTTTTAAATTGTGGCAGACAGGATCTTTGTTATGGTATGTGGAATCTTTATAGTTCTATTATATGGTATCTTTGTTGTTTTCAGGCTGATCCCCTGGAGTGCAGAGGCTCTCTGAGTTCACTTTCCTGCCTGGGCTTCTAAGACCCTCTCGAGAAGGCGCCCTGTGCCTTCACCCCATCGAGAGGGCGTCTGAGGCCTTCGTGAACAGAGCAAGCCCCGTCCAGGGGCTTTATTGGCTTTCTACATAAACCAGGGAATATAAGCCTCTTTCTCTCTCTTTTACTTTCTTATCAGTCGACTCTGGACCACCAGGTTCTGGTCCATTAAAGGACCTCAACATGGGATCTTTTGGTTGTGGTTATTGAGATCTATTAGTTGCAGCTGTGAGATCTTTCCTGTGGTATGCAGGGTCATTTGGTTGTATCACGTGGGATCTTAGTTGTGATATGTGAGGTCATTTAGTTATAGTATGTGGGATTTCTTAGTTGTAGTACATGACATCTTTTAGTTGGTGGATGTGAGATATTTTTAGCTGCAGACTGTGGTGTCTTATTTGCAGCAGGTGAGATTTTGTTGTGGCATGGCATATGGGATCTTTACTTGTATCATGTAGGATCTTGTTGCAGTATGTGGGTCTTTAGTTGTGGTAGCGGGGTCCTTTGTTATGACATGCGGGTCATTGCTGGGAGCCAGCATGAGGAACTCTGCCCATGGCAAAAGTCATGAGGCAGGAGGCTTTGGCATACACAAAGGCGGGATTGATCCTCAGGAAACCCTCTGTTCCCGAGCATCTACCCCCAAAATCAGAGTCTGTTTTATGCTTTCACCTATACCTTTGACTTTACGGGGGGCTGTTCCCCCACCACCTCTCTCGGAGAAGGAGTTAACTTGCAGCTCCAGTTAATAAAGATTCCTGGGCGTGACAACAGTGTTTCAACTTACAAGCTCCTCTGAAGGTTCTCTAGCCTGCCTGAGCAGGTTTGTCCAGCCACATGTGATTGTTTACAGCCTCCCAACCATGAGAGGCATGAGATGCTTTAAAACTTTCTAAATACAGACTCTTTTGAAAAGTTACAAAATTATTAGTATAGTGTAGTAGATTGATTAGAAATTATATTGGTGAAGGGTTTTCATTTGTTGAGCCAATATTTGCTGCTAAATCTCCATATTCCCTGCCATTATAATGAATATAACTAGCATATAGGAGAAATAAGTATTAACCTTTAAGATTAATCATGTTAAACCTTAGGCTAAGTAAATTCCTTTCTTGATTGTAACCCACTACACCCTCACCCTATAGGAATGCAACTTTATTTGGAGGGTGGTGCTTGGTTTAAGAAAAATCACCCCTGGAAAAAATAAGTTTTCTGGTTGACTGACCATTATCAGAAAGAGCCATAAAATGTCAGCAGGCCTCATGGCCAGAAGATGATGTAAAACCCCTAAGCCCTTTGTATGGTTTTATACGAAGCACCTAATTGTGACAAGGGTCAGGTCTGCTGACCCTGCGTGACTCTGTATTCATGCTTATGTATAACAAAAAGTATATAAGCAAACCTGAAAAATAAAGAAATGGGATCAGTTTCTGGAAAGACTGATTCCCCCGTGTCATTCTTTCTTTCCCCTTCTGGCTGAGTTCCCATCTGGAGCATGGATGCTATTCCACGTAAACCAAGCTATTCAGCCTCTTTTTCTCCACTAATTTTCCTACTACACTCTTTCTTTCTAATCTCCTTTATATCTGTAATTAAATAAGTTTTTTCCTAAGACACCAATTCCATCTCCCCTNTTTCCCCTTCTGGCTGAGTTCCCATCTGGAGCATGGATGCTATTCCACGTAAACCAAGCTATTCAGCCTCTTTTTCTCCACTAATTTTCCTACTACACTCTTTCTTTCTAATCTCCTTTATATCTGTAATTAAATAAGTTTTTTCCTAAGACACCAATTCCATCTCCCCTTTGAATTTCCCTGGATCCACCGGGCCTGGACCCTGGAAGGTCATTTTTTTGTAGTATGCAGGATATTTTAGTTGTGACATGCGGGATCATTTTGTTGCAGCACATGGCATCTTTTAGTTGGAGCATGTGAGGTATTTTTAGATGCAGAATGCAGGATCTTTTTAGCACCTGATTGTGACAAGGGTCAGGTCTGCTGATCCCCGTGTGACTCTGTATTCATCCCTATGAATAACAAAAAGTATATAAGCAAACCTGAAAAATAAAGAAATCGGATCAGTTTCTGGAAAGACTGATTCCCCCATGTCGTTTCTCTCTTGCTCCCCATTTTTCTGGCTGAATTCCCATCTGGAGCGTGGGTGCTTGCCACGTCCACTTACTTGCCCTGGCTTCTAAGATCCATGAGAGAGGGAGCCCAAGGCAGGGCACCCTCCTATATTCAAATGGGCACCAGTGGCCCAACGTAGATGGTGCAAATTCTTTTTCTTGGAATTTTATTGCATCCCATGTAAACCAAGTTATTCAGCCTCATTTTCTCTACTAATTTTCCTACTACTTTTTCTACTAATTTTTACTTTTTTCCTACTAATTTTCCTATTCTTTTCTAATCTCTCTTTATATCTGTAATTAAATAAGTTTTTTTCTAGGACGCCGATTCCATCTCCCCTTCTAATTACCCTGGATCCACGAGGGCTGGACCCTGGCACATAGGGAGCATCTTTTCATGTTGTTATTTAGTTGCTAAGTCATGTCCAACTCTTTTGTGATCCCATGGACTGTAGTCTGCCATGCTTCTCTATCCGTGAGATTCTCCAGGAAAGAATACTGGAGTGTGTTGCCATTTGGTTCTACAGGGGATCGTCCTGACTCAAGGATCGACCCTGCATTGGCAGACAGATTCTTTACTACTGAGCTATCTTCTTATTTGATATCTGTTCATCTTCTTCAGAGAACTATCTGTTAATGTCTTTGGTTCACTTTGTAATAGGTTGTCTGTTTCCTTATTGTTGAATTTCAAAAGTTCTTGAATTTTTTGGATGAAGGGTGCATTGAAAAAGAAATAAAAATTGTTTTCTGGTTATGTTAAACCTCTTTTCATTCACTATAAGACCACAACTACTCTTTTATTGGTATTTAGTCATACAGATAACAGAAAAATAAAATAAGGGCCAGTTAAATTTGTCAGATTATTAATTCACTAACTTTACATGTCTAAGTACAAAAGATTGGAGACATTGAAGGCATATGAAACCTAGATACATGTGAGGTCAGTTGTAAAAAAACAGATTAGTGTTATTGAATTCTATGACATTTGTTAAAAAGGTAAAAAGCAAACTCTTATAGACTCATTGTCAGCAGATACAGGGCATTAAAAACATGAACATTTACTTGTATTATGCATTACAAGTACATATAAATTTTATTCAAAAGCATAACTTAAACATATTACCACTCTAGGTGTTTGTGTCAAAGATTTATCCACAGGGTCCACATTTTCCATATGTCTATTCAGATTTTCATCTTCTTATTATCACTCTCAGAATATTAACTGATAAATTTCACTACATTTCATGGAAACTTTAAAAGTTTTCCTGAAATTAGAATATAATCACATTTCTTTTAAGAAATGATGACATTTGTCTTTATAAAAAATTCATCTTTTTCCAAGATTTAGCTTGATTTAACTTTTTTGTCTCCTATGTAGTCATAGATTTGAAGGGTCAGAAAGACTCATACCAGTAGACAATGAGTAATTACCTATTTGTGTTTGTTTTTACTTTATGCACCCCATAATATGAGGATCCCAATTTTTGCCTTCTGAAATGTGTCTGCATAAGAAATGAATTAATTTTACATTAGTAGTTGGAGTGTCTAAAATTACATTTCTAGGTATTTATCCAAGGTAAATGAAAATATGTGTTTACACAAAGACATATGTGAAGTCGTTTATATGAGATCTGCATAAAGTAGATAAAAGCTGGAAACAACCCAAATGTCCACCAGCAGGTGACTAATTAAATTGTGAGGTAGTCTTAAGATGGAATGAAATAGAGTAGAAATTTGCACAACACAAGTTTAAACTGCACAGGTCAAATTATGAGTGACTTTTTTTTCTCAGTAAATATGCAATACAGTACTACATGATAGTTGAATCGTTCATGCACAATGATGGATAGGTAGGGCTGAGGGCTGACTGTAAAGTTACAGCTATATTTCTGAATTCTTGAGGTTCCCCTTACCTTTGAATTGTTTAAGGGTCAATTGTACTATTCGTCAGTAAAAGTAACAAGCTACTAAATACACATAAAATGTGGATGCATCTCAAGATTTCAGAGAAAAAGTCATACACCCAACACTGAATAATTCCATATCATTCAAAGACTGAATCGTCACATTGCTTGTTTGAAACTCTTTAAGACAAATTTCATATAAATTAAAGGAAATAGGTCATTTGTTCCCTAGGTTTTAGGTGTGAAAGAATGAGCCATAAGGGAAACTTTCTGGGTGATGTAAATGTTCTGGATCTTGAATGCATAATGGTACATGGATGTACAAATTGATTAAAACCACTGAAAAAATATGATTGATATGAGTGCATTTTATGTTTTTAACTTTTATCTCAATAAATATGATTTTAAGACATGAGTATTTTTTTCTTAAATGATGCAGATATATAAAATTGTTGTCAACATTTAATTTTTTTTTTGTTTTTAAATTCTTCATTTTTGTGAGTGATACATTTTTTGGTTTAGGATAATATAGTTTTACCCTTAAATTCAGTTCTGTATTCCATTTCTAGTGATTTTTTTGGCTTGAATTTCAACTTTTAAGTTGTTTGTTTTATAAAATTCACTGCATTTTGAGGTGGTTTGTAATGTAGTGAAGGCCAATAAAATCCTGACTGCACTAGTTAAAATTGCAGTTTGCTCTCTGATATCCATCATTGCTTATACTGTTCTATTTTTCTTCTGTAACACTAGGGACTTTTAACAAATTGTATAATTGGAGAAGGAAATGGCAACCCACTCCAGTGTTCTTGCCTGGAGAATCCCAGGGACGTTCAGGTGTACACATAATTGATATTTGATATATTGCTAAGTGATCACCCCAATAAGTGAATTAATATCTGTCATACATAGTTATAAAACCTTTTTTCTTGAGATGAGAATTTTTAATTTAATTATTGTTGATAATTTTGCTGTTTATTGTTTGTCTCTTCTACAAAAGTGTCAGTACTATAGCATGAATTTTTGTCTGATTTGTCTAATGATACTTGACATGTAGGATCAAATAAATAAGTGAATGAGTGAATAAATCTGAACTGTGATGTAATGTTATTATATTTAATATTTCTGGAAAAAGTATCAAAATGAGAAGTTTTGATCACGTGTGCACGTGTCATATCACAAGTGGAAATTAAATTTTCCACACCACAGTTTTTGTTTTTCCTTAAATGATTATTTCTCAGCATTTTTTCCTATTTTTAGAAAAAGTTTTATTATCAATTGTTTATTATTTTAGCTCAAATCTCATTTATTGTATTTTACATTAAAGTTGCCATGAGTTATCTCTGCAGGCCCTATGAGCTGAGAGAATTATAAAATATGGAGAAGGCTCAACTATGACAATTACTACAAGGACATATTTTGTTTAGTAGTTGGAAAATTGAAAAATCTGCTCAGCTCCTGATGACAGCATGAGCCAGTCTCTAAACCCAATCCCTGCCACCAACTTCAAACAGTAAAGTAAGGACAAGTTAGGGAAAGCAGTTTTCAAAGGGAGGTGCCAACCTGTTCTCATAGCCTTCAATGTTAATGGTTCTCACATCTCAAAGATAGCCTTGGAATACTTGATTCACTTTTAAGAAATTCTGCATTTTGAACTTATCTAGCTAATCTCTCATTACCTTCCCTAGCACCATATCAAAGGATTACTGTTAACAACATAAAGAGACCTCCACAGGCTAATGTTGCCGGCTTTGTATCTATTTTATTACTCAATAATCATACAGAAAATCTGAATATTTCCAGAGCTATGATTTTTAATTTTTCAGTTCCTAAATTTCTAGTGAACTGATAGATTCCCCCTCCCCAATAAACCAAAGAAAAATTTGAATAGCCCAATATACAAAATAATGCAAAATGTGATTTGAATTACTGGAAACTGATTGCTGCCCCACTCCTCACACTGTGTAAGTTATAGTGTTTGTATTAGTAAAGATTGTACCATATCTTACAGTTCACATTTGTCTAATTTAATCATCAACTAAACCTGTGAAGAAACAGAGATTTTTATAGATTTTCAGTAACTTAAAAAAAAAAAAGTGTTTTAGACATATGGAGAAACAGATCTGTCTCCAACTCCAGTGCTTGCTTTTTTTTTTCCCCAAAAACTACAGTTGCTCCTATTGGCACTGAATGGTGATTTTGCAGTTTGGGTTATCTGGAAATACACACTGGGATGAAGTTTGGGCTGCAAGATATTTCTTTAAAGATAAGCATGTGTGCAAAGAAAGGGAGAGAAATAGGATCAGGCATTGGAATAGTCTTACTGGGCTATAGAACTAATGCCTCAGCTGGTAAAAAATCTGCCAGCAATGCAGGAGACCTGGGTTCATTCCCTGGGTTGAGAAGATCCCCTGGAGAATGGAAAGGCTACACACTCCAGTATTCTGGCCTGGAGGATTGGATAGACTGTATAGTCCATGGGGTCACAAAGAGTTGGCCACCACTGAGTGACTTTCACTTCACTTCACTACCGGGTTGCAATCAGGACAAATCACAGGCAATCTGGCAAGAAGCCAGGGAATATTAGGATCCATTGAAATGGCCTAGACTAGGCCAGGATGGTGAGTCTTTATAACCCTCCCTGTCTCTTTCAGTCAACAGCAATGGATTGACACCAGGCTAGTCAGTTCTCTACAACTGGGGCAGAGCCAGGAGTAGACAGCTGCAAACCTTTGGCTGACTGCATACTCCACAGCAAGCAGGTAGCAGTAATTCCTGGAAGTGGAATTTGGACAATGAGTTCTGTGTCTAATACAAATGTTATAAAAAGAAGTGTCTTCCCTAAATCTCTCCATTGCTCCCATTCTTCCACATCCCAAATATGGAGACTTAGGGAGAAAGCAAACCTTTTGGAAATGTCTCTTTCCCTGTTTTGTTTTTCTTTCTTTCATTCTGCATTTATTAAAGTATAGTTGACTTACAACATTATATGTTTCAGGTGTACAACATAAGTGCTTCTATATTTTTAGAGATTATAATTCATGTAAAGAATATGCCTGCAATGCAGGAACCACAGGAGATGGGGATTCAATCCCTGGGTTGGGAAGAATCCCTGGAGGAGGGCATGGCAACCCATTTCAGTGTTCTTGCCTGGAGAATCCCATGGACTGTGGAGCCTGGCAAGCTACAGTCCATGAGGTCACAAAGAGCCAGGCACGACTGAAGCAAATTAGCATGCATACAAAGATATTAGAAGATATTGAATACATTTCCTGCTTTTAAATACATGTAAAGCCTATCAAATCTCGTAGATTTTAAAAAGGTGGATACAAACAAATAAGAGTTATTTGGAAAATAAACTGTAAAATAACAATTCTTCATTTCCAATAGTAAACACCCCCCAATCCCTTAATGTACTCTAGTTAGACTTTGATAATTGTTATTATTGTACTTTCTCTGTTTTATTGTAATTTATCTTTTATGTATTTAAAAAGTTTATGAAGGCTGAACACTTTGTATTATTCAGTTTTATGGTATATCATTCCTTCCATAATGACTAGCCCTTATTAAGCATTTGCTAAACATTTTCTGAATGAATGTGTAAGTTTCACATCCTTCTTTCTCTAATCCTAAAACTATTTTCTCTTTACATATTTTCCTTCTTAACTGATTTTAAGAGAACACAGAAATTAAAGAAATAGAATAAATCAACATTTAAATTACTAAAAGTTTTTGGTAATTCTACAATCTGTGTAGAAAAGACTAGGAGCTTTGTAGATATTCACAGAACAATTCATCAAGAAATAAACATTTCAAGTTTCTCAAAGTAATTAATTTCTATCAATATAGTAGTCCATTAATGAGTTATTACCTTATATTTATGCTAGGCACTAAACAGCTAGAGTGTAAGAAAAAGTGTTAACTGTAACCTTAAAAGCATATCCATCAGAAAAAATAATTTTAATGTAGCAACACTATAGAAATATAAAGAAGGAAGGGGAAAGATTGCTGAAAAATATTATAAAATTGCAGACCAATGAAATTTCTAAAACAAACAGAAAATCAGAGTAATGTGAATTTCCTGACAACTTAATTTGATGGTTTAAATTTACTCCTACACTAGGTCCAGGTAGGTTTTAATTCTCCTGGATCACTATCTTTATCTTTGGATTATTATTATAGCATCATTCAAATCTTCCTTTAATTTTGTCTCATTTTTGTTACACTACCAAGTAGTCTAATTCCTTTTATTTTGCTTTCTGACTTTTTTGGTGCATTCTTCAAGTTATTTAACTTATAAGGTATTTTATTTGTGTCTTGTGATCATCTGGGCCAACTTCAATGTCCAAATTGATGAGTTATCTAATCCCACCTCATAGCAGTTGACCTCCTTAATTTTTCACTCAATATTAAGGCTGTGAGATCCATCTATGTTAATTCACTAAGCTGGAATCTATTTTTGACAACGTTTGAATACACTAAAATGTATTGCTCCATTGTACCATTGTTGGATATTTGTTTTTTTCCCAGTTCTTGTCTATTATTAGCAAAACTGATTTGAATATGTTTTTGCACATAGCTCATAAATCATTTGTCCAAGAACTACTATACTTGTACACAATACACAAACAAACAGAATTGTGTTGTAGGAATATGTATTGTTAAATTTATCATGTGATCTCAAGCTATTTTCCAAAGTGATTGTTAAATTTCACCCTTTGAGCCCCAAAGTGCGAGAGAATGTATTACTTCATATCTTTGCCAAAATTTGTGACTAACAGACATTTTAATCCTTGCCCAAATGTTAGTTATAATATATGAAGTAGTATCTCATTGTGGTTTTAACTTTATTTTCCTGATTAATAATGGATAGATATCGATTTTTCTTTATAATAAAATGTCTCCTCATGAGTTTTGTTCATTTTCTATTTGTTGTTTATATTTAAACATATTCATTCATAAGGGTTTTTAAAATATATGAATACTAATAATTTTTTAATATGCGTTTCAAGTAAGTTTTTCTAGTTTTTAAAATATCTTTTCATTTTTTTAATGCTATCTTCTGAAGAATAGATTTTCTTAATTTTAAGGTAGTAAAATATATATCAACCTCTGTGTTTTTATAGTTAGTGATTTTTTAAAAATAATTTTATTATCAAGATTTGAAATGATTCTCCTTCATTATATTATAAAAGGTTATGGTTTTTCCTTTTACATTTACATATGAACTGGACTTAAACTGATTGTTGAGCTTGCATGAAATGAGGGCATGAGTGTTTTTTCCATCATGTGGATACTCAATAGTACTAGAACACTTTATTAGCAACTCCACTGTGTAGATTATGCTTACAAAAGTTGATTGCAATGTTATCTCCCTTCCTCCAAGATCTTCTATAATGTAACATTTCTTTTCTGCCTTCAAAATGTGTGTTCTAGGTTCTCTCCTTATAAATGGGCTTATGACAATACCATTAGATAGAAATGTGGCAGAACTTATTACAATGTAAAAGATATACACTCTACAACTCAGTGTCTGAACCATTGACATTTATTCCATGGAGATTTACAAGTGTTCTCACTACAGTATTGTTGAGGCATTTACTGCAGCATTATTATAGTAATAGGAAATAGGAGGCCATTCAAATGTACATTACAAAGAAAATTGAAAAGTATGATTTATTCATTTCATATATTCTAAATACTTGCAATAGAAGCCAAAAAGATGGATGTGAATCTATATATGCATTCGTGCAAGCTCAGTCATGTCTGACTCTTTGCACTCTACGGACTGTAGGCTGCCAGGCTACTCTGTCCATGGGATTCTCCAGGCAAGAATACTGGAATGGGTTACCATTTCCTCCCCAAGAGGATCTTCTAACCTAGCGATGAAACTGGCATATATGAAATATATCATCCAACCAGAAAGCATCAATGACTCTAACAGTTCTGCCATTTCCCTCAGATTTCAGAATTCTGGTTAGAGGAATTAAAATAAATAAATAAATAGAAAGATAGATAAAATACACAATGATAAAACTCAAATACTGTGTCTTCTATNCTAAGAGTTGAACACGAGTGAGTGACTTCACTTTCACTTTCATTCATTGGAGAAGGAAATGGCAACCCACTCCCGTGTTTTTGCCTGGAGAATCCCAGGGATGGGGGAGCCTGGTGGGCTGCCGTCTATGGGGTCACACAGAGTCGGACACGACTGAAGCGACTTAGCAGCAGTAGCATTATACCAATTGTCTTATATGTTGCATTCTTTTTCATTTATCATTTAAATATTTATTGACCATTACCATATGTCATCTACCACTATGCTAAGGCAAGGGGCATAGGGTAGTGAACAAGCATGAGCTTTGCCTCATTCATCTTTGAATAAAGGGCATCTAATAGAATATATAATAAAGAACAAGTGCTCGATATTTTGATGAATGAAGAACCTTAGAATCATCTGAAAATCTTAAGATAACTAAAATGTTCTCTTTTAGCCAACATGGTTCTAAGGAGTTGAAATGCGAGCCATTTGGCTTTCACTAAATTCTTCCGTTAATCTCTTTTTAACTTGTCCTACAACTCTAAACCATACTCAGTTCAGTTCAGTTGCTCAGTTGTGTCTGACTCTTTGCGACCCCATGAACCACAGCACACCAGGCCTCCCTGTCCATTTTCTTAAAATTTACTCTGAACTAGTAACTTCTCAAATAACATGAAATATGAAAATTTCTCTTCTTAAAATTTTCTGTCTAAAAATATTCTTCTTAATTTAATACACTATGTTTTTTTATTTTGGAAAGAAATAAATGGGGCAGAAATAAATATTATATAACATTAAAATGTTAAAAATGTGAATTTTAAAATATTTATTTACCCTGAGGTATATCATGTCACAACTTTTGAAAAATTACATCGTTGACTTTGGATTATTTTCAGTTCAGTTCAGTGACTTCCCTGGTGGCTCAGATGGTAAAGCATCTGCCCGCAATGCGGGAGACTTGGGTTCAATCCCTGGGTCGGGAAGATGCCCTGGAGAAAGAAATGGCAGCCCATTCCAGTACTCTTGCCTGGAAAATTCCATGGACAGAGGAGCCTTGTAGGCTAAAGTCCATGGGGTCACAAAGAGTCGGACATGACTGAGCAACTTCACTCACTCAGTCACTCAGTCATGTCTAACTCTTTGTGACCTCATGAATCGCAGCACACCAGGCCTCCCTGTCCATCACCAACTCCCGGAATTTACCCAAACTCATGTCCATTGAGTCGGTGATGCCATCCAGCCATCTCATCCTCTGTTGTCCCCTTCTCCTCCCGCCCCCAATCCCTCCCAGCATCAGGGTCTTTTCCAATGAGTCAACTCTTCTCATGAGGTGGCCAAAGTACTGGAGTTTCAGCTTTAGCATCATTCTTTCCAAAGAACACCCAGGACTGATCTCCTTTAGGATGGATTGGTTGGATCTCCTTGCAGTCCAAGGGACTCTCAAGAGTCTTCTCCAACACCACAGTTCAAAAGCATCAATTCTTCAGCACTCAGCTTTCCTCACAGTCCAACTCTCACATCCATACATGACCACTGGAAAAACCATAGCCTTGACTAGATGGACCTTTGTTAGCAAAGTAATGTCTCTGCTTTTGAATATGCTATCTAGGTTGGTCATAACTTTTCTTTCAAGGAGTAAGCGTCTTTTAACTTCATGGTAGCAGTCACCATCTGCAGTGATTTTGAAGCCCAAGAAAATAAAATCTATTACTGCTTCCACTTTTTTGTCTTCTATTTGTCATGAAGTGATGGGACCAGAGGTGTGCTAATAAGCCTACTGGCATATTTATATAGATTATTCCATTTCATACTCACTCATGACAATCCTAGAAGTACCAGGATAAAGAAACTGAGTTTAGAAAGGACAATTATCTTGCACAGAGTCACATAAATAGCAGATTTAAAAGTACTCTTTCCGGAACCCAGCGCCTTTGCCTTGATGCCATTGCACAGTGATGTGGTGAAAACAAAACACTGTACAGTCCTGACTTTGCCAATATGATAGTGAGCACATGTCAAAGCAAACCACTTGCGTTACTCCTCAAAGTACATCCCTTCTTTCAGTCTGTATTGAGACACAGATTTTGAAATATTAGCTCCTATGCTTCAGTTCCCATTATTTTTGGATTCCTAGTTGTCTCATAGCTTTCTGTCAGTTGATTCAATTTCAGTTTATGCTTCAGAAAGCAGGATCTGTTTAGGATTCAAATTCACCTTTGCTAAGTACTTAATTGAAGCAATTTTTCTTAAAAACACTTAATTGAGACATAAATAATCTTGTTGTTTGTTTGATTATGTTACTTTTAATTTCAAAAGAAGGCTGTCTTTAATCATCAAGATCTAGAATCTGGCTAATGTAGATCATAGATGTTTTGAAAAGTAAAGTTGATTTTTAAAAAGACACTAATTTAAAGGAAGATGCAAGAAAATGATGAAACAGTATATTTCTAGCTTTCCAAAAAGCTGGATCCCAGCCTGGGGAGATACAGGAACAAAGACATCCCTACTTCTTTGCATATGTACAACTCTAGTAGTGCCTTCCACTACCACTTCTTTGAGGGTGTGGAAAGGTCTGCAAAATTTATCCTTATCCCCAGTCCTCACATGTGAGTACCAGCTAAAGTAGAGGAGGATTCGGAGCACGAGGTAGCACACATATCTGAGGAAAACTGGCTTGGGATGAAGGGGTGGACCACAAAGTCTGTACGATAAATATCCCATGCAAGAGACTGGCTTAAAAAAAAAGATACAGCCAAGTGATTAGGTGGGCAGACTCTGATTTCCCCTCCAGGTCTTGAACACTGAGAATGGACCCACAAGTCACATTGTCTGGTAAATTACAGCCAATACAGGTAGAGATGAGTTTAATATTTCAGACTAGTTGTACTTAATTCAAGATCAGAAACCACTCCCCTGATGACAAGATGATTAATAGGTCCCTTCTCTTCCTAGATACACCCAGAAAAAAAAAACACACACACAGATTGACTGGAAGTGACCTTCATTTGTCAGGTTTTAGGTTTTTTTCCCCTGCCTTCAATGCAAATAGGAGATTGTGAGCTAAGTTGAGCTAGCTCTGTGATAAAGAAGCAAAGCTGCAATTTAGCACACAAAATAGCTTAAAGTTTAACTGTGAACTTTAAAACTCCTAAAATTATCCACACTCAAATTCTGACAGTCAAATTTTATTCCTTTACCTTCAGCCAAGTATATTAAATCAATCACATATTATTGTTCATTCTTTAATCTCTCTTTCTAAAGTATTAACTGCCTATTTCTTTAGAATTATTCTAAATATTCTATTTTAATAGAACATGACCTAGTTATTAAGTTGAAGATACAGTAAATGACATTGTAAAGGAGAATTGTGTAATAACAGTAAATATTAAGAAAATTGTTATACTAGAAATTAGAATTGAAGATAAGTATGCATTTTTGTGTGGCTTCCTGTAACTTAAATATGTCAATATAAAGATGTAAGTATTGTTTAACATAAGTTGAAACAGCTTATAAAGTGAGGCAATATCAAGTACCTAATATTGATACTAAAATGGATTTGCCTCCTGGTTATACATATTTAAGTTAAGTTGTTTAAGTTAAGTCACTCAGTCATGTCCGACTCTTTGCAACCCCATGGACTGTAGCCCACCAGGCTCCTCTGTCCATGGGATTCTCCAGACAAGAATACTGGAGTGGGTTGCCATTTCCTTCTCCAGGGGATCTTCCCAACCCAGGGATCGAACCCAGGTCTCCCGTATTAGAGGCAGACGCTTTAACCTCTGAGCCACCCTATATACTTCCACACATATAGTATTAGTATTCTATTGCTGCTGTAATAAAAATACCACAAACTTTGTGACTTAAAACAACATAAATTATTATGTAGCAGTTCTTGAGGTCAGAAGTTCAATCTGGGTCTCACTGGACTAAAATGAAGGTGTTGGCAGGGCCGCCTTCCTTCTGGTGGTTCTAGAGGACCTTCCCTTGCCCTTTCCAACTTCCATGAGCCACCTGCATTCCTTGGTTTATGTCCTTTTTTCCATGTTGAAAGCGAGCAGCTGCTTCACTCTGACTTCTGCTTCTATCATTACTTCTCTTTCTCTGACTGCCCTGCCTCACCTCTTACTTATAAAGATGCTTGCTAACTGGGTCCAGTAGAAGAAGGACTATTCCAGAATAATCTCCCCATATAAAAATCCTTAATTACATGTGCAAAGCCCCTTTCCCATGTAAGACAACATATTCAGCAGTTCCAGGAATTAGGAAGTGAACATTTTGGAGAGATAATTATTTTTCCTACCACACACATATATTGCACAAAATGAGGAAACACTGTCAGTTTAGCTGTTTCTTATATTTATGCACTGCTGCTGCTGCTAAGTCACTTCAGTCGTGCCCGACTCTTTGCAACCCCATGGACTGCAGCCCACCAAGCTCCCCCTTTCAGCAATAAATTTGAGGGAAACATTTAAAACGTACCTCTCTGCATTCATGTAGATGAAGTATATTAATTTTGGTAATGAAGCTTAATACAAGTTTCACTTGTCTTCAAATGTCTAAATGTAATCATTTGAAATTGCTGAATTAAAACTAAGCTTTAAATATGTGCTGTGCTCAGTCACTCAGTCATGTCCGACTCTTTGCAACCCCATGAACTGTAGACTGCCAGGCTCCTCTGTCCATGGGATTTTTCAGGCAAGAATACTGGAGTGGGTTGCTATATAAGTGGAATTCCCTGGGGCTCAGGCAGTAAAGAGTCTAAACTGCAATGTGGGAGACCTCAGTTACATCCCTGGGTCAGGAAGATCCCCTAGAGAAGGAAATGGCAACTCACTCCCGTGTTCTTGCCTGGAAAATCCCATGAACAGAGGAGACTGCAAGCTACAGTCCATGGGGTCACAAACAGTTGGACATGACTGAGTGACTTCACTTTCACTTTGCTATATAAGAGTATATAAAGCAAAATTCTCTTATTATTATGAAAATAATTGAATCCTTGTTGGTATATGAGATAGTAACAATGCATCCTATACATGGATGGAGTCCTCTTCCTTTATTTTTCTTTCTTCTTGCGTTCTCACTTCTTGTTCTTTCTGTCTGTCTCTCAGTCTTCCTGCATTTGGGGGCGGGGGGTTATTTAAGCATTGTATATAATTCCTTTTCTTTTCTCCTCTTAGTGTATCAATTATAATTTTTAACTTATTTTTAGTAATTGTCTTTAAATTTTCAGTATAAATTTAGAACAAATCCTAGTCCTCTTTCAAATAATATTATACCATTTCACAGGGAAGTTAATTACCTTTTATCAGAGTATTCAGAATTCTTCCCTTCCCATCTAAAATTTTTGTCATTCATTTTCCTTATCTATATTGTCACTGCATGCTTTATTGTCTCTATTATTTTGAACAAAATGTTATCTGTTAGATTCTGTTATCTGTACAGTCTTTGGAATTCTTCAGGCCAGAATACTGGAGTGGGTAGCCTTCCTTCTCCAGGGGGTCTTCCCAACCCAGGGATCTAACCCAGGTCTCTCGCATTGCAGGCAGATTCTTTACCAGCTGAAACACCAGGGAAGCCCATCTGTTATGTTAAGAATGAAAAAAAAAAAAAAGATATTTTGTTTTTAACTTCTTTTATTTCTTCTGTAACACTCTTCTTTTTATTATGAAGCTCCACATTTCTTTTTTCTTCTTTTCGAAGAGTTTCTCTGAACATTTCTTATGAGGTAGGTCGGCCAGCAAGAAGTTTTCTCAGTTATTGTTTATCTGAGAAAGTCTTTTTTTTTCCTTCTTCTTCTTCTTATTCACTGTTGAAGAATAATTTTGTTGAATATGGAATTCTGGCTTGGTGATTATTTTTTCCCAGTACTTAAAACTTTTAACTTCTCTCTCTTCTTTCTTGCATGGTTTCTGAAGACAAGACCAATGTAATTCTAATTTTTGTTTCTTTATTGCTAGGTTTTTGTCTCTCCCTTTTCTTTTTAAGATTATTCCTTCAATTTCAATTTTCTGAAGTTTGAATGTGATATGTCTATGTGTGACTGTTTTGGTATTTTGTTTTCTTAGTGTTCTCTGAGCTCCCTGTGTTCTTTTGTCTCTTCTGATATTCAGATTACACATGTTACTACCTTTTATAACTATTTCACAGTTCTTGGATATTATGTTCTGTCTTTTCCACTTTTCTATACATTTTAGTTTTAGAAATTTCTATTAATATATCTTCAAAGTCATTGATTCTTTTCTGAGGTGTGCCTTGACTTTACTGGTGGGTCAGCAGTAAAAAAATTCAGTGTAGGAGATGCAGGTTCAATCCCTGGGTTGAGAAGATCTCCCAGAAAAGGAAATGGCAACCTACTCCAGAATTCTTGCCTGAGAACTCCCATGGACAGTGGAGCTTGGCAGGCTAAAGTCCAAAGGCTCTCAAAGAGTCAGACATGACTTAGTGACTAAAACAACAACAAGGTACAGATGTAGGGGAAGGGTTCTACCATCCACTGATGTAAACCTGTGCTCATGGGCAATAATCTTCACAAACACTTTTCTGTTTGTTTGGTTGGGTCTCCCTTATATGAGAGAGGAAGATCAGTTCAGGTTGCCTTGGGTATATGTCTTCAGGTAAGAACAGAGGGGTTCAAGTTAGGTAGTCTCTTCCACCATGTGAAAGGCTGGAAGGGGCTGGAATTATGTATTCCCTTTTCCTTGTTGATTTGTCTCTGGCTAAACTCCAGTCTGGTTCCAAATTGGGAAAGGAGTATGTCAAGGCTGTATATTGTCACCCTGCTTATTTATCTTATATGCAGAATACATCACGCAAAATGCCAGGCTGGATGAAGCAAAAGCTGGAATCAAGATTGTTGGGAGACATATTAATAACCTCAAATATGCAGATGTCACCACCCTTATGACACAAAGTGAAGAGAAACTAAAGAGACTCTTCATGAAGGTGAAAGAGGAGAGTGAAAAAGTAGGCATAAAACTCAACATTCAGAAAACTAAGATCATGGTATCCTGTCCCATTACTCCATGACAGATAGATGGGGAAACAGTGGAAACAGTAGCTGATTTTATTTTCTTGGGCCCCAAAATAATTGCAGATGGTGACTGCAGCCATGAAATTAAAAGACACTTGCTCCTTGGAAGAAAAGCTATGACAAAACTAGACAGCATATTAAAAAGCAGAGACATTGCTTTGCTGACAAAGGTCTGTCTAGTCAAAGCTATGGTTTATCCAGTAGTCATGAATGGGTGTGAGAGCTGGACTAGAAAAAAGCTGAGCACCAAAGAATTGATGCTTTTGAACTGTGGTATTGGAGAAGACTCTTGAGAGTCCCTTGGACTGCAAGGAGATCAAATCAGTCAATCATAAAGGAGATCAGTCCTGAATATTCATTGGAAGGACTGATGATGAAGCTGAAGCTCCAGTACTTTGACCACCTAATGTGAAGAACTGACTCGTTAGAAAAGCCCCTGATGCTGGGAAAGATTGAAGGCAGGAGGAGAAGGGGATGACAGAGGATAAAATGGTTGGATGGCATCATGAACTCAATGGACATGAGTTTGAGCAAGCTCTGGGTGTTGGTGATGGAGAGGGAAGCCTCATGTGTTGCAGTCCATGGGGTTGCAAAGAGTCGGCCATGACTGAGCAACTGAACTGAAGACTGAAACCCCAGTCAGTTAGGATCTGCTAAAACAGTTTCTCTCACAGTTGGGCCATGTTATGAGGAATAGCACGACCTTGTCATATTTCAAAGTGGCTACGTTCTGCCTCTTGCTGCCAGTAATGGCATGAAGGGATTTTTCTCTAACCTTTGTTATAAGAACCAGGTAGGGCACCTGTTGCTAAAAATTAACTTTCTTAAGACTAGACACTCCTGAAATTATGTCTCAAATTTACCTACATCGAGCCTTCAGTAATTCAGTTACAGTTTCAGTTTCCCTACTCCAGTACAAGTTCCCACAGAAGATTCTGCTCCTGAGCTTCTGGTCTGATAAGAAGTGATCCTCTGTATTTGTCTCTCTAATTTCTGGGGTAGCAGTTTTTTCTGTGACTTCAGTTCTCTGTTGGAGAAGGAAATGGCAACCCATTCCAGTATTCTTGCCTAGAGAATCCTGTGAACAGAGAAACCTGGTGGTCTGCTGTCCACAGGGTCGCACAGTGTCGGACACGACTGAAGTGACTTAGCAAGCACACATGCATTGGAGAAGGAAATGGCAACCCACTCCAGTATTCTTGCCTGGAGAATCCCAGGGACAGAGGAGCCTGGTGGGCTGCCGTCTATGGGGTTGCACAGAATCGGACACGACTGAAGCGACTTAGCAGCAGCAGCAGCAGTTCTCTGTTGAATCTCATCTCAGAAAATTGCTGATTTTCAGATTTCCTTTTTTCTTGTTGTGAAGATTCTAAGTGATAATGTCCCATCTCCTTACATGCTGAAAAGCAGTCATTTTTATTACTAAATTTTAACATTCCATTTTATGGATATCAGATTTCAGAACAGTTCTTAGTTTTAGTGATTGTCTTTTTTATTATATAAGTTGCATTGGAGAATTATTTGAAATCAAGCATCTTTATTTCTTTCTTGATACGTCAGAGTAAATTACTTGCAAGATATACTGATGTAGCAACTTTTCCACTGCCTCTCTTCCAAATTAAAAATTCTGAAATGATTGGCCAATACTGGATCAAAAAGTGGGAAAAAGGAATTGCCTTTACCCGCTTCAAAGCTCATTTGGTTAGGAATTTCCCAAATATAGCAAAGGAATTGAAATATCATTTAATCCCCCCCCCCAAAAAAAAAAAAAAACTTTAATTAGTCAGTATCCACACATTTTCTTTCCGCATATATTTTATAACACGATTTGGGTCATAGGTTTATATTCTGGCCAGTAGTATACTGAAGGAACTAATACATATCATTTCCAGCCCTGCCCACAAAATTTTTTGATCAATAATTTTTCCTCTCTTTTCCTATCAGCAGCAAGCTTGGGGTGACCTGTATAAGATTACAGTGATACAAAGATGGACGAATAATTGATCCCTGAACTATTACTACTAAGGATAGCAAAGCAACCTGAATTTAATTTTGACATAAAACAAGAAATAAACTTGAATGTGGAAAGCCAAAAAATATGTGAGAGCTTATTTGTCAAAAAGAATTCATCTGGCTTACTCTAATACCTAAATCATAACAATGTATGAAATAATTATTAGGTTAAAATGGTAGAATAAAGAAAATTTGGGAGACAAGTAAGTAAAACTTAAATTCTCAATTATTTTGGTAATGAAATTTCACCGCATGCTCTGTGAGGGAAATGATCTATTCTAATCAACCCAATGCCCTCTTGGGTATAGTACTGATTTGAATACATACAGTTTATAATACTGATAGAATTTTGGACACTTGACAGTAGCAATAGCATGGTTGGGTGATGAGCCATGTAGAGCCTCCACAACCTTTTTGTTCATATGCCCATTAAGTAAGTGCTAGGGTGTCTGGTGGAGAAGGCAATGGCAACCCACTCTAGTACTCTTGCCTAGAAAATCCCATGGTCGGAGGAGCCTGCTAGGCTGCGCTGCAGTCCATGTGGTCGCTGAGTCGGACATGACTGAAGCGACTTAGCAGCAGCAGCAGCAGTAGCAGGGTGTCTGGGGAAAAGTTAACTGACTTCCACAAAGCAGGAAATCTTGTTGATATTATAAATTGCCTCCTCCAAGTAAGAGCTATTCAGGTTTGCCGGGTGGCTCAGTGGTAAAGAATCCTCCTGAAACGCAGGAGATGCAGGAAATGTCGGTTCGATTCCTAGATCAGGAAGATCCCCAGAGAAGGAAATGGCAACCCACTCCAGTATTCTTGCCTGGGGAATCCCACGGAGAGCGAGTCTGGGAGGCTACAGTCGATAGGTTCACAAAGAGTCGAACAGGACTGAAGCAACTTAACACGCACGGTGAGAACTGTTAGGGGACATTCACCTGCAGAATTCACATTCTCCTATTCTGGTCTGCATGCTCTTATGGATGCTTGCGTTTATGCCTAGGTGAATAACTTGACACCTCTTTTTTATTGAATTGCTTGAATAACTCAGTCTCGTGGTGGTCTGTGGTCAGGTACTTTGTCTTCCCAGGACTTAGGAGCAAGTCAACAGCTATTTCTCAAGTGGAGTATGTGTTTTTATTGCACAGAGAATGACTGTGTTCCAAAACCACACGGACCATCCGCTGTGAAAATGATTCTCCTGTTGGGGTTGGCCACAAGATCAATACAGTATCTGGAGCTTTCACTGACACTGCGCACATTTCATCTTCTGTCTCTTTCTGTCCTGTCAGCCCTTTCCAGCTCCTGAAACCTATCTATTGTGCCCTCTGAGATTCACTGTTTATTGTCAGCGAAACCCTTCAATTCAAACATTTTTGTTACTTTCTTTCTCCAGTGTAAACCTGGCTCTCCCTGAGGATTTTGGTTACCCTGCAGCATTTTAAGGTGATCCTCTCCCCCCGCACACACTTTATATATATCCCTAGGACTGAGATGGAGGTCGGAGAGGACATGGGGGGAAGGTAAAATCCTTACTGCTTCGCTTTCTAATTTTAGAAATTTCCCTTTCCTACTCCCTAACAACTCCCCAAATTGATTTCTATGTACCAGATGCCCATCGACCCTCATTGTTGCAATTATAGTCCCATTCCTAAAACAATCCCCCTTTACAGATGAGAATAGTAGTAAAATTGAAAACGGAACACACAAAGAAAAATGATTAAAACAAATTTAAAGTGTATCACTGAGATGCACATTGGACAACTTCAAGCACCTGAGTATATGTATAATTTGAGTCCCTGATGTATATGAGGTGACCAAAAAAGGACTATTTGAAGAAATTATGACTAGAAAACTTCCAAATTTAAGTTTATAACCACAGATTCAAAAAGTTAAAAACATACACACACACACAAAAAAAAAAAAACAAAGGCAAGAAAAAATATAAAACTATATCAAGGAACATGGTAATTAAATTGTTAGAAATAATTAATAAAGATAAAATTACAAAAGCAGTTTGAGGAAAAAAACCTTATTTTGTACAAAAGAAAGAGAAAAGATAATAAAATATTTTTCATCAGAAATAATTCAAGACATAAGAAAATGTTACATTTTAAGGCACTGATAAAACTCCAAATGCCCAGTTTGTAGTTTGATATTCAACAGAAATACATTTCATAATTGAAAGGGAGAATACTGGTTTTTTGATATAATGGCATAGATTCAATTTTCCTTGCCATTCCCCTGAAAATACTACTGAGTTCCTGGAAGTAACTGAATATCCAATCATAAAATCATTCTGAAAGTTGGGAAGAGGAAGACAGACTGGCTAGAGACTTCAGAGTTTAAACAAAGCCATCATGATAGGTTCCCTGGGTTTTCTTTTTGTTTCCCAGATATCCTGAACTGTGGGTTAAGAGAATTATAATGCAGAATAACCAACTAATGCCAAAAAATAAATACATAAACTAAAAGAAAGTTGACCTTCTCTTGACCAAAAAAAAAAAAAACAGGGGAAAGGGAAGCCTGGTAGGGATTTCCCTAAAGGTAAAGACCTACCCACAACACAGAGGTAGCCGTAAGACTCAGTGGACCAACTTATTTTCCACACATTCTCACTGGTAGCAGCTGATCCAATTTGCCTTCAGCAGCAGAATTCAACAGAGACACTCAGAAGGGTCTACCTATCTGCTATCCCACGTCTGATGTCAGCAGGAAGCCTGTTTTGCCTTCCAATAGTATTAGCAGGCCTGCTGTCTCCTAACCCAATGCCCAGTCTCAGATAGCCACCCAGACCTAGAAGAAACAAAACAGCTTTGAAAAGAAGAAAACTGCTTGAGGATTTAGACCTACAACAATCAATAAAGTATATCACTGGTGTCATGATAGGCACATTGATCAGTGGAACAGAAAATAGAATCCAGAATAAACACAGACCTACATAAAAAATTATTTTCTTGAACAGTGGTATGATCCTGAATGTGGAAAAAGGATACTATTTTCAATAAATGATGCTGGAACTACTAGATACCCATATGCAGAAAATAAACTTGAATTCATATTCGATACCATAAAATTAACTGAAAATAAAAAATGATCCAAATTAAAGTCATAAAATATTTATAAGAAAATATTAGAAGAAAATTTTTGTGAACTTACAGAAAGATTTATCAGCCACGTCACCAAAAGCAAAATACAGAGGGAAAAAATAATATTCTTTGGATTTATAAATACTAAAAGTTTTACTCTTCACTTCCTGGGACAGATGATCAAGTTTAACTTAAGATTAGCATCAACTGAGGGACATGCTACAAAATGCAGTATTTTTACCTCAAAATTGTTATCAAAGACAAATTCTGAGAACTCTTATAGCTGAGAAATAGAAGCCTAAAGAAACATGAAAACTACGTGTAACAGTATCCTATATGGAATGCTATAACGTAAATAGGACATTAAGTACAAAGTGAGAAGATATAAGTAGTATATTGGCTATATGTAATGATAATGCATCAACACTGTTCATTAATTGTAACGTGCTGTACTTAGTTGCTCAGTCATGTCTTACTCTTTGTGACCACATGGACTGTAGTGCACCAGACTCTCTTTCCATGACGATTCTCCAGGCAAGAATACTGGAGTGGGTAACCTTTCCCTTCTCCAGGGGATCTTCTCAACCCAGAGATTGAACCCAGGTCTCCCGAATTGCAGGCAGATTCTTTACCAGCTGAGCCACAAGGGAAGCCCATGTGTAAGGACAATATATCAACATTAGTTCATTAACTGTAATGTGCTGTGCTTAGTCACTCAGTCCTGTCCAACTCTTTGTGACCCCATGGACTCTAGCCCGCCAGGCTCCTCTGTCCATGAGATTCTCCAGGCAAGAATACTAGAGTGGGTTGTCATCCCCTCCTCCAGGGGATCTTCCTGACCCAGGGATCAAACCTAGTCCTCCCAAATTGCAGGCGGATTCTTTGTTGTCTGAGCCACCAGAGAAGTCCATAATTGTAATAAATATGGCATATTAATATATGGCATAATAAATATGCCATACATAAATTAAAAGACACTGGCTCTTTGGAAGAAAAGCTATTATCAACCTAGACAGCATGTTAAAAAGCAGAGACATACTTTGCTGACAAAGGTCTGTCTAGTCAAAGCTATGGTTTTTCCAGTAGTCATGTATAGATGAAAGAGTTGGACTATAAAGAAAGCTAAGCACTGAAGAATTAATGCTTTTGAACTGTGGTGTTGGAGAAGTCTTTTGAGAGTCCCTTGGACTGCAGGAGATCCAACCAGTCAATCTCAAAGGAAATCAACCCTGAATATTCATTGGAAGGACTGATGTTGAAGTTGAAGCTCTAATACTTTGGCCACGTGATGCAAAGAACTGACTCATTGGAAAAGACCCTAATGCTAGGAAAGATTGAAGGCAGGAGGAGAAGGGGATGACAGAGGATGAGATGGTTGAATGGGATCACTAACTCGAAGGACCTGAGTCTGAGCAAGTTCTAGGATTTGGTGATGGACAGGGAATCCTGGCATGCTGCAGTCCATGGGGTCTTAAAGAATCAGACATGACTGAGTGACTGAACTAAACTGAACTGATGCCATACTAATGTGCAATATTAAAAGTAGGGAAACGGTAAAGATATGATAGGAACTCTCTTTGTGCTATCTTTGTGATTTTTCTGTAAATGTAAATTAAAAAAATAAGTAAAATTTTTTAAAATATAACTTGAAGAAAAAAAAACAAAAGTTGCTATTTGTAAGAAAATGTTAAGGAAGTTAAAAAGCCAAGCCAGACTGGGAGTAAATATTTGCAAAGCATATATCTGATTTAAAAAAAAAACAAAACTTATATCTATAGTATATAGGAATTCTCTAAACCCAATTACAAAAACACAAAACAAAACAAAATAGGCATCACATAAATACACAGAATATTTGAACGTAGGCTTAAACAAAACAAAAACATACCAATGACAAGTAAGCACATAAAAAGGTGCTTATTACCATTTGCAATTATGAAAGTACAAATTAAAACTATAATGATTTGCCAGTAGACAGATACTTCAATTGTTAAAATTAAAAATCTTGGTCTTGCCAAATGTTGGGAAGGATGTAGAAAAACTGGAACTCTCATACATTTCTGATAGGAGCATAAACTGTACAATTACTTGGGAAAATAGCATTAAGATTTCTTAGAAAGTCACACACATTTTAACACATTAGTAAGTGTTTCTATTCCTACTTATTTATTCAAGAAAAGAGAAAGCTATTTGCCCCAAAACTTCATAGCGGCTTTTTTTGAAATAGCTCCAAATTGGAAATGTTGTAAAAGTCTAACAGCAGATGCTGGAGAAGGAAGTGGCAACCCACTCCAGTGTTCTTGCCTGGAGAATCCCAGGGACAGGGGAGCCTGGTGGGCTGCCGTCTCTGGGCTTGCAAAGACTCGGACACGACTGAAGCGACTTAACAGCAGCAGCAGCAACAGGTGTATAAAAATGAACCTGTGACTCAGTATTAAATTAAAAACTAATGTACTATGGATGCATACCACAAAATGGATGAATCTCAAATTATGCTCAGTGAAACAATCCACACAATACAGAGTACATACTATGCAATTCATTTATATAAACTATAAAAAGTACAAATAGGTGTAAGGAAATATTTTAAGTTGTTGAAAATGTTCACTACTTTGATTTCTGTTATTGTCTCATGGGTATGTATGTCAAAACTTATCAAACTATACACCTTAAATGTATGCATTTGAATTTGTCAGTTATATCTCAGGAGAGCTACTAAAATAAATTTCCCATTTGGTGGCTCTACAGTTTTCTCTTTCAGTTATCCTTTTTCCCATAGTATATGAGAAATAGTGAATCATATAAGCTTCTGCTTTCTAAATTGACAGAGATGGACAGAAGTGACAGAGATGGACAGAAGTGACAGAGAGACAGAGATAGAATAGAGGAAATGATTGTCTATGCTAATGCTAATTATGGTGAAGAGAGAATTTAGATTCAGTGTTAAATCTTCCACATATATACTGATATTTTCATAATCAGAAGTTATCTATGCACAAAATTAAAAAGTTAAAAGTTATTGTTTTGCACTATTGTCTGAAAGAAAGCATGGCTTTAGACAGCTAACTTTTTTACAAAGTTAATTTGAAAAAGTATACATGTATAGTTTTTAGGAGTACTTTTATAAATTTTTATCTTTATTTGCTTATAACCCACCAGATTCCTCTGTCCATGCAATTCTCCAGGCAAAAATCCTGGAGTGAATTGCCATGCCCTCCTCCAGGGGATCTTCCTAACCCAGGGATCAAACTTGTGTCTCCTATGTCTCCTGCATTGGCAGGTAGGTTCTTTACCACTAGCACCACCTGGGAAGCCCTATACACACATACACACATTCACTTTTATATCAAATAAAACTAAATATATAACTGTATATATAAATATTTATATATAAATGCTTATTTACTCTTAGTTATATCTAATTTTCTTTTACATAAAAATCCATAACTTGCTTGGATAAAATGAAAATGCAACCTAATATGAACTAGATTTAATATAAATATGGAACTTAGAAAGTACCATATTTTCAGGGCAAAGGCTAAAATATTTTATAATGCACAATTTAAAACCATTAACTGCTTACTTAAAATATCCAGATTAGTGACATGTAATAGAAAAGAAACCAAGATGATTTATTGCATTTATCTGAGTAGAGAAATTATATTAGATGATAAATATCTTGCATTGCTTTCAATTGAATAGCTGAATCAAAATTTTCCATGATATTGTTCAGTCTGTATCTACTCCTTTATTTTCCATACTCATAAAATTACAAGGGATAAAGACATCATTCAGACAGACTCCATTGAATATCAGGCCTCTCTCTCTTAGTATTAGAAAATTAAATTTTAGTATGGCTAATGGATATTCCATTGTTTAATGAGGAGCAGTCATTGCCCTTATCACCAAGTACCCTTTCTGGCTCCTCTAAAAGCTCTCAGAATTCTGTAATCATTAATGGTAGAGTTTGAGGAATGCATTTGTCTGTTAAATAAATATATGCTAGGAACTGTCTTTTCCAGAGGGATCTTTTCCTCAAGTTTACATAATAGTACAGGCAACGTGAAGTAAACCAACAATTACAGTCTGTGTAATACATGTAAACATAAGGAGCTTATATGTACAGAATCGAGAGTAAAAGATCGGAATTTTGTTAATGTAGAAATTTTTCCCACTGGGAATTATGCTTGTATTAAATTTTAAATACAAGTAAGAATTATTCAGATGTAGAAGGAGAAATTAAGGCATTCCAAGCAAAGGAGACACAGCATGTGAGAATGTACTGAGGTGAGAAATAGCACGTTAATTGTTGCTTTTTTGCCATTATTACACCTTAGTAGTTTAAAACCCATTGGGGAAATTGATGAGTTCCCAGAGAGTAAACTCGAACACCTGAACAGAAAAACACTGTGGCAACTGGGAACACAGAGATTGGCTGGAAAATCACCTGGAAACATGCTGAGTGAAATGCTGTACCATATTTGTTTGGCCATCTGGCTGTACTTCTAAACAGTGATGCCAGAACAAGATAAAAATTTGGCAAGAAGTATAAACTGTGGCATTCAGAAACTAATGAAAAAGCATCCTAGAAGCAACAGACAGATTCAAATTAA
>SJYT01032328.1:69530-102161 GCA_006410635.1 Cephalophus harveyi | reverse complement strand
AGTTCATGTATTGCTGAAGCGTGGCTTGGAGAATTTTGAGCATTACTTCACTAGCATGTGAGATGAGTGTTAGAAGACACTTGAGAGTCCCTTGGACTGCAAGGAGATCCAACCAGTCCATCCTAAAGGAGATCAGTCCTGGGTGTTCTTTGGAAGGAATGATGCTAAGGCTGAAACTCCTAGTACTTTGGCCACCTCATGTGAAGAGTTGACTCATTGGAAAAGACTCTGATGCTGGGAGGGATTGGGGGCAGGAGGAGAAGGGCACGACAGAGGATGAGATGGCTGGATGGCATCACTGACTCGATGGACATGAGTCTGAGTGAACTCCGGGAGTTGGTGATGGACAGGGAGGCCTGGCGTTTTGCGATTCATGGGGTCGCAAAGAGTCGGACACGACTGAGCGACTGAACTGAACTGAGATGAGTGCAATTGTGTGGTAGTTTGAGCATTCCTTGGCATTGCCTTTCTTTGGGAAAGTCCTTGATTAGATAAGTGATAAACTTAAGAAGCAAAACCAAGATTATAAGTGGAATCTAAAAAAAAAAAGTGAGACAAATGAACTTACTGACAAAACAGAAAGAGACTCACAGACTTAGAAAACACACTCACGATAGCTGGGGGCAAGGGATAGTTAAGGATTTGGGGAAGGTTATGTACACACTACCATATTTAAAATGGATAACCAACAAAAATTTACTGTATAGCACATGGAATTCTGTTCCCAATGTTATGTGTCAACATGGATGGGACGGGTGTTTGGGAGAGAATGGATACATGTATATGTATGGCTGAGTCCCTTCACTGTTCACCTGAAACAACATTAACAACACTGTCAATTGGCTATAATCCAATATAAAATGTTTTCGGTGTTAAAAAAATAAAAACACAAAGCAGAATCAAGATACTTTGTAATGCCTTAAAGTATAAAAAGACTGAAGTTAGTGCATATAGTTGAAAGTGTGGCAAATATTGAGGACCTTGGTAATTCTGTGGCTTCAAACCATAGGAGAGAAATGATGCTATTAGCAAAATTTACAAACTCTAAGCAGAATTGGTTTTAAGGCTTCAGTCCAGAAGCTATTATACTTTGTGTAAAGAAAAACTATATATAAGTAAAATTTATACACAGATTCTGTCTTAATGAGTTCACTGTGTATTTCTGTGCTAGTATATTGCCAGGCATTTAATAGACATTTTAATTAATATGTTGAAGGATTGAATGAAAAGGAGAAAGGCAAATTAAAAGATTTCTCCTATAAACCATGAATTACTTCATGTCCACTCACATCTTTAAAGTATGATATAAACATGGTTATCTCATAATATGAACATTAAGCATGTTTTCTGAGACTTAGGTTACCAGTGTTCTACTGAATTTTTAAAAGTGAATCATTAATTATGTTTGTTCAAAATCTGTACACACAGTGGTGAAAATATGGGCAGCTTTGCATTTTCAGTTTCTCAAATCATTTTATGTTTAAAAGTCATGTCAGCAATTTAACCAATATGAAGTAAGATTTCTCTTAGCTGAGTTGGTGGGAAAAAACCCAAACAGATGGCTATATCATGTTTATTGCTTCAAAATACCTTTTTTCTTTGTAAAGATCCTCAAAATAAGTGAAAAATCTGGTGTCTTGAATGATCTCTATCTTCCTCAATGAAAACAATAATGTAAAAAAACCTTTTTCTATTTTTTGTTTAAGAAATGCTAGTATGGCATTTGCATATATAAATCCATACCCTGTTTAGAGAGGCACAAGTGGGATAATTTAGACACTGACCTAGGCTTCTCCAAAATGGAACCAGAATCTCTTGCAAAATTTTTCAACTAAATAAATAGCTTGTCTACACCTCCATTGTTTATTTATTCAATCAACTTTGGTTGAGTCCCTCTGTGAAAGACACAGTACATAACATTAATACTTTGGTTTGTATAGAGAAGAATAAACTGTGGTTCCTCCAGGAGCTTAGAATCTAAGAAGAGGAAGGATTATGTGTCTAAGCAATAAGATAAGGTTGACTGTGAGTGTTGGAGGATCAGAAAGGTGCTCCAAGAGAGGGTCATTCTTTTTGAGCAAATCAGAAACAGGTTTGTAAAAAAAGCTAACATTTGACATTGGCCTTAAAGGAATGTGGAATTTTAGTATGTAGAGAAGCAGGTTGAAAAGAGGTGAAGAGGGAAGGAATATTCTAGACAAATGGATGCCAAGCTAAGTAACTTCGCTGAGTCCATACTGAGTATATTTGGAGAGCTATCAAGTAAATCTGTTTGTCTTGAGTGGAGACTCAAAGTAAGAGTTCAGTGAATGGGAACTGGGAAGAGTGATGTAAGATACTTTTAACTTTAGACATTTGGATGATATCCAGCGAGCACTGGGTTTCTTTGAGTAAATAACAGATCTGGCCTGATCTGGTAATGGAGGATAGGATAAGGTGAGGGGTTTAAAGGCAAAGAAAGAAGCAGGTATTTCAGTACTTCTAGTGCCTGAAGCCAGTGAAGAGCGCATCATTTGAGTTGTCTAATCATTGTGTTTGCAAAGGTTTTCAGGCAATAGGATTCATTAAGACACAGGTGAGTAAAGCTAAGAACAGCTTGGAAGAGAACTTCTGAATCACAGATTTTCAATCAGTCTCTTCTGATTAAATAGGTGGTCTAAGCAGGTAGACCTACCTGACAAATGCTCATCATTTTGCAAAACTACAGAAAGTTAATTATTAACTATGAAAAACTTAAAGAAAAATAGAAACCACAAGTCAGGTAGACTGAAGTAATAAAGTAGACTGAAGCCCATTGCAAATAGACCAGGGACTGAAATTTTTAAGTAGGAAGACATTGATTTCTATGAAACAAAATGAAAGAAGATATTCTATTGATTGCCACTTCTCCCTGAATGTGTCCACAAATTACTGTGACCTGTTTTTATATATGGGCTTCCTGGTAGCTCACTGGTAAAGAATCTGCCTGCCAATGCAAGGGACATTGATTCAATCCCTGGTGCAGGAAGATCCCCTGGAGAAGAAAATGGCAACCCACCCTTGGATTCTTGCCTTGAGAATTCCATGGACAGAATAGCCTGGCGGGCTACAGTCCATGGAGTTGCAAAGAGTCAGATATGAGTGAGCAGCTAAATAGCAACAGGATGAATACTTCAATAGATTCTTTTTAAATTTTAGGCTTCTAAGGTGATCTTTTAAAAGCTTCAAAAAGCAGGTTTACATCTGAGGATATAATTTTTTAATTCTTGCAACCATCGCTAGTAATGATATCTTTTTCATGAGTTCATTGTGGGCACTACATTTAACTAGATGAGAGGAAAGTGAGAGGTGGGAAGAATGGTGATTGATGCCTTATATAATGGTAAAAAGAAAAGTTGACATTATCCAGACAGTTCTGACCCCAAATTTTAAGTAGGTAGTTATAGGCTGATTCAAAATGAGTGTGTAGAATTGCAAGCAAGCCACACATGAGATTAGGAATCAAAGATGACATGAATTAAAAGGCAACCTTGGTTATGTGAAGGCTTACCCGCCTTTCCTTTCTTTGTGAATTTCTAGTTGGAGATATAATAAGATAGTTGTTCAGGTTTTTTTGTCAGGATATGAAAAGAGTTTTATTGTAAAACCTGTTTCACACACATCTCTTTTTCTGGTTTAGTGATATAATTGACATATAGCATTGTATAAGATGTCAATTTTAGTTCTATTTTCTTTTGTTTGCCAGATGCTAACTAATAAAATGTAAAATGTCCACTAAGTAATCAGTATTTAATATCTGGAAAATTAGTGGCATTAAAAAAAGTCAAAAAAGGAAAAGTAAAATGTATACAGTCAGCCCTCCATATCTGTAGGTTTTGTATCCTGGGATGCAACCCACTATGGATCAAAAATATTTGAAAAAAAAATTTTTGGAAAGTTCCATGAAGCAAAACTTGAATTTGCTGTGAGCTGGCAACTATTTACATAGCATTTACATTGGATTAGCAATTATTTACATTGTATGAGATATTATACAACCTAGAGTTAATTTAAAGTATGTGGGAGTGTATGTGTTGGTTGTACACAAATTGAGTTTCAGAGGATTTTGGTATGGGAGTGGGGCTGTGTCTGGGAGACAGAGGAACAACTGTATCTCCTTTCTTCCCATGCCTCCTAATCCATTAGTACACCTCCCAAGGTGAAAATAAATTAATCTGTGTGTGTGTGTTTAACTGTTGTTGTTTATTGTTTAGTCACTAAGTTGTGTCTGACTCTTTTGTGACCCAATGGACTCTAGCCCACCAGGCTCCTCTGTCCATTGGATTTCCAAAGCCAGAATACTGGAGTGAGTTGTCATTTCCTTCTTCAGGGGATCTTCCTGACCCAGGGATCGAATGTATGTCTCCCTCATTGGCAAGCAGGTTCTTTACCACTGAGACACCAGGGAAGCCCCACTCTTTGAGATATCGTATGAAATTCAGATCTAAACTAATTGCCTATATCTTGTTAATAGTCATTTGTTTTTTTCCCCTTTAAGTCCCTAAGAAGAGAGGTTAAAAAAAAATAGTGCATATTATTTTGATTGGGTTTTCAGGAAATATATTACCAAATCTTCCAGCTTCTATTTTATTCTTTCTTTCAAATAGCAATATTTTAACTGTAGTCCCAAATAATGTTTCATGCTTTTTAGAGGTACTTGATTAATAACAGTTATAAAAGACTTTTTAACAGCAGAAGAGAGTTAGTTATTACTCAGGATGATTGATTTTAAATAACAACCCTGTAATCTTCCAAGAATATAACCTCGATATAACAGAACTTTATTGCATCCATTAGCTTTCTGAATCTAGTGAAAAAGTAAATGACATTATTTTGTATTATTATTATCATTATGTTATTATGTGTATCTAGAGATCTGATACATGCAGGGAGATATTGAAGGGATAGATGTTGGACAAAAGAAAATCCATTCCAATTTGGCTCAGTAATTTAAAGTAACAAACTCAAGTCTCAAAGATTCCTGGATGGAAAGATAAGTTATGTGATGTCTGCTCTGCTGTGTCTGAGTGATTCTCTGGATATATGTCCTGAAAGTCCAGCTCAATTGTCCTTCTTGATAGTTTACCCCCCAGACTGTCTAGTGTCCCTCAGTAGATTGAGCAGATTCACCAACATTACTGAATTTCTTTTCCCCGTGGCTTTATGAATTGCATGTTCACAAGCCCATTTGTTTCTCCTTTGTATCAATGCATTGTCTTTCATCAGCACTGGTTCCTTGAGATTGGGGTGAGGTGTCGCTGGAGATCAGAGCAACAGGAGATGCAGAAAGGGGCCACCCAAGATATAGATTAGAGTCAATATGAAAATTACCAGAGGCAGAAATATGGGTAGACAGAAATACAGTTTAAAAAAAGAGAGGATCATTGATCCATGGTGGATAAGTGATGACTGGTGACAGGAATGGGGAAATGTTGATTAATCAAAGTGAAAGTCTGGGCAAGAAACAGATTCTGCACGCTTAACCCCTTGCATCACCATAGCAGCCACAGAGAAGTCCACAGATCAATGGATGTTCACTGTTCACTTAGGAATGTTTGCACATGGAAAGCACCGTTTAGTCTCTTGTGGATCCAGGCTTTGTTTGAAATATTGGCAAATATTTGCTTTCCTCCCTAGTTCAGATAATTAACAGTATTACCTAGATGCTCAGATACTTCACCCAGTTGAAAACAAAAGGAGTCTAGGTGACTAATTAACAAAGTAACAAAGTACAGCAATTGCTCTAACCTTGTCCAGTCCTAGAAAGAGGAGGAAGATACTAAATGAGGCAGGGTTGACTTTAGACTTTGGGCTTCCCAGGTGGCATGACGGTAAAGAATCCGCCTGCCAGTGCAGGAGACGCAAGAGATGCTGGTTTGATTCCTGGATTGGGAAGATCCCTTGAAGAAGGAAATAGCAACCCACTCCAGTATTCTTGCCTGGAGAATTCCATGGACAGAAGAGGAGCCTGGTGGGCTACAGTCCATGGGATGACAGAGAGTTGGACTTGATTGAGCACACACACACACATACACTGGACATTTCAGGAATAAGTTCAAAAGAGTTCTGTTTCTACTCAAGTCGGCAACTGAAATTCATTTTCTTGGAGAAGCAGTCTGATACCTAGGTTAAGATAAATACTCTTGTATTGGAATGTGGGTCTTCATAAGTCACACCAGTCATAGCTGTTGTAACCTTCAGTGAATTACTTAATCTCTCCTGCCTCAGTTTCCCAATCTGTACAATAGCATAATGAAAGCTCCTAGTTCATAAGGACTTTCGTCAGGAGTTAATGACATAACATGTATTAGTGATACTTATTTCAGAGAAAATGCTACAAAAATAGCATGTATTGTTACTACTCTTCTTTTTTAATACGTATTTTTTTCTCTTCTATTCCTTTGCAAAATATGTTTGCTGTAAAGCTGTGTTAGTTTGTTGTTTTCTTTGATAACATGATCCATAGCTCAGGAGGTGCTTAGGGACTTAACTTTTCATTATCTCCTTTTAAAGTCTGGCTTATCTGTTCCTGACTGGGAAGTAGAGGCCTGTGTAGATGACTCGGAAGTCCTCTTTGTTAGCGTGGGTATGTCTGTCATCTCTAAGTACACCGCAGAAGCTCCTCTAAAGGCCTCCCAGTGCTGCAACTCTGAAAGCCTTGCAAAATTTCACACATGGCAGAAGAATCTTGAAATGTTGGTCAAATTGTGATATTATGGGTCATAACTGAATAACAGGCATTATTATCAACAGCAAGCCATCCATATCTTGATGCTTCTTATTCTTCCCTTTGTAGAACATGAGCTTCAAGGACAAGTCATCAAGGCATAAAGTTAGTTATGGGTAAGATGAATGGGGGTGGCGATGACACGTGCCTGGTGTCATCTCATCCAGGTTGCCTTTCATAGACATGAGATTTGATTAATTGCTAATAATCCAACTCTACAATATACTGAAGACCCAACTCCAAATGTAAAATTAAGCATCCATTTGGTAAATTTATGTGTGATGTTTTGCCTTTGAATTAGGAGATAAGTTTCTTTATTCGTGCTCAGTTGCTTCGGTCATGTCCAGCTCTGCAACCCTGGGGACTGCACCCTGCCAAGCTCCTCTGGCTATAGGGATTCTCCAGGCAAGAATACTGGAGAGAGTTACTGTGCTCTCCTCCAAGGGATCTTTGCAACCCAGGCATCAAACCTGCATCTCCTCGTCTCCTTCATTGAAGGCAGATTCTTTCCCACTGAGCCACTTGGGAAGCATAAAGTTATTTCAGTGCTAACCTTTATTGTCAGGATTTTCCCCTGTTTACATCACAAGAAACCAGTAGGTGTAATGTGGAAACAACTCAAAATTGTGTGCTGACTTCAACTGGTACAGCTCTGGAGCTGGGACATATTATTAAACAATAAATATTTTGTTGGCTATTTCTAATGGGATTATGGTAGATTTAGATTACTTTGTTGATCTGACTAGCCAGAGGGCTACAGTGAGATTTTCATTTAATCTGCTTATGGCTCAAATGAGAGGTTTCTGCTGAAGGCAAAGAAAATGGAGGGGAAAAGCTTTTTTAATTGTTTTATTATCAATTTCCACAGCTCCTTTAAAAAACAAGCATCTTTTAGTTAATAGCTTGTGGAGAAAATCAATAGCACTTTTAGATTACTCAGGGAACATAGAAAAAGTACAAGTATTTGGAACAATTAGATTTTGCAAAAAAAACCCACAAAATTCTATATAAATGATAGAAAAGTCTTTTAATGTTTTAAAAATTGTTGTCAATATACATAGCAAAAGATTTACATACTATTTATTAAGTGTAGTCATTGAGCTCTGCTCCGAATAAGTTTTCCTTCTGATTGTTCTTTTTTTAAGTGGTAATCTCCATAGATAACTTATCAATTTCCTCCAAAATGCCTTCAAAACACAATTGCTTCCCCAAACTCTATACCAGTACATTCTTGTAAGCAAAGTTTACTGTTCTTAGTAGGTGGCAGAGAAGAAAACCTATTCCGTTAGAGAAACATTTGTGAAGGTCACAGTCCAAAGACACAGGACCACTAAAGGCTGAGAAACTTCTAAAACTGAAAAACAAAGAGAAAAAAATAGAAGCAAAAATAGAACACCCAAGAACTATGGGATAATAATAAAAGATGTAGTTCAGTTCAGTTCAGTTGCTCTTGTCTGACTTTTTGCAAGCCCATGGACTGGATTTCCCTGTCCTTCACCAAACTCCCGGAGCTTGCTCAAACTCATGTCCATTGAGTCAGTGATGCCATCCAACCATTTCATCCTCTGTCATCCCCTTCTCCTCTTGCCTTCAGTCTTTCCCAGCATCGGGGTCTTTTCCAATGAGTCAGTTCTTTGCATCAGGTGGCCAAAGTATTGGAGCTTCAGCTTCAGCATCAATCCTTCTAATGAATATTCAGGACTGATTTCCTTTAGGATGGACTGGTTGTATCTTCCTGTCCATGGGACTCTCAAGGGTCTTTTCCAACACCACAGTTCAAAAGCATCACATCTTTGGCACTCAGCTTTCTTTACAGTCCAAATCTCACATCCATACATGACTACTGGAAAAACCATAGCTTTGACTAGATGGACCTTTGTCAGTAATAAAAGATGTAATGTATACATAATTGGAAAGTTGGCAGAGAGAAAAGAGCAAAGCAGAAGAAATATTTGAAATAATAATAATAGCCAAGCACTTTCCAAAATTAATGACAGACACCAAACCAGGAATCTCAGAGAACACTAACCAGGAAAAAAAAGAATGATAGCAGAAAGCACAGCTGGACATATCAGTTTCAAACTACACACACACACAAAAGAATGCAAAGAGAAATTCTTGAAAGAAGTCAGAGAAAATCACACCTTCCTATAAAATACCCAACCAGTGCTCCTTAAAACATCAAAGTTATCAAAAACAAGAGAAGTCTGAAAGACTGTCATAGTCAAGAGGAGCCTGGGGAGACATGATAACTAAATATGCTGTGATGTCCTAGTTGGGATGCTGGAATATAAAAAGGACAGTATGCAAAACTTAGGGAATCTGAAAAAGTTTACTTAATAATTCAGATAATAATTATGTATCATTATCATTTCATTAATTTTGTCCACGATATGGTCATACTAATGACATACTAATGTAAAGTGTTAGTATGAGAAACTAAGTGTGGAGTATATGAAAAGATTCTGCACTATCTTTGCAGCTTTTCACTAAATTTAAACCTAGTGATAATAAAATACTTATTTCTTTAAAAAAAATAGGAAATACAAGTGGCTGCTAAATATATGGAAAATGTGTAATCATACTCCTAATAAGAGATACAAATTAAAGCAATGAGATTTTTTTTCTACTTGTGATTTATAAAGATGTTTAAAAAATAAGTTTTATAATACAATAATTTTTTAGGATATAGAGAAAAATATAGTCTCAATTATAATCTGTTAAAATATAAAATGTATAATTGTCATTTCTGCTTCTAGAAATATACCCTTTAGGTGCACTCACACAGGTGTGAAATAATGTATAAGGCTATCCATTGCTAGAGACTGAAAACAACCTGTTAATAAGATTGTTCAAGTTGTGAACAGATGAAATAAATTATGCACTCAGGATGGAATGCCATGTAACCTTCAAACAGAATAAATAGCTTCATATATCTAGTGAAAAAATCAAGGTGCAGAACAATGTTACACACATATATGTGTGCCTGTATATGATTGCAGACAGGTATATTTAAACATGCATAAACTATCTCTGAAATAGTTTGAAAGAGATATGATTTTACGTTCACAAAGAAATTGCTGAAAAGATATACAGCAAACTATTAACAGTGGCTACTCTTAAAGAGAAGAATTGGTAGATTGGTGGAGATGGGGAAAAAGGAGACAAATTCCACAGTCTTCTGTACGTCAAGTGATTGCTTTGTTCATGTCTTATCCCTTCCAATGCTATTAGGATTTAACATTATTATTGGCAAGAACTCATAAGGAATAAATCCCTGAAGTACATATATTTGTTTTCTTTTTGTATAATCTTTATAGAAGATAGTTATTGGAAAACAATGGAATTTTCAGATTGTAAGATATCAAGTTTTTTCATAGTTAGTTTTCCAAAGATTTCTTATGTTTTAGAGTTTCAGGTAGTAAGTGAAGTTGCCATTTTTATTGTGTTCATTTAAATTGTTGATTGAAGTATTTATTGGTATATCTAAATTTCTTGAGGATAAACCCAAATTAACATCAAATTGCTAAATGTGACATTGAAAGAAGGGCAGAAAAAAAGATTTGGATGATTCATGGTTTAAATATATTGGTCATATTAGAAGGGAAGGTATCACCATCTAATTAATCAACACATATTTGATATGATTAGAAACAATTTATTTGACAATATAGTATCAATAATTAGAAACTGAAAACAATTAGCTGAGTATTTTCTAAGGAGAAAAAGGAAGATGTAAGGAGTGTATCTATTATCATAAGTCTGCAGATTTGGTAGCAAGAAATAGCAGCACTTCAAGGGTGGACCCATGAGGAAGGGAAGTTAAATCAGGAATGAACGAGGCCATACCGGTGGAGCTCCTCTTGCTGTACTAAGTCACTTCAGTCGTGTCCGACTCTGCAGCCCCATAGATGGCAGCCCACCAGGCTCCTCCATCCCTGGGATTCTCCAGGCAAGAACACTGGAGTGGGTTGCCATTTCCTTCTCCAGTGCATGAAAGTGAAAAGTGAAAGTGAAATTGCTCCGTCATATCTGACTCTTAGTGACCCCATGGACTGCAGCCTACCAGGCTCCTCCATCCATGGGATTTTCCAGGCAAAAATACTGGAGTGGGGTGCCATTGCCTTCTCCATACTATGGTGCTAAACATTGTTTAATGAGGATATTTTTATGAACTGAATATCTGTATCCCTCCCTAAGTTCGTATGTTGAAGCCTTAAACTCCTATGTAGCGATGAGGCCTCTAAGAATATAACTGAGGTTAATGAGGTCATAGGGAAGGGGCCCTGATTCAGTAGGATTGATGTCCTTAAGGGAAGAGACCACAGCAAGCTCACGCTCACCCTGTGTGCACTCAGGGGAAGGGCCACGTGAGGACTTAGTGACATGGTGGCCACATCTGCAAGTCAAGAAGTGTCCTCAACAGAAGCCAAACCTTGCCTGAACCTTGATCTTGGATTTTTTAGCCTCAAGAACTGTGAGAAAATATATTTCTATTGTTTAAAGCACCCCATCGATGGCGTTCAGTTATGGCAGCTTGAACCAACTAATACAGATGTCCGAAGGGCTTAATGACTTTGGACTTTCAACAAGGTAGGAGACAGGGTCCAGAAGTTCAGATTTTCTGGACCAAAATGGTACTTAAGTTCTTGGCAATGTCCTGATTCTGAGTAACCTGTCCCTTGGCCAAGCTATAAGGAGCAGAGCCAGCCTCAGAGAAGCAGAAGCCAGGCTGGGCTTCAGGGCTGGCCAGGGTGGCAGAATGAGAAGGGCAGAAGCCAAAGCAGATTATCATTAGGAATAACAGAGACAGCCTGCGGAAGGTAGTAGATGACCACTCCTCAGAAAAGGTGCAGGGTCCAGGGACTAGTGCCAGCCAGAGGGAAGATTTCCAGACCACAGGATTCTCCAGAAGGACAGTTATACGAGATAACAGACAGCTGTGGGCTGCCCCCAGTGGATTTACTACTGGATAAAAGAGAAGAAAGACTTGAGGGAACAGCCCACAAATACCTCAGTTGAATATTTGTTCAAGAATGTATAGAATGAAGGATTTCAGGACCAGCCACTGAAAGTGTGCATGAAGGTGGTGGTGGAGGTAAGGAATTACATTAGCTCTCTGTTTGTAAGAATATCTCTACTGAGAAATCTGTGTCTTATTAATATTGTCCAGGAGGCTTCTTTATTTCAGTGTATTCCTTGTGTGTTACATAACCTTTGCGTTTGTTCTATATACATTGTTGTTCAGTAGATAAGTTGTGTCTGACTCTGTGACCTCATGGACTGCAGCATTCCAGGCTCCCATGTCCTCCACTGTCTCAGTTTTCTCGAATTCATGTCCATTCAGTCAGTGACGCTATCTAACCATCTCACCTCTGCCACCCCCTTCTCCTTTTGCCTTCAATCTTGCCCAGCATCAGAGTGTTTTCCAATGAGTTGGCTCTTCAACTTGTAGAATATATAAATTACTTGCCTTTTCAATACATATATAAATGGTATACCACTCAGGTCAGGGACACAGCATGCATTTCTTTTTCCTCTAGAGATAGTGGGTTGTTTGGGCAGTGGTTGATCCTATAGCATTTGTCCTATCGTTTGGCACTATTTTAGTACTAGGCTCGCACCTACTGGAGGCGAGGGAGGTGGGGGTGGAGCTGCTATTCAATTCAGTTTAAAAACTCTTGTTTTCATAAACTAAACTGCAACTGTGTTTCAACACTTCATGCTTAGCAGGTGGCTGCCATGGAACTGATAAAATGTTAGAATGAATAACAAGTTCTGCCTCAGAATTCCCTGGAGTGCTTTTTAAAAATGTGGATATCAGGGTCCTGCACCACACCCGCAGACAGCAACTGCTCTAGAATATCTATGTTCAAGGGGCAAGGGATGAGAGACCCGGTTAGAAGATGAGGGCAAGGGATGAACCTAGACAAATGGTCATTAAGTTGAGTCTGTGTAGCACACACACTCTATTTTTCCCAGATCCGATTTCATTTCAATAGAAAAATTTTCTAATATTTCATATTCAAAGTACATGTAAGATTTGTACTTATAATTGATTATTGTTATTTTATTTGGGGAGATACGGAAAAGTGATGTGGATAATGGGGAGTACAGACCACCTCTAGACACCACCACCCTCTTCTCAATTGGACTTCCTGGCAGCAGAACCCAAGAATCCGATTTTCAACAATTCCCCAAGTGATCCTCATGTTTATTATGCTTGCGATTTTCTTGGGCTCCAAAATCACTGCAGATGGTGACTGCAGCCATGAAATTAACAGATGCTTGCTCCTTGGAAGAAAAGCTATGACAAACCTAGACAGTGTATTAAAAATCAGAGACATTACTTTGCTGATAAAGGTCCATATAGTCAAAGCTATGGTTTTTCCAGTAGTCATGTATGGATGTGAGAGGTGGACCATAAAGAAGGTTGAACGCTGAAGAATTGATGGTTTTGAGCTGTGGTGTTAGAGAAGACTCTTGAGAGTCCCTTGGACAGCAAGGAGATCAAACCAGTCGATCCTAAAGGAGATCAGTCGTGAATATTCACTGGAAGAATTGATGCTGAAGCTGAAGCTCCAATACTTTGGCCACCTGATGTGAAGAGCTGACTCACTGGAAAAGACCCTGATGCTGGGAAAGATCTAAGGCAGGAGGAGAAAGGGGCAGGAGGAGAAGAAGGCAGCAGAGGATGAGATGATTGGATGGCATCACTGACTTAATGGACATGAGTTTGAGCAAGCTCTGAGAGATGGTGAAGGACAGGGAAGCCTGGTGTGCTGCAGTCTATCAGGTCACAAAGAGTCAGACATGACTGAGCAACTGAACAACAAAATGGGACAAAACACATTTTGAGAAACACAGCACTTTTATATAAATCTGGTCAGTGGAGACTCTGTAGTAAAAAACGAACTTATAAACATCTTTCTACTTACATCATCAAGAAAGCAATTAGAGTTTTCAGGCATAAATTCAACTGCAGCTGCCTATAAACTGTAAAAGGGAAAAAAATTCACTTCTCATCCCCAGATTGCAGGTCTAATTACTTCCTTGTAATAGTTTGCCTGGCAGGTCAAGATTTAGACTGCAGAGCATAGGATTGTTCTTACAAGGCTCAATGTCACCTCTGCTTTGTGCCTGTCTTCCAGAGCTTTCCACCGGGGACACGGACTCATTATTTTCACAATTTTGTCATCTGGCAGTATTTAAAGACAGTTTGTGCCTGATAACTTTCATTAACTTTTCCCCAAAACTGTGTTCTAAGCAATAACATGGTTTATCCCCTCCTCCCCATTCTTCATGATGCTGTTTTCTTCGGGTTATAACGGCATTATGTATATTTGTATCACATTCCAGAACACGAAGCACAGTTGACAGTCTCCCCCTAGGTTGGTCCAAATGCAAAATGTTGGGCAGCCTCTTCAAGTTAACATTACAGTGCTGTGCCATTTGAGTGAGAATTCAAAAGGGGGATAGAAGAGAAGTGTTTTATTTTTTTCCCTTCAGTGATTCAGTGAAACAGTATCTGTCACAAGCACCTCATTCAAATAACCCATCCTCAAAGTGAACAGCACTTGTCGTAGCTCCTTGAAAAATTGAGCCTGCGGGTACAATAGAGCACTTAACTTCAGAGAAGGGATGTAAACACCAGTCTGAACAAATGTTGTGCCACTTCTGCTCGGCTTGTATTAAAAACAATGAAAAAATAGAATGATGAATCTTTTATACAGAAGGCGTTTTATCCTAAATAGAAGGCCAAACAATGTACAAAAAGTTTTCTTTAAAATTCTCAAGGATGAAGAATAAATTCATAATTAAGAATTCTAAACAAGAATGATCATTACATGATCTTGATTTTATGACCCATCCATCTATTCTGAAATATTTGTTCCAATGAACATTGCCCAGCCTTTGCTATGAGAGTCCAGCTTGCTTCCTCTAGGCCCCTGCAGGCCAGCATTGACTCCAGCAATGTATCTGGGAACTGCATAGCAGGATTGTCAATTTCACTAACACCTAGGTTTGGGCTAGAAAAGGAAGTCTTCTTTGTGTGCCATTCAGCTTGAAGATACTGAGAATCTACCTGTAACTCAGAGACTACCTAGGATAATTTATTAACATTGAACACAGGATGAAAATGTTTGGCTTGCTAAATAATTTTTTTCTAATTTTCCAAGTTGTCCATTTTCCTGGAGCAAACCACAATCCATCACCTTCATGCATTTGCCTTACACACAGAGTAGCTTCAAGCCAATACATATCGACGTTGTCCAGTGAGATATTTGTTTCTTGAGCTCTATATGTAAAATCCTGAGCAATCTTAAAACCACGGGGACCTTCTAACCTTAAGTGATTTTTCTTCCTCCAGTAGATGCAATTTGAGTATTTAGATCTTGACATTTTGGCAGTCGGACACACTATCCCTGATGAAGAGCCCTGTGGCAGCAGTGAAAAAGTAATTCCTCACCCCTAATGAACTTGATCTTTTAAAAACTAGGAGCAATGTATTAGCAGTTTGTTTAAAAATAGAAGAACAAGTGAGGCTACATCTGAAAGCAGCATTTCTGTTGGTGGACTGCAGTTTCCAAATCTTGTGTTCCTTTTATTAGAATCTTTTTATTAATGATTTCTCTACTACTTCTGACATATCCTTAAACATCCCCAGTGTTTTAATCAAGGATATGTTGGTTCTGGCATTTGGTCACAACACCCTTCCTGTGCGTTAATGTAAATGTTAATAAAATGCGTGTCAGACTGTACAGAAGGAGAGGAGTAGAGTATATAAATCCCCACTGTCCAGGCTCATTATTCCTTTTTCTTTTTTCATAAAATCAAAATTATCTAAACAGCAATGGGTCAAAGAGTAAAACTTTGAATACTTTACAGCACTAGGGACCTAAGCTGCCTGGAGGTGTTTCAAATCTACTTTAATTCTGTTTCTGACAAGTGGGTCTGTAAGTGTAGATGAAGGATTTCTCCTAATGCTACTATGCAAAGTGTGCCAATGCTTACTTTACATGGCTGCAGTGACGAAGCTAAATGTTTCCAATATATATTAAGTCAATTTTTAGTGAAAAACCCAAAGGCAAATGAGAATTTATAGCCTTGCATTTAAGAAAAAAGAATTACAAGTGAATGAAATATTTTTTTCTGTGTTAGAAAGAAGTATAGAGGTTCAATATTTTAGCGAACCTACTGTTAGTTTTACAGTCTGCTATTTACAAGTAACCATGCTGGGCACTGTTGATGAAACAAGCCAAAAGGCGTGATATTGGTGCCCTAGAATGGCACCCCACTCCAGTATTCTTGCCTGGCAAATCCCATGGATGGAGGAACCTGGTGGGCTGCAGTCCATGGGGTCACTAGGAGTCGGACACGACTGAGCGACTTCACTTTCACTTTTCACTTTCATGCACTGGAGAAGGAAGTGGCAGCCCACTCCAGTGTTGTTGCCTGGAGAATCCTAAGGACAGAGGAGGGCTGCAGTCCATAGGGTCACACAGAGTCGGACACGACTGAAGCGACTTAGCATGCATGCGTGCATTGGAGAAGGAAATGGCAACCCACTCCAGTATTCTTGCCTAGAGAATCCCAGGGATGGAGGAACCTGGTGGGCTGCCATCTATGGGGTCGCACAGAGTCAGACATGACTGAAGCGACTTAGCAGCAGCAGCAGATAGCAGAGTGGGCTTCCCAGGTAACTTAGTGGTAAAGAATTTGCCTGCCAATGCGGGAGACACTGGTTCGATCTCTGGGTTAAGAAGATTCTCTGAAGGAGGAAATGGCATCCCACTCCAATATTCTTGCCTGGGAAATGCCATGGACAGAGGAGCCTGGCGGGCTGCAGTCCATGGAGCCACAAAAGAGTCTGAGTGACTGAGCACACACACAGATAGCAGAGCGGGTTGGTTAAAGGTGCCAACTATAGGGCAATATGGCCTTGGTTCATACTCTGCCTTTGCAATGAATACTTTGTGCCATCTTTTCCTTAGCTTTTTAATCTGTAAATTGGGTATTTCAATAGCCCCTGCCATACAAATTGCTGTGAGAATTAAATATTACAATATGTATGAAATGCATAGGATAGTCCTTGGCAAATGCTAAACACTGAATAAAGATTAGAAACTTTATATATTCCCAGAGGAATATAATTCTTCCACAATTTAGGAATATTGCTACAGCGTTTAGTGCCTGACCACCAACCCCCAACCACCACTGTATTTGACCTTATCTGGGAAACAGAGCTTCTGGGCTGCAGGGCACAAGCTGGGCTTACAGCTAGCTGGGGAATTCATTCTAATATGTGCTCTCCACAGTGGGTAATTCAGTCATTGCTTCTGTGAAAACATAAATAATGCATGTCATGGTCATTTAGAACCACTCACAAATAGTCAAAATAGAAAATGTTAAGTTTGCTAAATTCAAAGATCTGCTGTTATATTTATTTAGAGGCACACACTCATGTGCAGACATATTTATATGCCTATCAAAAAGATAGGACACTGAAAGATGAACTCCCCAGGTTGGTAGGTCTCAATAAGCCACTGGAGAGCAGTGGAGAAATAACTGCAGAAAGAATAAAGAGACGGAGCCAAACCAATAAAGGACAGAAATGGTATGGACCTAACAGAAGCAGAAGATATTAAGAAGAGATGCCAAGAATACACAGAAGAACTATACAAAAAAGATTTTCCTGACCCAGATAATCACGATGGTGTGATCACTCAACTAAAGCCAGGCATCCTGGAATGTGAAGTCAAGTGGGCCTTAGGAAGCATCACAACGAACAAAGGTAGTGGAGGTGATGGAATTGCAATTGAGCTATTTCAAGTCCTAAAAGATGATGCTGTGAAAGTGCTGCACTCAATATGCCAGCAAATTTGGAAAACTCAGCTGTGGCCACAGGACTGGAAAAGGTCAGTTTTCATTCCAATCCCAAAGAAAGGCAAAGTCAAGAATGTTCAAACTGCCACACAATTGCAATCATCTCACACACTAGCAGAGTAATACTCAAAATTCTTCAAGCCAGGCTTCAACAGTACATGAACCGTGAACTTCCAGATGTTCAAGCTAGATTTAGAAAAGGCAGAGGAACCAGAGATCAAATTGCCAACATCCATTGGATCATCAAAAAAGCAAGAGAGTTCCAGAAAAATATCTATTTCTGCTTTATTGACTGTGCCAAAGCCCTTGACTGTATGGATCACAGCAAACTGTGGAAAATTCTTAACGAGATGGGTCAGATGTTCAAGCTAGATTTAGAAAAGGCAGAGGAACCAGAGATCAAATTGCCAACATCCATTGGATCATCAAAAAAGCAAGAGAGTTCCAGAAAAATATCTATTTCTGCTTTATTGACTGTGCCAAAGCCCTTGACTGTATGTATCACAGCAAACTGTGGAAAATTCTTAACGAGATGGGAATACCAGACCACCTGACTTGCTTCCTGAGAACTCTGTATGCAGGTCAAGAAGCAGTAGTTAGAACTAGACATGGATAAACAGACTTGTTCAAAATCAGGAAAGGAATACATCAAGGCTGTATATTGTCACCCTGCTTATTTAACTTATATGCAGAGTGTATCATGAGAAATGCTGGGCTGGATGAAGCACAAGCTGGAATCAAGATTGCCAGGAGAAATATCAATAACCTCAGGTATGCAGATGACACCACACTTATGGCAGAAAGTGAAGAAGAACTAAAGGGCCTCTTGATGAAAGTGAAAGAGGAGAGTAAAAAGTTGGCTTAAAACTCAACATTCAGAAAACTAACATCCTGGCATCTGGTCCCATCACTTCATGGAAAATAGAAGAGGAAACAGTGGAAACAGTAACAGACTTTATTTTTGGGGGGAGCGGGCTCAAAAATCACTGCAGATGGTGAAATTTCATGACTGCAGCCATGAAATTAAAACATGCTTGCTCCTTGCAAGAAAAGCTATGACTAAATTAGACAGCACATTAAAAAGCATAGACATTCCTTTGCGACAAAGGTCCATCTAGTCAAAGCTATGGGTTTTTCAGTAGTCATGTATGGATATGAGAGTTGGGCTATAAAGAAAGCTGATCATGGAAGAATTGATGCTTTTGAACTGTGGTGTTGGAGAAGACTTTTGAGAGTCCCTTGGACAGCAAGGAGATCCAACCAATCCATCCTAAAGGGAATCAGTCCTAAATATTCATTGGAAGGATTGATGCTAAAGCTGAAACTCCAATACTTGGGGCACCTTATGTGAAGAGCTGACTCATTGGAAAAGACCCTGATGCTGGGAAAGATTGAAGGCAGGAGGAGAAGGGCATGACAGAGGATGAGATGGTTGGATGGCATCACCGACTCAATGGACATGAGTTTGAGTAAACTCTGGGAGTTGGTGATGGACAGGGAGGCCTGGTGTGCTGCAGTCCATGTGGTCACAAAGAGTCAGACATGACTGAATGACTGAACTAAACTCAACTCTCAGGTAGCGCTACTGGTAAAGAACCCACCTGCCAATGCAGGAGACTTAAGAGAACCGAGTTAGATCCCTAGGTCAGTAAGAACCCCTAGAGAAGGGCATGGCAACCCACTCCAGTATTCTTGACTGGAGAACCCGTGGAAGTGGAGGCTGGTGGGCTACAGTCCATAGAGTCACACAGAATTGGACACAACTGGAGCGACTTGGGACTGCACAGCTTGGCATACATTGTAGAGATATTGTGAATGGCATTGGAAGCCCAGAAAAAGCAAATTGATTTCCACTTCATGTGTCATGAATGGATTTATGGTGGAAGTTGCATTCAACTTGAATCTTGAAGCAAGAGTAGGGTTTTGGTAGGCTGAGAGGCTGGGGAAGGGAATTGCAGGCAGGGAAAGATGTCTAAGTGAACTGTTTTCAGCACACATGGAAGGTGGTGAGTGGTCCAGAGACTTGTGCATGGGATATGGAGATATTTGCTAAGAGAGAAGGTCAAGGAATGGGTTAGAAACATTATGTAAAAGTCCTTGATATTAGGAGAAGGTTGAACTTAATTTTATAACCACTAAGATGGGACTCTTGAATACTGTGGAGATACTATGGTTGCTTCTTGTTTCCATTGTAAAAGATGGATGAAATACAGGATCCTGGTCATCATTTCCAGTATGTGATTAACAAACTATAGGATCTAAATTGGCCCAAGACAGAAGACTAGAAAGGAGATTAACGGAGGAGGTGGTAGTTCATTGACAGAACTCTTACACATGATGGTTCATTAAGAGTGAAAGAAGTCCAGGAGAGAATAACCATGAACCAATACAAGAAACAAAGGATAAATAGCACTCTGAGGTGTTTAGTGACAGTCCCACCTTTATGTCACATGAGCTAAAGAGGAAACTGGGCATCGGATTCTATATCCATTGTGTGTGTATGCTTATGTTTTTTCAAGACCTTTTTGTAGTAGGGTAGCAACGAGGGAAAATCTCACAGTTCCCCTGACCTGCACACCCTGGTAAACCCTGTGTAGTGGCGTTTTCCTGGGCACAGCTGAGTGTCAAGGAAGTTGGCTCACCACAAATGGAGCTGAGCCTTACCACTGGGTAAACCAGCTGACCTAACTGCTGGGTGCACGGTGCCCACAGATGTAAATGGTGGTTCATACTCCAGTCCTCTGCCATTTTTTCTATTTTGTAGATGACAAGAGAATTACATGGTAAGCAGAGGGAAAAGCCCATATGTATTCTGGGATAGCAGGTTATTTTTTAAAGTTCAAGCATGATTTCCACAAAAATCATGTAACAGGAACTATTTTCCACAGAAAAACAAAGGAAAAAGTAAAACTGACATCATTCTTCGGTTTATTAACAAAATCTGAAATAACAATGGAGGGTCAGGAAACTATACAACCCAAACAGGAAGTAGCTCTGGTGAGGGCAGAATGAATGAATTAGATAGAAGGGGAACATGGAGGGAGATAGGCTGTGGAGTTCTGCATCCACGCCCTGGAAACAATGCTGCTGTTCAGTCACTATGTCATGCGGTACTCATGGACTGCAGCAAGCCAGGCTTTCCTGTCCTTCACTATCTCCTGGAGTTTGCTCAAACTCATGTCCATTAAGTCAGTGATGCCATCCAACCATCTCATCCTCTGNGCATCCACGCCTGGAAACAATGCTGCTGTTCAGTCACTATGTCATGCGGTACTCATGGACTGCAGCACGCCAGGCTTTCCTGTCCTTCACTATCTCCTGGAGTTTGATCAAACTCATGTCCATTAAGTCAGTGATGCCATCCAACCATCTCATCCTCTGCTGACCCCTTCTTCTGCCCTCAATCTTTCCTAGAATCATAGGCTTTTGCAGTGAGACGTGCTTATCTTTAACTTTGCTTTGCTATCTATATACATTCTGCTCACTGGTTCAGCCTCTCTTAATTTGTGCTTTATAAGTGTAATATTTAAGCTACAGTTACTGTCTTAAACAGAGTTAAAGTTAACTTTCAGAGAAAGTTCTGAAATTCTGAAGTTGTAAGATGTTTCTTCTGCATAATATATTAATATTCCATAATCATTGCATACAGTTGCACAATAGAAACAAAATGACTTGAAATAAACCATCATTACTTAACTCTTTTACGGAAAGCCCCAGAAAACAATCTCCCCTGTATCCTAAAAGGCAGCGGTTATCACATGTTAATAGTAGCTAAAGAAGCATACTTTTAAACAGTGTTAGCAGTATCACTAATATGATATCGATTCATGCAATTTCCAATATTAAAGGTTTTTTGTTTTTACTGGAAAAGTGAAAGTGAAGTCGCTCAGTCATGTCCGACTCTTTGCAACCCCATGGACTGTAGCCTACCAGGCTCCTCTGTTCACGGAATTTTCCAGGCAATAGTACTAGAGTGGATTGCCATTTCCTTATCCAGGGGATCTTCCCAACCTAGGGATTAAACCTGGGTCTCCCACATTGCAGGCAGACGCTTTACTGTCTGAGCCACCAGGGAAGTCCTGGCTATTTTTACTGGAATATCCAATCAAATGTCTGAATGAACAAATTCAAGACTCAGAATCCTGAGGTAATAGGTAATAAAATCATTTTGCTACCTGGGTTGCACCCAGGGTAAAGAGAGCCTTGTGCACTTGATCATTGCCGGCTTCCCCATGGTTTAAAACATCACTGTGAGGACTTCCCTGGTGGTCCAGTGGTTAAGAATTCTGCCTACCAGTGCAGGGGACACTGGTTCTATCCCTGCTTGGGGAACTAAGATCCCCCTGGTTGGGGGAACTTAGCCACAGGGCAACTAAGCCCACGTGCCACAATTACAGAGCCCATGCACTCTGGAGCCTGTGCTGCAACTAGAAATCCCACATGATGCAACCACAACGAAAGATCTTGCATGCTGCAACTAATATCCCACGTGCCACAACTAAGCCCTGACACAGCCAAATAATTAAATATTAAAAAATAAATAAAAATTGAAAATAAATAAAACATCACTGTGTAGATCTCCCCAGCCCAGAACTTCTGGGAATTCTGACATATAGGTATCACTAGCATTCGGGACAACTCTGTGTCGAGGCCCCTCCTCAAAGGCAATACCAAATGCAACATCCCATGCCCCACTCCCTCCACCAGGGTCCCCACCCTTCCCCTGTGTTCCCCACCATCCTGTATGGAAACTCACACACTGCCCTGTCCGGACTCGAGGTCTCGTTGTCATTATTATTCATGATTTCACTCTTCTCACCAACTCTTGTCATGTTAGCAAGTCTAGAACAAGTGTTCTTTTTAATCTTTCTCTAATGCAACAACTTTTCTACTTTCTTTGTGTTTTGCCTGTTACCCTCCCTCCTGGATAACTCATGTACCCTCTTAAGTTATTGTTATTCTTCTCATCTTGTCCCTCCAAACTCTTCTCCCTATGATAAAATATTCTTTTAAAGGTGGGGTAGGCACAGCTTTTCTATGTCAGCAGGAATTCCATGAAGTGTGGGCTGTTCATGCTTCCAGCTTCATAAAATAGACCTTCTGTACTGAGTTTCGGCCACACTTTAAATACCTTAGGGTTATAGTTACTTTATCCCCTGGTCCAGGCCTCTTCGCATGCTCCTCCTTCGCATATTCATTACCTGCATCCTCTCTGCCAGCCCTTTGGGTCTCAGCTGATACACTTCACAGAAGCCATGCCTGGCCCCAAGACATGTATAGGTATTCCTCCACTTTTTTAAATTTGTAGGTGTATGTGTTGGGAAAAGGATTCAGAAAAAAAAAAAAAAAACTGTTCATTGGTGAATATAACTCTTGGCAAGCATTGGGCAAATAGCGTGCTCTCTCTCCTAAAGGCAGGATCTGATTATTCGTTTCCTATGTGAATAGTCAGACAAGACTTAGCAACTGAACAACAACACATGAATAAAATCAAAATTAATTCCCTTCTTAGATTTATCTGAATAAGATTTTTAGAAGAGCAGCTCTGCAGGTTTTCCTTGCGGCTGGCTTTCAGCCCGTGTTGTTATTTCTATCCGGTAATCTGCAGATTGCCTTCTTGTTGTGCTTTGGGAATATAGTTGCAATGAGCCCAATGGGAGAAATCAGTACCTTCAATTGATCCCAGGGCATTTGTCTCTCGTGAATAAGTAATTTAGAGTTGAGAGCGTACTTCACACAGCCCAAGTTAAGAAACATCTTATTTCACCAAGAAATAGGTCATTTGAATCAGGAGACGCTGAGAGTGTGTTTAAGGTAATTACGTGGAGCAGGTGGTCTTCACAGCTAGTGCTGACTTTGATGAAAGAGAGATCACAGTCTGAAAATAGCCCGAGTCGTGTTGAGTTCTGGAGAGGAAAAGGGAAAAATTTAATAACTAGCTTTGAAGTGAATACCAATATTCTGTCATCCTTCACTTATTTTCCATGGCAGATTACAGATACTCTTACTATTTTGACTTTCCTGTAGGAAAAGTGTGAGGCAGTGCTCTTTTCCCATTTCCTTAATTTCTTCCTTAAAAACTTGTTCCAGTGATAACTTTTAGATTTACCATGAATCTATTTGTTTTTACTCATAAATTTCTTTTTCCAAACTAAAATTATAATTGAATGGAAAAAAATTTATCCTTTGTAGCCAAATCCAGTTTTGAAAATGGCCATGCAATTTCTACAGAAGTCACTGAAATTGCTTATAGATGCCCATGGATCATATAAAGATTTGTTTAAATTTGGGGCCAGTACCTTGATGAAAAGACATTTCCTTGCAATGGAAATATGGGAAGAATTAATTCTCTGTTTTACAAATTATTTCATTTTTTAAATAATACTCTTCCAAATATAGTAAATACATGATTTGGAAAGTAATAGTGTATTATATTACTTGGTCTCTCTGTTTCTCTCTGTCTCTGTCTCTGTCTCTGTCTCTCTCTCTCTCTCTCTCTATATATATATATGCTGCTGCTAAGTCACTTTAGTCGCGTCCGACTCTGTGCGACCCTATAGACAGCAGCCCACCAGGCTCAGCCGTCCCTGGGATTCTCCAGGCAAGAGCACTGTAGTTGGTTGCCATTTCTTTCTCCAATGCATGAAAGTGAAAAGTGAAAGTGAAGTCGCTCAGTCGTGTCTGACTTTCCGCGACCCCATGGACGGCAGCCCACCAGGCTCCTCCATCCATGGGATTTTCCAGGCAAGATATATATAGTCTATGTGGCAGACATAACATGTCAATTTTTCATCTGTATTAGTTACTTTTGATGGCTGTAACAAATTTCCGTAAGCTAAATGGCTTAAAACAACCAGAATGTATTCAGTTCTGGAGGCCAGAAGTCCGAAGCAAGTATCATTAGGCTGACATCAGGGTCAGCAGGGTCGCACTGCCTCTGTAGGCTCTGGAGGGGAATGTGTCACTTGCCTCTTCCAGTCTGAATCTCTTCAAGGCCAATATCTTCTAATTTCTCTCTGCTCTATCCTCACATCGTATTCTCCTGTGTATTTGTTAGTGTGTGTGTGCACATGCACACTCATGTCTAATCTCCTGGTGCCTCCTTGTTTCAAGGATACATGTGATTGCATTGTCCATCCAGACAATCCAGGATGATCCTTAACACCCAAGAATGGGCAGAGATCTTTTTTTTTTTTGCCGAATTATATAACATTCAAATGTTCCAGGGGCTAGGATGTGAATGTCTTTGCAGGTGGTGGTGGGGTGGTGGATGTTTTAGTCTAAGACACTGTTAAATACACATTCCCACCTTCTTCCTTCCTAATGGAATCCTGATTTTGTTCATGGTTCAGTATTCCTGTAAGATATTGTCATTGACTCACAATGAATCTAAACCACTTCTGGCAGTCAGTCTCTCCATGCTGTGCAGCTGGGGATGCTCCTGTAATCCAGTTCTGGCAAGTGAGATGTGGAAAAAAAAAAGAAAAGAAAATGAGCCTGGGTGTTAGTTTTCAGAAAGAGGCTTCAGTAAAGAACCTAAATGGAACAGGCATGACTAACGCTATTTCTGGTCCCATTTTCTACCTTGAAATCAGATATGATTACCTGTTACTAAGGTAACAATTTGTGATCATGAGGCAAAAAAGCCCTTACGGGGGAAAAAAGTAACAAAGCCAAAGATGGGAGAATTGAAAGAAGGTCATTATTAAACAGCTGAAGCAATGCCAACAACTTCCTGTTCCAAACTTCTTGATATATAAGAATATTTAATTAACTAATTAAACGGATATTTGTTGAAGCCACTTAGTCAGATTTTCAGTTGCTGCAGCCAAAAGCATTCTTAACTGATATATACTGAAATATTTCAAAAATACTGAAGAACACAAAAATAGAAAAAGAAACCACTATTAACATCAGCATGCAGGAATTATCACTGTTAACATTTTGTAGTATATTCTTCCAGCCATACAAAAGGGATCTTTCAGAGCATTCTTTTTGATCTAATTATGTTATGACTATGTTCTCATGTCAGTAAATACTAATTTGAAAAATTAATATCTCCATGGTGATCCATCATTTTGATAAACCAAATTAAATAATCTTTACTGAACTTTTATTTAAAAATTAAGAATTGAATATTTTAAGTACTTCTCTTTCCAGTCTATTTCCCACAGACTTTCAAACGAATGTTTCAAGAGTTGCTTTTCATTGTTGTTGTTTAGTGTTTCTTGGTTTAGCCATAAAATGTAAAATGAACATGAACAGCAAAAAGGAAAAAGCACTAGGTTAAGTGAGGATCTCTGAGCCATAAGAAAATTTTCCTTATTTTTACAGTATTCCCTCTCCCCATTGAGAAATCTAACAGAAAGTTCCAGGAGGATAAAATCTAGTTCGGGTTGACTGAGTAAATGATTATGTTGCTAAGGAGCTTCTCTTAATTATATTTGATAGAAATCTTAATTGTTTTGCTATTTTCTTTTAGTAATACATTCCCTAAATAACTTTTATGTAAAATAGCTTTATGTAAGAGGTAATACAGCATAATTGTGATTTAATGAGACTTAAAATATAAAATCAATATATATAACTGGTGCCCAAGGAAAACAAAACATTTCTCATATGCAGAAAAGGAATTCATGGAAAGTATGAGTCTAACAACTTATTCTGTCTCAGAATTTATAGGAGGAAACTGAGAAACTAGCTTCTAAAAAACAAACTTTGTCTCTATCTTCTTGCTGGCGATAAATACACGTCTCTATCTTGTTGCTGGTGATAAATACATGGTAAGGGCACAGTGAGTAAGAGAAGGTCATTCTAGCAAATGTTGACTCTCCACGGAAGTATTCCTAGCTGTGGAAAACCATAAGAAGTAGTGAGGGAAAGTGTTAAAGAGTTTCTGGTTAAAACAATGATTCATATAGAGAAACTCTAATCCTGTTCTATCTCACTGAGACCAAGTTACCAATTGCTTAGTCTGCATGTAGGAGTTTGTGATGATATTTTCATAAATTTGTAATGCATCTTGTGTTTCCATTTGTAATTCCACATAGATATGGGCAGAGGTGTGATAAGAAAAAGAAAATAGGTTTCCATAGCAGCAAAACAGAAAATCCATAACGTGGAGGTGATGTGATATAAATAACTTCTTCCTCCAAGGGGAAGGGTGAAAGTACAATAAGCATGGTGGACTTATCACCCAAGTGCAGACATGCTGTGTAGCTCAGAAGGCATTCAACGTAATTGAGAACTGACTGTAACTCAGTCGATCAGGTCGTGTCATACCTGTTGCTATTCTCTCCTCCCCCTGAGTAAATGAATGAGTGAAACTCACTCAGTCAGTCATGTCCAACTTTTTGCGATCCCATGGACTGCAGCACACCAGGCTTCCCTGTCCATCACCAGCTCCTGGAGCTTGCTCAAACTCATGTCCATTGAGTCGGTGATGCCATCCATCCATCTCAACCTCTGTCATCCCTTTGTCCTCCTGCCCTCAATCTTGCCCAGCATCAGGGTCTTTTCCAATGAGTCAGTTCTTTGCATCAGGTGGCCAAAGTATTGGAGCTTCAGCTTCAGCATCAGTCCTTCCAGTGAATATTCAGGACTGATTTCCTTTAGGATTGACTGGCTTGATCTCCTTTGAGATACAAAAGTGACAGGAAAGAAAGGGCAGTCTTTTGGTCATTTAAATAATTTTGCCAATTTTTAAGGTGCATTTTACATTTTGGTTTGTGGTTCAATCAGTTGATTTTAAAAATATTTATCACTAAAACAGTTTTTGCTGGGCACTCATCTAAACTGAGATAAAAATTGCGTATTAGGTATTAGCAGTTTAAGTCATGGACGGAGGAGTCTGGTAGGCTGCAGTCTTTGCAGACTCTCCGCGAAGAGTCAGACACAACTGAGCAACTTCACTTTCACTTTTCACTTTCATGCATTGGAGAAGGAAATGGCAACCCACTCCTGTGTTCTTGCCTGGAGAATCCCAAGGACGGGGGAGCCTGGTGGGCTGCCCTCTATGGGGTCGCACAGAGTCGGACGCGGCTGACACTACTTAGCAGCAGCAGCAGCAGAAGCAGTTTAAGTCATATCCACGCAAGTTAAAAGAAAAAAGTCTAAGAAATTAATTGTGAGCAGTATTGGCAGTTACAAGATAATCACCATATCGTATTATGTTGTCCTCACTTTCTAGGTTAGTAATTCAGTTTGAATTTATTAAGATGTCAAGGCTTTCATTGGCCAGTGGCTGCCATTCATCTATTTCAAAAATTTTTCTCCACATAGTGATGAAAATAAGTGATGAAGAAAACGTATGATTAAAGATAAAGTAATTAATGGCATCTGGCTTGGGGACACCATGACTTCTGAAAATGGAGTATGCAGATAATATACTATGTTTAAAGATCTCAGAGGGTGGGATAATGTTGATCTACTCACCACACTCTTCCAAGGTATAGTGGATAACAGGATGTCTCTCATTCAGTTCAGGGAAGGTTTGTGTGAATTCTGAGTCAAGACAGGAAAATTTAATTATAAGCCTAAATAAAATACATTCTTGCCAGCCATTGTCAGTCATGTTATTCTTTAGATTTAGACTCCAGAGGAAGCTACACTCAGCATCAGTCCTTTCTGTCCTGGTGTCTTTATCTTTAACAGAAGTATTTTTATTATTTTTTTTTAACTTTACAATATTGTATTGGTTTCACCATACATCAACATGAATCCGCCATGGGTGTACACGTGTTCCCCATCCTGAACCCCCTTCCTACCTCCCTCCCCGTACCATCCCTCTGGGTCATCCCAGTGCACCAGCCCCAAGCATCCTGTATCCTACATCGAACCTGGACTGGCGATTCATTTTTTATATGATATTATACATGTTTCAATGCCATTCTCCCAAATCATCCCACCCTCACCCTCTCCCATAGAGTCCAAAAGATTGTTCTATACATCTGTGTCTCTTTTGCTGTCTCACATACAGGGTTATTGTTACCATCTTTCTAAATTCCATACATATGTGTTTTTCTTTCTGGCTTACTTCACTCTGTATAATAGGCTCCAGTTTCATCCACCTCATTAGAACTGATTCAAATGTATCTTTTTAATGGCAGAGTAATACTCCATTGTGTATATGTACCACAGCTTTCTTATCCATTCAACTGCTGATGGACATCTAGGTTGCTTCCATGTCCTAGCTATTATAAACAGTGCTGCGATGAACATTGGGGTACACGTGTCTCTTTCAATTCTGGTTTCCTTGGTGTGTATGCCCAGCAGTGGGATTGCTGGGTCATAAGGCAGCTCGTCAGCTTTTATACACTAACTATCTTACAAATCGTGATAAAGTCTTGTTTCACTCCGTTTTCTCCTTTGTTACCATGTTTTCCTTCTACTAAAAATATCTTGGATTGTTGCCTTCATTGAAAAGTTCTTAATGCTCTTCCTTTGGCTTCCTTAGGCTTGTCATTACAACACTGGCCTGCTTTAGCAGTGCCCAGCACCGTAACCAATCTGAGGGCAGATGACAGATCTTCATTCTCCTTGCCCTCTTTGTGGCAATAGGCTATGCTGGGCATCAGTTCCTGATGAAATATTGTCTCCCCTTAGATTCTAATATAACAGTATTTTGGTGATTTTTGTTTTATTGGAGTATGGTTGATTTACAATGTTGTGTTAGTTTCAGGAGTATAAGAAAGTCATTCAGATATATATATATATATATATGTATATATTTCTTTTCCTTTTTAACCAAACTTTCTAAGAGATCTTGACTGTTCCTTCTGCCATTTCGTATATACAAGCATGCTCCAAGATGTCACTCAGCTTCTCATTTTTATTTTTTATTTCAGAAGTTCCCATATATGCAAATCTGCAGTCTACATTCTACATTGTTATTATATTTAGGCATCATTCTATAACTATTTTCTTTTTTAAAAATATTTTATTTATTAATTTATTTGACTGGCTGCAGGTTGTGGGGTCCTATTTCTTCTTTGATTTAGACAACTCTGTGTGCTGTGCTTATTAGCACAGTTGTGTTTGACTCTTTGTGACCCCATGGACTCTAGCCTCCCAGGCTTCTCTGTCCATGGGGATTCTCCAGGCAAGAATATTGGAGTGGGTTGCCTTGTCCTCCTCCAGGGGATCTTCCCAACCCAGGGATTGAACCCAGGTCTCCTGCGTTGCAGGCAGATAACTCAGTGTTTCCTCCAACGCAGTACATAAATACCATCACCTCTTCGAGAGTAATTGAACACTCTTCCCTAACTTTCCTATTTCTCTCTGTAATACAGCCCTCATCCCAAGGTATAGTCATTACTTATTCCTACTCTTCTTTAACCCATAAATTGAACTGCTCTTTAATGTTTATTAAATGGATTATATATCTGGTCCTGTTCCATCACCATTAATGGAAGTCTTTTGGATATATTTTAAAGGTATTACTGATAATACTTGCTGATGAATTGGGTAAGGCATGTGAGAACATGAGAAAGTTGAGGGTCACTTTAAGGATTTTGTCTTGAACAGCTGAATGAATGACAGTGTTATTCATTGTGGTACAGAACAGGGAAAGAACAGGATTGAAGTAGGAAGTCCATTTCAGCCTGCTAAGTTTGAGATTCCTATAAAACATTAAAATAAAGATATTTTTAAAAAATAACTTTTACAATTTCTGAGTCTGGAATTCAGGGAAGAAGTGGAGATTGGAGATTTAAGTTTAGGAGTAATCAATTTTTAAAGCCACAGGACAAGTTGAGAGTACCTAGGAATTGAGTGTAGGTAGTTGCCTGGAGAATCCCAGGGAAGGGGGAGCCTGGTGGGCTGCCATCTATGGGGTCGCACAGAGTTGGACATGACTGAAGTGACTTAGCAGCAGCAGCAGCAGCAGACAGAAAAGGATCCTAGACTCAGCCCTGGAGCACATTAATATTTACAAGGTAGTAAGGAATGAGAGGGCTTCCCTGGTGGCTCAGATGGTAAAGAATCCATTAAAGAACCTGGGTTCAATCCCTGGGTTGGGTGGATCTCCTGGAGGAGCTCCTGGCAGCCCACTCCACTATTCTAGCCTGGAGCATCCCTATGGACAGAGGAGCCGGGCGGGCTACTGTCCATGGGCTCACAGAGTTGGACATAACTAAGAAACTAGCAACATAAGAAGAAAACCAAGATTGTAATATCATTGAAGACATTTGAGAAGAGCTTTCAAGAAGAGGATAATCAGTTATGTGGGATTCTCCCGAGAGTCTGAGTAAGATGAGGACTTAAAAGTCACTGTCACAGCCAGGTTTTCCACCAGCTGCACATGTGCTAAGTCGCTTCAACTGTGTCCAACTCTTTGCTATCTTATGGACCACAGCTCACCAGGCTCCTCTGTCCATGGGATTCTCCAGACAAGAATACAGGAGTGGGTTCCTGACCCAGGTATCAAACCCGCATCTCTTGTGTCTCCTACATTGGCAGGTGGGTTCTTTACCACGGGTGCCACCTGGGAAACCTCAAAAAGAAGATATACATATAATAACAATAAATATAATAATGAATCCAGCCTATATTATATTTCTTTATAATAATACACATAAATTTTAATACTTCTTATATACCTTTTTAGGTACTTTTTATGGAAAAAAGTCCCCTTGAAGGTCTTAATGTGGCTCTGCTGAGCACTGAATGGGCAGTGGGGGACCACTGCTCACCTTGATAGAATAGTCTGGAAGGAGTCCTGGGAAGAGAAACCTGATTGGTGTGGCTTCAGGGTGAAGCCAGAGGAGATGTGTGTGTGTGGGTGTGTGTTTGGGAAACTAGGAAGCCATATCTTTTAGAAGATACAATTGGAGGAGCAGAGTCCTTCAGAGTAGAAGGGTGTTGGAAAGAGGACCAGTGGGATGAGTCAGTCTTGGATGGGAGACAGTTTTTCCCATGGCTTCTGCTTCCTCTGTGAAATAAAAAATACGATCATCAGCTGGGAGTGAGGCAGTCTCAGAAGTGTGTGGGAGATTTGAGGAGAAGACAAAATATTCAGTAGTCACTTTTATATTGAGAGAATGGATTGTCTAGGGAAATGTAAGAAGATTGTTGAGGGAGAGAGAACGTAAAATAACTGAGAATGTTAACGACAGTAGTTATCTCTGGGTAGCAAAAGCAAATTTGATTTTTACTTTACTTTGTATAACTTTGGTTTTCAACATTTTTTATATGGAACTACATTTCAGCGTTTTAACATGATGCTTTGCTGTTCAGTCACTAAGCTGTGTCCAACTCTCTGTGAACCCACAGACTTCACAACAGGCTCCTCTGTCGTTCACTATCTCCTGGAGCTTGCTCAAATTCATGTCTACTGAGTCATTAATGCTATCTAACCATCTCATCCTCTGCCGCTCCCTTCTCCTTTTGACTTCAATCTTTCCCAGTATCAGAGTCTTTATGAATGAGTCGGCTCTTCACATCAGGGGCCAAAGTATTGGAGCTTCAGCTTCTGCAGCAGTCCTTTGATGCTTTATAAAACTGTTAAAAATAATTTTTAAAAACTCCAACAGCCTTCCCATTCTTTGTATCTTGCCTTGATTCTTATTTTCTATATGAATTTTTCCTGGATCAAATCCAGGTACATGTTGAAATTCCACTGAGACAATCTCCAGTGTGTGATGGTACTCAAATATATTGTTATGTCATTTTAACTGTTTTCTGTGTGAACATATTGTTTTCATAATGAAATTACCAAATCTTCACTGCCAGCAACTAGGTCCCATATTGACTGTTCCTGGTTTGAATGCATCAGTGGATCAGTGGACACAAAGGTCTTAGATGCCAGTCTTCTTTGTTAACATATGGGTTTTCTCTCGTCTTCTGTGGCAGAACTTGCTCTCTCCTTGTAGGCCGTGTAATCCCCGCTCTGAACTAGACGCATCTCGTTCTCCCCGCATCCTTCCAAATACATCTCTGGTTTTGTTAAGACCATGAGCTTGCTAACTGCAGAACAGACTTGCGATTGCGGGGGTGGGGTG
>SJYT01032328.1:1739-69516 GCA_006410635.1 Cephalophus harveyi | reverse complement strand
TACATGTTGAAATTCCACTGAGACAATCTCCAGTGTGTGATGGTACTCAAATATATTGTTATGTCATTTTAACTGTTTTCTGTGTGAACATATTGTTTTCATAATGAAATTACCAAATCTTCACTGCCAGCAACTAGGTCCCATATTGACTGTTCCTGGTTTGAATGCATCAGTGGATCAGTGGACACAAAGGTCTTAGATGCCAGTCTTCTTTGTTAACATATGGGTTTTCTCTCGTCTTCTGTGGCAGAACTTGCTCTCTCCTTGTAGGCCGTGTAATCCCCGCTCTGAACTAGACGCATCTCGTTCTCCCCGCATCCTTCCAAATACATCTCTGGTTTTGTTAAGACCATGAGCTTGCTAACTGCAGAACAGACTTGCGATTGCGGGGGTGGGGTGGGGTGGGGTGGCAGGCAGGGAAGGGGAAGGGAGCAAGGAGGTGAGAGAGGACTCTGCTCCTCTACTCGCTCAAATCCTCACCTCCATTCCTCACCTCCTCCCCCACAGCACTCCCTAATGTATTCCAGTATCCGTGGGTGGTAGTAAAGAGAATACCTATGCTCGCATCCCTTAACTTTGGCCACTGTGCTAGAATTTGCTCAACGAGGTCCTTCCAGATGATCCTTTGAGATGAATGACTCTTCTCCGTGTCCAACCAAGCTCCTTGCTGGGTCACGTGGAGGTGGACTGTGTGTATGTGTGGAGGGTGCGGAGGAAGCAAGGAGTGGGTAGTGTTTGGATAGAGGTGGAATGACAACTTGGGAGTTTAATTTGGAGGTATTCTTTCCTTCACGTTGACTGTGGCCCAGGAATGCTGACCTCCTTTCAGTCTTCAAAGGAACCATGCTCCTTACCATGTCAAGGCCGTTCATGCCTTTTTCCTCTTCTGGAACTCTCCCTCACCAATGCATGCTTATTAATTCCTAAGCATCCTCAGTTCAGCCTTTCAGGGCACTCACCTAACTGTCCACTATATACTATGCTAAATACTATTAATACATGGTAAATTCTATATACTGTACACTGAGTGCTACATGCTATATTCTATACACTACATAACGTATAACTTTATGCTGCACACAGTATATTTTCTTCCTAGCATAGCATTTGTCACCATCCCATCATATATATTAATGTTTCTGGCTATTTGTTCAGATATTTTTCGCCAATAAATAGTTTCGCCAGGCTAAAAGCCATGTCTTTGCTGTTTACCATTGTATACATAGTGCTTCCATAAATGCCTTTTGAAGGTTGAATAATGAATTATGTTCTTCCAGAAGAGATTAATTTTGAGATTTCTGAAGGGAAAGTGTATGGATGGATGGAAAACTGAAGAATGGAAGAGCTTGGGCAAACATAAAAGCAGAAATAAGCTTCTAACATGTGACAAGTAAACTTCTGGGTTTTTTTTTAATTCTAATGAATTATAAGATTAAATCTATTTTATGAGACACTGTCCTCAGCACAGTGATTTGCAGTGGTCTTTCTTCACTGTCACAGTCAAGGTTCTGAAACTGTTCTGGGAGAGTTATTATGCAAAGGTGACTTTCAAAAGTCTTCCTGATGAACAGATGCCAAGGCAGAGAAAGATTTATTCAGTTTTGGGTGTTTTGAACGTTAGAGTTTATTCAGTTTATGGTATTTTAGCTTCAGTGTTTGGATTCATATCCTTAGAATGAAAATTATTTCAAAGGATGTACCTCTTAGTGGTAAGGGTGTGCATATTTATCTAAAAGAAAACAACTTCAAGAGCCAATATAAACAAAAGGAGGCAAAGTCAACAAATTAATCTAGAATATTACTCCTAAGGAAGTTATCTTTAATAATTCTTTTAGATTAATCTTTTTCCTAGGTTTTATAAATGGTTCCAGGTACAAATTAAAAACATTGCAGTTCTCTCTATCAGACTTCCTGGATTCCTAGTCTCTGCTTATGTATCTTACTCAGACTTTGAAATATTTCAAATAAATCTTCAATACATTTTTAGCAATTCCCTGAAAAAAATTTCATCTTTCATTTTCTTCATCTATTTGCTCAAGAAATTTAATTCAGAATCTTGTATCGTAATCAAGGGGAGGGCATAATTCAGGGAACAGACAAATCTCTGAGGACAAAAGCTGATTGTTAAACAAGAAGCTCTAGTCGATCTTTCTCAAAAAAGACAGATGATGTCTTGTTACCAGTAACCCCTGAATGGAAAAGAAGTCAATACAGCAGGTCAGCAGGTCAACATTAGCAGTGACTCTTCCTGGACCTTCCTGCTCTGCCCTTTTCACTTTGCTGTGATGTTCTCAAGTTGTATCTGTAGGGCTGAGCGATAGGCAGATATTTAAAAACAGCACATCCTGCTCAAATAAATGTAGATTACCACATTTCCAGTACTTTGGCCACCTCATGCAAAGAGCTGACTCATTGGAAAAGACTCTGATTCTGGGAGGGATTGGGGGCAGGAGGAGAAGGGGACGACCGAGGATGAGATGGCTGGATGGCATCACTGCCTCGATGGACATGAGTCTGAGTGAACTCCAGGAGTTGGTGATGGACAGGGAAGCCTGGTGTGCTGCATTTCATGGGGTCGCAAAGAGTCGAACACAACTGAGTGACTGAACTGAACTGAACTGAACTGAATGCAATCAAGAAAAAGTTATACGGATTGGAGGTTTCATTTGTTTATGTATAAAATAAAGCATGAAAAAAATCAGATCAACAAACATCTTGACCATTTTTCTGAAAGAGAAAATGAGAAACTTGAACTTTTTCTAATTGTGGGACAATACATTGCCTGGTTTAAAAAATGAGAAAGCACTCCAACTATTGTGATTTGAAATGCTGACCTATAACACAGGGAGGTTTTATATTTACATTTAAAAAATTTTTTTGAAATAAAATATCATTTTCCCAAATTTCTACTTATACCAATTAACCTTCATATTATGATATGTTTTCATCACCCTGTTTCCAAGATGTAGTTAGCAACAGCTGTGAGTTTGGGGTATTGTCGAAATGATATAATATGTCATCATTTTTTATAATGCATTATTTTTTAAGATACCATGTTGCTGCTTCCAGCGGGAATTACTGGCTTGTAGTGGTTTTAAATGTTTCCATACAAATTGGCAACTTGAGCATATTAGATATTATTATTCCTTGATTGGAAAAGCAGCTTCTCTCTTAGCTTGATATATTGAATTGTATTTCCAGTGATGCACTAAAAACATTAAAAGCTAATTATAGCAAAATCTTTCTTCTTCTAGGGTATTCTGCCCCAGTGTTTGTAAGCTTAGCTGTAAAGAATTAGATCAGCTTGATTATTTTGTCTGAGAAAACATCTCCTTGTCTGAATGTTTCTCTTCTTAATGATAATTGTAATCAGTAATTATCTATTTTTAAATGGTCTTTCTAATGTCTCCTTTCAGATGGAAAAGAATTATAAGATTATCTCAGTGGAGAACAGATATGTTCTAAAAATACCACCATAATTAAGAAGTGATTCTTAAAGTAATAAATCTTTAGAATTAGAAAGACATTTAACTAGTCAGTGTACATCCAAAACATAGAAAGTAAGCTCCCAGAAGGTAAGACCCTCTTTATCTTTTAGTACTATATCCAGCCCCCAAAATAACATCTGGCCTGCACCAGCCCTCGGATTGAAAAATGGAAGAATAAATGAAATATGTAAAGCACAGTTTTCCAAACATTCATGGAGATGTAGTAAATGCTTAGTCTGATGGTCTCCATCTTCAAAGGGAAATTAATATGACTAGCAAAAGAATCAAGAACTACACAGAATATGTAGAAGTTCGAAAAATATTCTCCATGTCATGAGAAAGTTGAAAGATGATGGGAAAGTTCAAAGGAATTCAAGGACATCTGCCTGGTAGGGATGGAAAATGGCTCAGGAAAAAGATAAAGTTGAAGAAGAAGGTGTGGTTTTGTCAGGAGTAGTTCGCTGGGGAGAAAGGCTTTCGGGAAGGGGGAAATAGAGAAGAGAGTGTGAAGAAAGGAATGGAAAAAACAGTGAAAGGAAAAGACCTGCCATTGCCTATCCAGGGGAGAAAACCGAAAAGATCATTTATTGCTGCTCAAGGAGGGCATTAAAAGGTAGACTATGCCACTTAGAGCTGTTTTATTATCACCTTTTATAGTAAACGGGTTCTCTTTCCTTTTTCTCTCATCATAAGTAGTAACAAGGAATGCCCTGATCAGAAATTTTCTATTGTATTTTTTTTACTGAGTGCATTTATATTGGAGACGCACCCTCTTTTGAAATCAATCACCTCTTTGGATTTCTGTGATGCTCTTTCCCAGCTCATTCCCTCTTTTCCTGGCCTCCTCTGTCTCCTTCCATGCTCACTCTCCTCCATCAGGAAGGCTGGCTCCAGCATCCCTGTCCTCTGGCCAGCCTCTGTAGACTGACCACTGTGATGTGCAGCCTCTTGTCCCACCTCCACTCTGCTTTTCCAGGTGGCCAACCCCTGAGGGCTTCAGGTTTGAATAATCATCACCTCCCCTCCTAAACCTTGCTCCCTATTTCCTCCATCTCTCCACTTTTTTTCTACATTCTAAAGTTAAAGTGTTTTGCTTTGTTTTCCTTCTGATCATCTTTTCTCTGTTTTTACCCTCATAGACTCTGTTTGACCATCTCTTCCTTTCCATTCTCACTGCCAACAGTTAGGTCACCTCACACCTGAATTATTTCTAATCTGGGCTTCTCGTCTACCACTACTCCCTCAAAAAGAAATATAATTCTACCAAACTAAACTAAAATGTATCTTTGGTACTCTCCCTTCTGCTTAGTTTCACAACAGAAATCAGCCAACATTTATTGAGAACCCATTACGTGCTACACAGAGCAATAGGCAGAAGGGGTTACAATAACAGACGCATTCCCTGCTCCACTGGGACATTCAGTTTAGTGTGAGTCACAGACTGGTGAACCTTAGTTACTCAATAAATTAAGTAATACAATGCCTTAAAATTTCTTCTATCATTTTCTATTACTTTGACATAACCTTGTTTACTTTAACCTTGATGGTAAACTCTTCATACCTTTTTAAAATAATTCCTGAATTGTTTTTTAAATCTACGCCAGCAGCTACGGTTACTTAAACACTTAAAAAAAACTGAATTCCTTAAAATAACCGAATTGGTTTTTACTTTAAAAACTGAATTGTTTTGTAATTTTTTTAAATCTACACCAACAGCTCTGGTGATGATGTTTTATTTTTTGAAAGAGAAGTAATTCTTTTAATCCAGAGGTAGACTTTTTGAAAACATTTGTCTTGAGCTTTGGAAAAATATATTTCACTTGGACTGTAGATATTCTCCAAGCAAAATATACATATTTATAAACTAACATTTAGTTTTGTTTAGTTCAAAAGCTTAAACCAAAAATGTCAAAGTGGAAAGTTTGCTTTGTCAATAAACATTATAAAAAATTATGCTGTAGTCATTGCAGCGTATTTACTCCATTTTAAAATTGGTTAAGAATAACCAAATATTAGTGCTCTCAGCTTAAAGTAGACTGTTAATATTATAAGATGTTTCATGTAAGCTCCATGGTAACTAGAAAAATAACACATGTAAAAGATACATGAGAGAGGAAACAAAGCATGCCATTACCAAATTATCAATGAAATGCAAAGTAAAATAGCAAGAGAATAAAAGATGGACAAAAGAACTACTACAACACAGAAAGCAATTGAAAAAATGACAATAGTAAGTCCTTCTTTATAATAATTGCTTTAAATATAATTGTATTAAACTCCTCAATCAAAAGACTTAGAATAGCTGAATGGATGTGTGTGTGTGTGTGTGTGTGTGTGTGTATGTATGTATATATATATATATATATATATATAATCTCCAACTGTCTGCCATCACTTTAGATTTAAGAACGTATACAGATTTCGAGTGAAGGATTGGAAAAACATATTTCTTGCAAATGGGCACCAAAAGAGAACAGGGTAACTATACTTGTATCACATAAAATAGACTTTATGTCAAAAACTGTTACAAAAGACAAAATGTATTATGATAAAAATGGCAAACTGCAAGGAGAAGTTATCAGTAATAGTTTGAGACTTAAATACTCTGCTTTCAATAATGGAAACAACATCCGAACAGAAATCAATTAGGAAATGGCAGGCTTAGGCCAAAATAACACTGTAGGCCAAATGAACCTCACATTTCATACATAACATTCCACTCATCTGTAGCAAAACACACATTCTTCTCAAGTCATGGAACATTCTCCAGGATAGATCATATATTAGGCCACAAGACAATCTTAACATATTTTAAAAGACTGAAATCATATCAAGCATATTTTCCAACCACAGTGGTATGAAATTAGAAATTAATAGCAGAAGGAAAACTGGAAAATGCACAAATATGTGGAAATTAAACAACATACCCTTGAACAACCAATGGGTCAAACAAGAAATCAAAAGGAAACCAGATGATATATTGGAACAAATCAAAACAAAACCGTAGCATACCAAAGTTTATGGGATTAGCAGAAGTACTAAGAGAGAAGTTTATAGCTATAAAAAAAAGAAGAAAGTTTTCAAGTAATCTAACTTTACATCTAGAGAAACAGGAAGGACAAACTAAGCTCAAAGTTAACAGAAGGGAAGAAATAATAAAGATTAGAGAAGAAATAAATGAAAAAGAGAACAGCAAAACCACAGAAAAATCATTAAAACTAAGACGTGGTTTTTTAAAAGATTAGCAAAAATGACAAACCATTAGACTAAGAAAAATGAGAACTGACTCAAATCAGAAATGAAAGAGGATACAAGTTATATCAGAGAAATGTAAAGGATCATAAGAGATTACTATGAAAAATTATCCACCAACAAATGGAAAAGCTAGAAGAAATAGGTAAACTTCTGGAAACATAAACCCTACCAAGACTGAATCCTTAAGAAACAGAGAATCTTGAGCACATCTGTAATTTGTAAGCAAATCAGTAATCAAAAAACTTTCATACAAAAAACTTTCAGCCATATGAAAAATATGAATAATACAGAAAACATGTGTGTACCCAATACTGACTGAAGCGGGTAAAACGGACACAGTTGAATTTTGCTATGTACCCTTCTCCATGTGTTCTTTGCTGGAAATAAACACTCTTCTGAATGTGATGTTTATCTAAGTGCTTTTCCAGTAAAGTAGATCTGGTTGTGTTAAGTCTTGGATTCAGCCCTTCAGTGTGCTCCTGCAGCTTTTGAAAAAAGGTCAAGGAATTGCCTGGAGATTCAGTGGTTAGGATTCTGTACTTCCACTATAGAGGGCCCAGGTTTGATCCCTGGTTGTGGAACTAACATCCTGCAAGCCACACGGTGTGCCTTAAAAAAAAAAGTTCCCACACCTTTGCCATGGTTGGCACAACCTCCCAGAACTGACCCCTGGCTATTGTTCTCCAACCTCATCACACACACACCGTTCTCTGCAAAGTCCAAAAAATGTCCGCTCCCTACCGTAACCTCAGTGCCTAGTGTAATCTCTCCAACATACCAAGCACTCAACTATTACCTGCAAATGGATGTGGACATGAATGACTGGAAGAACTTGTGTTGAGACACAAATATGAACAAGTCACGGTCTCCGTCCTCTAGAGTCTGTAACAGGTGATAAGTGAGAGGAGAGGCAAGGGGATGGATATGAAAATAAACAATTGTAACTCAGTGTGGTAAGACCTATAATAGAAGTCAGGTGAGCATAGGGCTGGAACTCCAAAGGGTGTAATCATATCTTATGGGGTTGGAGAGGATAAAAGAAGGCTTCATACAAGAGGAGACATTTAAATTGAAGCTTGAAAAATGAATAGGACTGTCTAGGACACAAAAAGAGGAAAGCATATTTCAAGCAGAAAAAGCAGCGTGTGAAAATGCGTAAAATCCATGGCACCCGCAGAGAGCTGTGAGTATCAAAGCCCAGGTTACATATGGAGGAGAAAGTGAAAGAGTTATTCTCTCAGTCATGTTTGACTCTTTTCAGCTCCATGGACTGTAGCCCATGGGCTTCACAGGTGGTTCAGACCATAAAGAATCTGCTTGCAGTGCGGGAGACCCTGATTTGATCCCTGGGTCAGGAAGATCCCCCTGTGAAGGGAATGACTACCCACTCCAGTATTCTTGCCTGGAGAATTCCATGGACAGAGGAGCTTGGTGGGCCACAGTCCATGGGGTCACAAAGAGTCAGACACAACTGAACAACTGAGCAGCACAAGAAGGAGATAAATCCACAATGCAATTTTTTAAACCTCTTTCTCTTCCAATACAAGGTTCTCTGAAATGGCTATATTTAATGAAATTGAGGTTTGGTATACTTTCAAAGTCATTGGGTAGCAGCCACAAGCCAGAGGGACTGGCATGTCACTCTAACACTTGAGATGAACTGTGTTGTGGTATCAAGGTTAAAAGTCTCCAGCATTGCAGAGCCTACAGACAATGACAATGGTCACCTGAAGGGAGTGGTGACCCACATTCACGTGACTTTGCCTTCCACGTTTTGCAGGATGCTATGGATTTAGTTGGAGACCTGTGCTGACCCTCCTACCCAAGGTCAGCAGTGAGTAGACGCCTACTGGGGTAATTTCAACCCCTTGCTAGTAAAAACAGGAGAGAATCTTTTTTTTTTTTTTTTAGCTTAAGGAGAGTCCTCTTCCTGAAATATCATTTAAATACTCCTGAGAGGGGATACCATGGTAAAGATCATATGCCATTCACACTGTGGTACACAATAATTCACCAGATTCTTCCTGAGAGATTTAAATAAGAAGGAGACAGCTGATAGTCATTTTGTACCCTGACAGGGTTTCTGACAATGGCAATGTTGAAGCCTGAACAGTGAACTCTAATAAATCTTGCCTATTTTTCCCCAGGCCTCCTGTACCCCAGATTTGTAGAAAGGTTAAAACATCATTCATTTTTATTTTAATGAATTTAAAGGGTATAACTTGAGCACTGGGGTCTGATTGAATATAGGCTTTCCCTAGCTTTGTTGAGATTTGGGCACATATACAAGGAGCCCTCTTATGACTACGTTATGTCATCGAGGCCAAATTCACCAGCAGCCACCTTGACTGCTCCATTCACACATTGATCAGGACCTGCAGACGGATGTCCAGGAAAGAATTCTTCCCAGCATGGAGAACCTTTTCATGTTCTGCCTTAGCAAACATCAAAGTGAAATAAAAGAAAAGCCATCCCTTCAGTTCTGATCAGTCTGAATCAGTTATACAAAAGCACATTTTAAGATATGGGTTTTTGCTGCTCTGCCTCAAAAGCTACATATTAGAAAACCAGATTATCAATTACAGAATAGTGGCTGTGCCTTCCTGAGATCCCCGTTGAGAAGTGCCTCTTTCAGCCCAAGAAGATGATAGCTTTGCTCCCCCAGCCTTTGTGGCAGATGTAAATGTAAAGGTGTTGAAAAAATATATATACAAATCTCTTTCATTTTCCCAGGGAGGCAATAAGGTGTTGCCACTGCACATGGAAGGTCTTTTTCTACTTGTCTTACCAGTTAACCTAAGAGCAGGTGGAGCGTTATTCATTCACTCTGGGTGGTCCCAGAGTTGCGGTTCTATTGACTGCCTTTTGTTTGCCACATACCTGTATCCATTTGTGCCTGATTCCAGTATTATACTGGTCAAAGGTTCAGTAAAATGAGAAGTAAATGAGCCATTTTTGTGAATAACATTTGTTACAGCTTTCCTTCAGTTGGATAACAAGATGTTAAGGTATAATTAAAGTAAAAATGTTGAGAAGGAAATGGAAAAATAAGATCCCTAATGGAGTAGGAAGGAAAGTAACATTTTCAGATATCTAAGGATTCATGGTTTAGATTCTTTTTCTGTCTAAGGTATGTATAAAGTAAAAAGAAATAAAATACATGGTCACATATAAAAGTAAACAGAAATTCATTGAACATCACAAAATATCCCTAGTTGAATGTGTATGAATGCTTGAATATGTACTTAAGCATTTTAGAATCTAAGCAATATTTGTAATGACTCCCAAGGTCAAGGAAAAATGCTTTATTGGCATTTTGATCAAAATAAATATATTCAATCCAATTTTTTCATAATGATTATAAGAAGTAGAATCTCTAACATTTGAATTAGGATCTAGTTTGTGAGATATATAGTAATTCTAACCAAATTCTATTCTCTTCTGCCTCTTGACCATATCCTGAATGAATATGAGTAGCTCTGTGTAGTAACTCTCTGGTGGAAGAATATACATCCTCATAAACTCTCCCCAAAGGCAACACTAAGAAGGGATGACCTTGAGTAAACAAACTTGATTTTTTTTTGGTTGTCTATTTTTTCATGTAATGTGAGGGAAAGAGTTGGGAGATAATTCTTAGAATTATTATAAATGTATAAAGGTCTTAGGGCTTCTTTTAATCTCTTACTGCTCTCAGTAACTACAGTATTTCCCAAAATAGAGTTGATAAATTTTATGTAAGAATACATTATATCCGTGCAAATAAATGCTCTTTTAAAAAGCCCAATCTAGTTGGTATTAATCAAGATATTGAAGGGCTGTGCAAAGGGAATCAGCAAAATGGGTAAAATCATGTTTAAAATGCTTTTAGAAGAAGTAAGCTGATTGGATTTTATTGTGCTTCAGATTTTGAGATACTCAATATGTGTTTTGAATTGATTTACAAAATCTCTGTACTCTAAGGTATGCATGCACATGCTCTCTATACACTTGTGTATATATACCTATGTATGCATATACATATGTGTGTATATAGGGGTGTGTATTGGAGAAGGCAATGGCAACCCACTCCAGTACTCTTGCCTGGAGAATCCCATGGTCTGAGGAGCCTGGTAGGCTACAGTCCATGGGGTCACTCAGAGTCAGACACAACTGAGCGACTTCACTTTCACTTTTCATTTTCATGCATTGGAGAAGGAAATGGAAACCCACTCCAGTGTTCTTGCCTGGAGAATCGCAGGAATGCGGGAGCCTGGTGGGCTGCCGTCTCTGGGGTCATACAGAGTCAGACACGACTGAAGTGACTTAGCAGCAGCAGCAGCAGGGGTGTGTATGCACACAAAACACACATATGTGCATAAAAACAAAGCCAAATATGCTATAAATGTCTTTCTTTTCCCAAAGAGAGTTTTTCTTTCAGCATTTACCATTTAGAGTGTTCAAATTGGAGGGCACATTGAAAGTGAAAAGCGCAAAATATGTAGTATGAATATACAATTGGATCAGTGCTCTTTTGTAGCTATTTTGTCCTTCTGATTGAGCACTCGTCACCTTAAGGGACCAAACTACCCAAACATCTGAGAAAACAGAATTAAGATCACAAGTCTGAGATTGTAAACAGGGCACGTGTCTCAAGAGGGTGGAAATATCACAGAAGTTCGAGCCTGACCAGGACCGCAGTGATCAGGAACTCAAGAGGAGAGGAATCAATGATGCGGTGGCAGATGGGCCTCCCCAGGGCTCTGATTTTAAAAGTATGTCAGAGCAATGAAATGCTCGATGTATATGTTCTGTGTGATAAAATTGCACCCACATTTGTAGAGTCCCTTTTCACCAGCTAATGCACACAGCAATGTTGTTTAAAAGGGGGTTAATTTTCGCCTGATTTACAGAAGAAATTGCAACTCAATGAGAGTAAGTATTGACATGAGTTGGGTTCATACAGCTTGGAAAACATGAAAAAACAAAAGAAGTTATGAGTTTTTGTTTCTCTTCCTTTACTCACCTACACAATTCTAGCTCCTGTTCTTTCCTTCTGGGGTTGGAGAGAGGCACTTTTATATCCTCAACATAAATGCTTATATTGGTACTTTCATGTATATAATTTGCAGCCAATAACCAAGTTGTCACTGGTTGTTTTTCTTCCCCAGAGGATAACTTGTAATTTGTAATCTCCAATGTGGCTTTAAGCCAATAGAATAAAGGACTCTGTGAGAATTGATGTACTTTGACATATATGCTGCTGCTGCTGCTAAGTCACTTCAGTCGTGTCCGACTCTGTGCAACCTCATAGACGGCAGCCCACCAGGCTCCCCCGACCCTGGGATTCTCCAGGCAAGAACACTGGAGTGGGTTGCCATTTCCTTCTCCAATGCAGGAAAGTGAAAACTGAGAGTGAAGTCGCTCAGTCATGTCCGACTCTTAGTGACCCCATGGACTGCAGCCCACCAGGCTCCTCCATCCATGGGATTTTCCAGGCAAGAGTACTGGAGTGGGGTGCCATTGCCTTCTCCTTTTGACACATATAAGTTTTCACTAAATAAAATATGATTGACATATTTTACCTTAACAAGTGGTTGGAATTGTAGAGGAAATGTATTTGATCATTGAGAAGAGTATAGTTTGCTTCCTAGGTGCCCGTGGTTAGTAAGTTCACATGAGTTTCAGAAATGTCTTCTTTCTTTTTTCCTTTAATGAAGTTGCTTGTACACACCAGTATCCTCAGAGTGAACTGCATGGTCTACTAGCAACAATTTTGTCCCAAGGAAGCCAGTCACATGAAACCCATCATTGTACAGTTGCATCTGGCAGACATTTACCAGATAACTTACCACAACTCTTAATTTTCATATTAGCAGTCGCTGCTACATGTGATTTTGTTTAAAACGCTGACTGAATCACAAGCAAGTATTTGTCTGAAAGAGGTTGGCTTATATAGCATGGGATAACATATTATGATTCATGAAATGGCATTTGTGCAAAATGCAAGTTGAATTATGCACAAACTTCATTTGTTTGCTTCAAGCAAGTTGTCCACCACAAACACCAGTTCAATTCAGTTGTTCAGTCATGTCCTACTGTTTGCGACCCCATGGTCTGCAGCACACCAGGCTTCCCTGTCCATCACTAACTCCCAGAGTTTACCCAAACTCATGTCCATTGAGTCAGTAACGCCATCCAACCACCTCATCCTCTGTCATCCCTTTCACCTCCTGCCTTCAATCTTTCCCAGCATCAAGGTATTTTCAGATGAATCAGTTCTTTGCATCAGGTGGCCAAAGTATTGGAGTTTCAGCTTCAACATCAGTCCTTCCAACGAATATTCAGGACTGATTTCCTTTAGGATGGACTTTTTTGATCTCCTTGCAGTCCAAGGGACTCTCAAGAGTCTTCTCCAACACCACAGTTCAAAAGGATCAGTTCTTCAGTGGTCAGCTTTCTTCATAGTCCAACTCTCACATCCATACATGACTACTGGAAAAATCATAGCCTTGACTAGACAGACCGTTTTTGGCAAAGGAATGTCTCTGCTTTTTAATATGCTGTCTAGGTCAGTCATAACTTTCCTGCCAAGGAGTAAGCGTCTTTTAATTTCATGGCTGCAGTCACCATCTGCAGTGATCTTGGAGCCCAAAAAAATAAAGTCTGTCACTGTTTCCCCATCTATTTGCCATGAAGTGATGGGAACAGATGCCATGATCTTAGTTTTCTGAATGTTAAGCTTTAAGCCAACTTTTTCACTCTCCTCTTTCACTTTCATCAAGAGCCTCTTTAGTTCTTTTTCACTTTCGGCCATAAGCGTGGTATTAAATGCATATCTGAGGTTATTTCTCCCAGCAATCTTGATTCTAGCTTGTGCTTCATCCAGCCCAGCGTTTCTCATGGTGTACTCTGCCTATAAGTTAAATAAGCAGGGTGACAATATACAGCCTTGACGTACTCCTTTTCCTATTTAAAACCAGTCTGTTTTTCCATGTCCAGTTCTAACTGTTGCTTCCTGACCTGCATACAGATTTCTCAAGAGGCAGGTGAGGTGATCTGGTATTCCCATCTCTTTCAGAATTTTCCACAGTTTGTGGCAATCCACACAGTCAACGGCTTTGGCATAGTCAATAAAACAAATAGATGGTTTTCTGGAACTCTCTTGCTTTTTTGATGATCCAATGGATGTTGGCATTTTGATCTCTGGTGCCTCTGCCTTTTCTAAAACCAGCTTGAACATCTGGAAGTTCACGGTTCACGTGTTGTTGAAGCCTGGCTTGGAGGATTTTTAGCATTACTTTACTATCGTGTAGATGAGTGCAGTTGTGCGGTAGTTTGAGCATTCTTTGGCATAACTAAGAAAGCTACAACCACAAACAATATCCTATTAAACAACTCAGTTCTTCATGAATAGAAATGGGACAGGTCATATATAAGGTTAAGGAAAGATCAGTATGAGGAATCTACTCTGTAAGTCTTCATGGATAAAAGGTCATAAATTTCAGATATATTTGAAGAACGTGTAGTGTTCATAGTACACATCTCATAAAGGTGGCAACAGTGGCATACCCCATTGTCATTTATACTCTAAAGGCAGCATTTAACTGTAAATGTTCAATGCCCTACAGGCATACCCATCAGCTTCAGCTTTTCCTCTGGGGTCAAAAATGTCAATTGAATGGTGAGGTGAAGTATTTTAGGTAGCCTTTTACACATTACAGCTTTATAGAATGTTTCACTGGTGATGACTGCCTCTTCAGGCTTCCTTCATTACTGTGACACTTCCTATTAAATGAAACAACAATTGGCAACCAATAGGAAGTTGATATTTTTACAAGGTGCTTGTTCCATTAGAATGTAGGGAAATATAAATCAACACAAATGCAGAACTTTTGACATTAAAGCTTTTTCATTACCTGTTGTCTTGGAGTTAGGTCCAGTGGTACACCGTAACCCAAACTAGAATAATGCAAGGAAACACATATCATACCATTTGAGTCTGAAGCACAGCTTTGAATTTGCATAAGTGTCCTACTGTAGGTATATCTACTAGTAGGTGTTAGGCAGAAAAGTCTTCAAGGGGTGAAGATTAGAGAGAATTAATTTTATTTTCTTTAAATTTATTTTTTCATTGGAGGATAATTGCTTTACAATGTTATGTTGATTTCTGCCATATAGTATGTGAATCAGGTATAAGTATACATATATCCCCCCTCTCTTGGGTCTCCCTCCCATCCCCTCTAGAGGGAATTTAATTGACTGTTTTTTTCTTGCACATTTTTGTTTTAAACACTGTCTTTGGGTGTTTTTTATTTATTAACTCATTCAACCATCATAACAATCCAATGATACTGATGTGATTATTTCTCCATTTAATGGATTAGAGAACTGAGGCATGGAAAGGCCAAGGAACTTAAGACAATAATCAAAGAACTTAAGTAAAATTATTAGAAATAATTTGATTTTACCATTAAATAAATTCTCTACTCATATGTCATTCACCTACCAATTTGAGAGTCATTTGGGGGACTGTAATAGAGGGCATCCTTCCTAGCTCAGTTGGTAAAGAGTCCACATGGACTATATAGTCCATGGGGTCGCAAAGAGTAGGATATGACTGATTGACTTTCACTAGAGGAATCTAATTTAAATCTATTCATACAATTTGCAGTTAAAAGAATAGAGGCTGAAGCAGTATAGCAAAAGCAGCAAGACTTAAGAGGACTGCCCCTCTGCTCTAAGGTGGAGGTGTTGGAACTTTCGCAGAGACAACAGGTCTTTTCTTCCTCAAACTCTTTGTCTAAGAATGAAATCCAGTGAGGGAGAGCGTCTAGTTACAGACACGTAGTGCATTCTAAAGTATGTTGTGAAGAGGTCATAAAATTTGGAGACCAATTCTAGCCATGTTTGCTTTAAGCAAATTACCCAGCTTCATTACATGCTTCATTTAATAAATGGAAACTTGCATCTCCTGCATTGGCAGGTAGATTCATTACCACTAGTGCCACCTGGGAAGCCTAATAATAATAATACTAATATTAATAATGTGGACATCCCTGGTGTCTCAGAGATAGAGAACCCATCTGCAATGCAGGTTTAATCCCCATAGACTTAAGAGGACTGCCCCTCTGCTCTAAGGTGGAGGTGTTGGAACTTTCACAGAGACAACAGGTCTTTTCTTCCTCAAACTCTTTGTCTAAGAATGAAATCCAGTGAGGGAGAGTGTCTAGTTACAGACAAGTAGTGCATTCTAAAGTATGTTGTGAAGAGGTCATAAAATTTGGAGACCAATTCTAGCCATGTGGCTTTACGCAAATTACCCAGCTTCATTACATGCTTCATTTAATAAATGGAAACTTGCATCTCCTGCATTGGCAGGTAGATTCATTACCACTAGTGCCACCTGGGAAGCCTAATAATAATAATACTAATATTAATAATGTGGACATCCCTGGTGTCTCAGAGATAGAGAACCCATCTGCAATGCAGGTTTAATCCCCAGGTGGGGGAGATCCCCTGGAGAAGGAAATGCAACCCACTCCTACCTAGAGAATCCCATGGACAGAGGGGACTGGTGGTCTACATTCTATGGGGTTGCAAAGAGTCAGACATGATTTAGTGATCAAACAACAACAAAATCAATAATGTAATTCCTTTCAAAGTTATTATAAGGATACATTGAAGAGAATATATAAAAATGATGTAATTGGTAAGGCCCATATAGGTACTGGGGTCTTCCCTGGTAGCTCAGTGATGAAGAATCCACCTTCACTGCAGGAGCCATAGGCTACATGGGCTCAATCCCTGGGTCAGGAAGATCCGCGGGAAGAGGGCATGGCAACCCACGCCAGTATTCTTGCCTGGAGCATCTCCATGGACAGAGAAGCCTGGCAGGCTATAGTCCATTGGGTTGCAAAGAGTTGGACACAACTGAAGCAACTTAGCATGCATACGTATAGGTATTGGAGCTTCCCTGGTAGCTCAGCTGGTAAAGAATTCACCTGAAATGCAGAAAACCCCGGGTTGATTCCTGTGTTGGGAAGATCCCTGGTGAAGGAATAGGTTACCCACTGTAGTATTCTTGGGCTTCCCTGGTGGCTCAGATGGTAAGGAATCTGCCTACAATGCAGTAGACCTGGTTTCAATCCCTGGGTTGGGAAGATCTCCAGGAGAAGGGAACAGCTACCCACTCCACTATTCTTGTCTGGAGAATTCCGTGGACAGAGGAGCCCGGCATGCTACAGTCCATGGGGTGGCAGAGTCAGACACAACTAAGCAACTTTCACTCATACTCACACTGGTTTATTTTAAAGGATACAACTCAGGAACACCTGAGCAGATGAGATGCATAAGGCAGAGGGAAGGGGAAGGGTGTATGTGTGCAGCTTCCAGGCCCTTTCTGTGTGTGCCACCCTCTGAGTGAAACTGTTACCTGAGGAGGGGGGATGGGCTTCCAGGACCCAAGAGCTTCCCTACGAGTTGGGAAGAATTAATATTGTTTAATATTCTGAAATGAATTGTCCAGGAAGACACGTGTACTGACAAAGCACGAGACTTTATTGGAAAGGGGTACCTGGGTGGACCTAATGGTAAAGAACCCTCTTGTCAATGCAGGAGATGTAAGAGATGTGGGTTCAATCCCTGGGTCAGAGAGATCCCTTGGAGAAGGAAATGGCAACCTACTCCAGTATTCTGGCCTGGAAAATCCCATGGACAGAGGAGACGGACAGGCTACAGTCTGTGGGGTCAGAAAGAGTAGAACACGATTAAAGCGAATTAGCACCATATAGGTACTGGTTAATCTCACAATTATCACAGTAATATTTGTGGTTAGTAAATATTTAATCATGGTTAGTAAATATATAATTATTGTGTAGGGGTTATTCATATCAGGACTTACAGTGATAGAATTCTCAAAGGCTTGAGGAGGTGTACAAATGTAAAACTACAGATTATTCAAATGACTAGAGACCATCTACAGAAATAGCCAAGTAGATCCTTCAGTTGCAAGAGAAAATCTGTCAGTTATAGCTGAGCTCAGAACTTGACTTTAGGCTTAGTAATGAAAGCAAGAGAAGTGTGTAACTGTTGAAATTCAAAAATCAAAACACATTTGCTTCTCTTATTTGGACTTTTTAAGTGGAAGTATCACTGAGTTACACATTTGCTCAGTAATAACAACTTTTCTACAAATCTTATGACCAGGTAGATAAATTCTATTTAAACTAGAAGCATGTAATGAGTAAAAGACATTTTGTGATCAGCTTTTCAAGTGGCTACAACCAAGCTTGAAAATAAAAAAAGGTTAAAAAACAGTAAATATATGTTACCTAAATTACCTTAAAATGTGAAGGACCAGAAAAATGAAATGTTTTTTCTGTACAACTGGACATGCTCTAGACAGCTAAAGACAAGAGACAAATGTCTAAATGGATTATAGGTAGCTATGAGTGCTTTTGAAGATTTGGAAAAATTTTATTCAAATATAGGATGCTTTACTTCACATAGCTGGTTCTTATTCAACACCTGATTACACTTCCCTCCCTGCTCTCAGCAGGCCTGGAAGGTTTCTCTCCACTCAGTTATTAATCATTTCTGAAATGATATTTTTAAAACTTAGGAGTGTAAGGAGAACTCAGTAGGGCCCATGGCTACATTCAAGCATTTTACTTTATAGTCATTAAGAACTAATCTAAGATAATGGAGGAATTGGGTTTCATATGGCTAAGAAAACAAATATTCTCTGAATTAGCAAAATTAAACTCATTGTGTGGAGTAGTGGAATCTTTGTATTCTTGAATTGTTTTTCACATTAGTCTTGGTGGTAGTGGTATTAATGGTAATAGTGGCAGCAGATTAATCATAGTGGCAGATGTGCTAGTAATTATAGTAGCAGCTTCTTGTTAGTGGGTCTACCCTGGTGGCTTAGAGGGTAAAGTGTCTGCCTGCAATGCAGGAGACCTGGGTTTGATCCCTGGGTCAGGAAGATCTCCTGGAGAAGGAAATGACAACCCACTCCAGTACTCTTGCCTAGAAAATGCCACGGACGAGGAGTCTGCTAGGCTAAAGTCCTTGGAATCTGCAAAGAGTTGCACATGACTGAGCAATTTCACTTCTCTTCTTGTTAGTAGAAGTTGTAGCAATTGTAATACTCCTATAGTTTAATGTTATTGTAAATATAGCTTTTACACACTAGCAAATTCTTTCATCTTTTCACTTAGTTATTTGGGAACGGTTTGAGACTTCACCTTTGAAATCTGAGAAATTCTAGTCCTGGAAAACTTTTTCCTGATGAGAGGAAGCAAGAGATAGTGATTCTTGTGATCTGAAAACTGGGTTATATAGAATGGAGAATAACGTTTTGGGAAATCTATAAAATAAATGTAATCTCATTTATTTTAAAAACTAATAGTGAGAATTATCTATCAGAAATCTTTTATGACTGCATTTTTCAATTCTGTTTTTAGGAATTGCTGCTGCAATTTCTTACTGCAGTTGTTTTAGTGAATAAATATTGTATTGATTTAAAATTATCTTACTGCCTTGAATTACTGTTCTCCTTATTCTTTAAATCAATCAGTTTCTCTTATTAGTACATGGAAAATTTAAAGTAGAAGAATAACTATCCAGAGATACTGACCCTGAAAGAGCACTTTCAGAGTGGAAATTAATCTTTTCCTTAAAAGATTACATTTATAGAATTGTTGTATTCCTTTTAATGGTGAAATTGTAAAAGGCACACTGATGAGGATAAGAGAAAAAAAATCACAGACCCTGAAAAATAGTCACTCTTCATCTTTATAATTTTAAGGATGTTGGACTTTGAACACTGAGAGCGTGACTCTGAAAATCTACAGGGAAATCAAATAAAAGCAATGACTGTTTCACCCTACTGTCATCTTTTAGTACACTTGAGCTATGTGACATTGCAAATTACAAAGTTCTGCTCAAGACACTGAGAATTTATTTTGAAAAGTGTTTTTTTTTTTTTTTTGGCGAATGAGAAACAAAGAGTAATTGATGACTGTAACATGCTAAAGATTTTACCAGTTTAAGTATCTTTTTAGAAGCTGAATGGCTATGATTAAATTATGCCTTTGGTAAAAAATAAAAAGGAAGTCAAAGGAAAGAAGACACTGCTGGAAAGACAGAAATTGATTTCAAACTAAATAGCTACAGATTTAGGGCTTCCCTGGTGGCTCAGTGATAAAGAATCTGCCTGCCAATGCAGGAGACTGGGGCAGGAATATCCTCTGGAGAAGGAAATGGCAACCCACTGTGGTATTCTTGCCTGGAATATTCCATGGGCAGAGGAGCCCAGGGGGCTATGGGCCATGGAGTCTCACAAGAGTTGGACACGACCTAGCAACTAAACAACAATGGCAAATTACAGATTTAATTCTCCAATAACTTACTAGAAATTGCAATAGAGAATTTGAAACAATGAGGGCCATGATATGCTAATGAAAGCTTCATTCAGACCATGAAGTGAGATAAAAGTTTTACACTTTTAGGGGTTTAAATTCAAAATAATTTTGTGTTTTTTTTTTTTAAATTCTGATTTTTCTAAAATTAATTCTTATGAAAATGTTAATAGAAAAATGATCTATAGTAACCCCAGATACGTAGTTAACTTATGATTACCTAAACATTACAATTGCATTGTCACAAATAACTTGCTTTGAATTTTATTTTGTAATAATGTATATATATGTATGTTATAATATGTTCTTAATTGTGCACTTCCTAGTTTAATATTAGAAATTAGTATTCCCTGAGCTGACTCTCCTTTTAGGCAGCTAAAGACCTTGGAGGCCAGAATCCAGTATAGGATTAACAATTTGTCATGGATAATCCACAAAGAAAATAAACCCAGTGTGAATAATTGAAAGTGGGTAGAGTTGTAACATGGGAGCTATTGAAATTTAATTCAAGATGAAGTTCTCCATAGTAAATTCCCTCTCGTTATCCAATAGCTGGAATAGGCTGACATTGATAACTCTCTAAATAGAGAGGTATTTGTGCATTATCAATGGTTTACCATCTTATCTGCAAACATATAGACTAACTCCTTGATACGGCGCTACTTGAGCAATCTGAGAAATGTGAAGTTTATCCATGAGTGCTTAGCCTCCTTTCAACTTTGAATAGATGGTTCAAAATACTTTCTGCATTTTAGTATTAAATATATGTATGTGTGAATTCTAAAATGTCCTAAACTGAGATTAAGAATGTGTAACTGAACATCATGAGAATACTTTCATTTGTAAACTGAATTTACCTGTTTGACTAGTATAAAAATCACAAGGGATTACTAAAGGCAGATTTAACGTTTGGATTACTTACAGTACTATATTAGCCTTTTCACCCTAATAATCTCTCTGGATAGTAGTCACTTTCCCACAATTAAAATTGTACATATAATAGGTTTCTGATTACTATTCTGCTACCATATTGTATACTATTCTGCTACCATATTAATCCAGACTCAACTATTACTGATCAGATATTAAGATATTAATTATGTTTCTTTTTTTAGCTACTGTGATTTTTTTTTTTCAAAATGTAACTGAAGTTGAGTCAGGGTATTTTAATTAAAATATTCTGTTTTTTTCTTAACAAGTTCCTATTTTTCTAATTACAGGTTTCATATATACTGGTGAAGTTGTGCATCGAATGCTAACAGCCACACAGTACATAGCACCTTTAATGGCAAATTTTGATCCCAGTGTATCCAGAAATTCAACTGTCAGATATTTTGATAATGGTATGTGTTGGTTAGCCTATATTTTACTGAATGTATACTTATAAACACTGATCATCAGATTCGTATTAATATTTTTGTAATCTTGGGTTTAGACTGGATTTGTTAACTGTTTCATGCAAATAGCCTGAGGTGACAAATGTTATACTGCACCAATTAATACTATAATAAGTGGATAAAGGATATGGTTAAATGTCACTCATGTATTCATTCATTCATTTGCTCATTTAACAAATATTTATTAACATGTATTGGGGATATAATAAATGAGTTGCAGCAAACATTGTTTTGAACAAAGCAAACACATTTATTTGATGCTATTTGAAGTAAGTCCTTCCTACTGAAAAGAAGTAAATAAGGAAAATTTTTTAGTTCTGATTTTTAGGTAGAGACAAGTGACATAATATATTGATATTAAATTTCTAAAACTTATAAACTATTTGTATGTTTTGAAAATATAGGATAGTGTAGTAGTGAAGTCACTCAGTCGTGTCCGACTCTTTGCAACACCATGGACTGTAGCCTATCAGGCTGTTGGGATTTTCCAGCCGAGAATACTGGAGTGGGTTGCCATTTCCTTCTCCAGAAAATATAGGATAGTGAGTAATTAAAATTCACTTGACCTTCCCAGATGGCTCATTGTTAAAAATCCACCTGCCAAGTTGATGTGAGTTTGATCCCTGGGTAGGGAAGATCCTCTAGAGAGGGAAATGGCAACCCGGTCCAGTACAGAAATCCCATGGACAGAGGAGCCTAGTGGCTACAGTCCATGGGATTGCAAGAGAGTCAGACACAACTCAGCAACTAAACAACAAAATTCACTTAAGGAAAAAGTTTTCCTGACTTTGAAATATGAAATAAAGCTGTTAAGTTTTATCACATATACTGACAACAGTCTATCCCTACTACTTCTTTAGGGGAACACATAAAATAGTCAAGGAAGACGTAGACTATGTCATTTCAGTTCAGTTCAGTTGTCACTCAATGCCCCCAAACCTAAGTAAGAAATATATGTTCCTCAAAACATAAATGAATTTTCAGGTCTACATCTTAGTGAAGGCTGTAACTATGATTATAAAAAAAATTATAGGAAAAGGGAGTTTGTTTTGGAAACTTAAAAATAGGAATTTCTGTACTCTTTAAAATACAAAAATATTATTTATTTGTCCAAATGAGAATCATCTTTTAAAAAATAGAAGCATGTGGCCTGAACAGAGTTATTTCTCCTCTTGTCTTGCCTTAATAACCAAGGTCTCCCTATTAACCGTAGGGTAGCATAGACTTACTGGTGACCTCAGCTTTGGGAAAATGACATCACTTTGTTGAAAGAGATCTGACCCGTGTGATAAAGCCATTTTACAAGTCAAAATAGCAAAAGAGGAAGACAACTAAACACATTCAGATGTGCACTTTGAGAAATAGATTTCAAACAATTTGAATAGCACCAAAGTGTGATCCAACAAATGAAGTTAACTCTAAATGTTAACCATAATAATTATTTCCTTCTGTTATGTTAAGAACTGCTATATTCTGTCCTCCCACTTAAAGGAAATTGAGGTACAAAGGGTCAAAGATATATAAGCAGATTTTGAGTATACTTTAGACAGAGCTACAGTGAACAACTTATCTGAAGCTTATCTCCTGAATCACCTAAGGAATCTACCCTATGTAGTTAAGAAAGTTGAGTATTTTCCAAGCTTTGTCACTTACTAGATGATGTTGGGGACATTTAGTCATGGACACAAGCTTCTGATGATCAAGTTTTTATATCATTAACATCAAAATCATTAAACATATTGTCTCCTTCCCCATACACTCTCTCACATATCTTGTGCCTAAGTAGCTCCATAGTTAAATTTTACCTTTATTAAAATGATTTTGAAAAATTGATATGTGCCACTTCAACTGGATTCTAAAGGGCAGTGGCTATTTATAAGAAATGATTTTCTCTTGCACACCTGGCACAAGAACTCAATACACAGTAGGTCCTCAATAATTATACAATGAATGAATAAATGAAAAAAATTAAATATGGAAAATGATTTTTAATTCTGAGACTTGTGAAAGTACAAATACTCAAGAACTATTGCATTTTTACTTTATTGAAATATCTTCTGTGTAGTAATCAATGGGAATACTGAGTTCTTATAATAATAAAAGCTAGTAATTTCTGTGTTTTATTAAATGATAGAAGCACTTTTCAATATTGTAAGAATCTTCACAAAGTCCTTTCATACCAGAGCAATTTACTGAAATATTTGCAATTCTGATTGGTTAGGATCATTGAAGGAGTGCTTAAGGATGGGAAACTCAACATTTTAGGAAAGCAAAACTTCTCTAAAGGAGACAGCAGCAGTTTAGAACATTTCTTCTAAGATAAAATTTCTGCAAGTATTAAAGCACTGCTGCTGCTGCTGTCGCTTCAGTCATGTCCGACTCTGTGTGACCCCATAGAGAGCAGCCCGTCAGGCTCCCCCGTCCCTGGGATTCTCCAGGCAAGAACTCTGGAGTGGGTTGCCATTTCCTTCCCCAATGCATGAAAGTGAAAAGGGAAAGTGAAGTCACTCAGTCGTGTCCAACTCTTAGCGACCCCATGGACTACAGCCTACCAGGCTCCTCCATCCATGGGATTTTCCCGGCAAGAGTATTGGAGTGGGGTGCCATTGCCTTCTCCCATAAAAGCACTAGGTTTTAAAAATCAGATGGTGCTTCCAGATATGATAGCCAGCCTAGATAACTACTGGAGTGTAAGGAAGTCACAGAATATTAATGCACAAGAACTAAAAAATCTAATAAAAGATTTATAAAAATAAAACTAAATCTTTTATTAGAAAAATAATTTGATGGCTCATAAATAGCAGACTAGAAGCATAATTCTTACTGAAATCATAAACCTAATCAAACATAAAATCAGAAAATTTGGAGTTAACAGTGACCTTAAATGCCCCTAGATCAGCCTACTTGCCTTGTTTAATTTTGGAGGTTAAAAAATCGGCATCCACTACTGATCAGAAAGTATGATCACCCTAGCAATGCTGAGTTCCAGCTGCTCAGTTCCATTAAGCACATAGGATGGTGCAGCAGCTCATATAGTCTGTAACATGAACTTAAATAACAACTTCAGCTCCACCATTAGATTTTGTGTCCAACATCAGAGAAACAACATATGATTGTCAGTCATAAGCCAAGAGATGCACCACACTAACCCAGCTCTTTGGTTAATTCCATGCTTGAGTCCAAGGTTTGCTCTTGACAGGTTATTCTCCTACATCATAGCTGACCAAAGAAAATGTTTTTGATTCACTTATCTAGTTGCTTCCTGTGTTAAGTGCTACCTAGAGAGCAATATGTGATCATTATCTGCTAAGAGAAATAAAAGGTTGTAGCTCTAGAAGTCGCTCTCCCTAATCTGTGGACTATTAGATTTAATAACAGGTGAAACTTGAAATATTGATTATTTCATAAAACAAAATAGAGATATGTAGGTAATTTTAAAATTTAAGGATAACATTTACACTCAACTCATCTTACTAGTGGGCTTCTCTTGTGGCTAAGTGGTAAAGAATCCACCTACCTGTGCAGGAGAGGCAGCAGACGGGTTCAATCCCTAGGCCGAAAAGATCGCCTGGAGGAGGAGATGGCAAGCCACTCCAGTATTCTTGCCTGGAGAATTCCATGGACAGAGGAGCCTGGTGGGCTACATTCCACGGAGTCACAGAGTCAGACACTATTTAGCAACTAGACAACAGAAATCTTACCAGTAGAACCACTTAAATTAACAAATGTTGGAGGAGCTGTGATAGGACATAATATGAAACTTATTCCCACAGTTTAGTGTTATTTTAAAAAGCCTGCTATAATAATACGTGGAGAATATCATCTTCAGAATTTGCATTAAAAACATTTAATTACTCAAAAAGAGGTCGACCTCGTTTATGCACAAGAATTTGCAGAAACTATGTATTTGGGAGCTGAATGCAGAAATCTCTAGAAAGTGAAAATTAGTCTTCCCATGTTGCAGAAGATACAGGTTCAAGCAGATTGTGTCCAAAGTCACACAAAAAGTTTGAGAGCCAGGATCCAAGTCTAGATCATCTGCCTGCCAATTGGGTGTTTTCTCTGCACCATCAAAGTGCTGATTGAAATTAGTGAAGATAGAGATTAGCAAGGATAGGAATTAGGAGGAGGCCAGATCTTGAAAGGTGTGGACACGTGTGAAGGAAAAGAAGCAGTTGTTAAGAGGCATTTTATGATCAGAAGACCCTTTTACTTCTACAGTTATGGAAAATTTCCTGGCTATTACTGTCCTCTAGCCTTTTCCAGTTTAAAAAAAAAAAAATAGTACTAGGCTTCCCTGGTGGCTCAGGGGTTAAAGCGTCTGCCTCCAATGCGGGAGACCCGGGTTTGATACCTGGGTCGGGAAGATCCCCTGGAGAAGGAAAAGGTAACCCACCCCAGTATTCTTGCCTGGAGAATCCCATGGACAGAGAAGCCTGGTAGGCTACAGTCCACGGGGTCGCAAAGAGTCGGACGGAACTGAGCGACTTCACTTCACTTCACTTCACTAGAGATACAGAGATGCCCATGAAAGGAAGAGACATGGGTTTTCACTTATAACAGGGCTATGTCTTAGATGCTGCTTATGACTAAACATACCAAGGTAAACGTCAAAAATAATGTTTTTACTTATAAAGTTTTACCTCAAAGAAATATTTTTCTGTAAAGTGTACAATGTGATGATTTGATATATGTATACATTGGAAAAGAATTTCTACCATCAAATTAACTAACATATTCATCCCCTCACATATGTACCTTTTGTTTTTCTGATGTGAACTCTTTAGGTTTTATTCTCAGTAAATTTTGATTATATTATATATACAGGGTTGGGCTTCCCCTGTGGCTCAACAGTAAAAAATCCCCCTGTAATGCAGGAAACATGGGTTAGATCTATGGGTCAGGAAGATTCCCCTGGAGAAGGGAATGGCTATCTACTCCAGTATTCTTGTCCAGAATTGAATCTCATGGACAGAGGAGCCTGGCAGGCTGCAGTCCATGGAGTCGCAGCGTTGGACATGACTGGAGCTGCTGAGCAAGCACACACACCTCCAGTGCCAGACACTGTAGTCACTGTGTTATACATCAGATCCTCAGACCTTATTTGTTATATCAGTGGAAGTTGGTATCCTTTTGTTAGCATTTCTGTTTGCCCCAGACTCTAGTCCCTGCTTAGTTTTAAGATTTCACATGAACCTGATACCAGGCAGTTTTTCTCTTTCTCTTTTTGGCTTATTTCACTTAGCTTAATGCCCGTCCAGATTTATCCTTGTTGTCTCATTAGTGGCTATTAAGCTGTGTTTCAATTAATATTTCATGTTAATAATTTTATAGTAAACATTGGCAGATTGACTTATCAGACTGTGGTATATAGCACTGAAGACTCCATCCCAGTGTACTTCAAGGGGGCTTCGGAAATCTTAGCCTGGGGCACTTAAAGCTACTTTGCAACCTTCTAGAAACAATACTACAAAGACAGAAATGCAGGCATTGTGAATAAAAGAAGAAAATTCCCATTAGGGTTAAAGAAATTTCTTCAGTATGGAAGAGTATAATTGTAAATATGGAAGAGACATCTTCAAGTCTGATATAAGTGATGCTAGCTTCCCGGAACGTGTTCCTTTCTCTCTCAGCATTTGTCAAATGTATTTGAAGTTCATTCAAGTCACTTGGGTTGCATTTTGAAAGTGGCTCATGGAAATTTAAGCAGACAGTAAACCCATTAACATTAATGGACTTCCTAAGGCAAAATTCCCCCATACTGGGCTCAATATTAACCTCAGTATGAGGTTAGATTTAGAGAATACTCAATTCTTTATAAATACCCCAAATGCTATTTCAGTAACAGAATTCCAATTAACTATATACAATTCAAGTAGCACAACTACTAGATGAGAAAGTTAGATCCATGCTTTTGTGAAGATCCCCAGCAGAACTGATTGATTTATTTTTCTCATCGCATTTCTTCTGTTCCAATGGGGTTTATAGGCACAGCACTTGTTGTCCAATGGGACCATGTACATCTCCAGGATAATTACAACCTGGGAAGCTTCACATTCCAAGCAACCCTCCTCATGGATGGACGCATCATCTTTGGATATAAAGAAGTAAGTAATATATTGATGAGTTCTTTCCCCTTTGACCTTTGACCTCTCTATCATTTTCTCCAAGTGTCAAGAAAAGGGCATTTAACATTCATGAACCTTAAGTCATTTTCTCACCTCTTGATTTCTTTTGCTTTATTAAAAAAATACAATTTTTAAAATCTGCTGGATAACACTGGTTATTTGGGGGTTTTATTTTTGCATTCTGACATCTTTGGCATTATGACCCTTGAATTTCATTAAAATTATTAAATAATTATATTCTTGTGATAGTATAATGAAATATCTCTGAGAAAATAAAATATTCCCAGTTGGAAGGATTTTCATCTAAATTTGATTGTTTATATTTATATTATTTGTTTTTGCCTCATCAGCTTCTGTGACATCTTTTGACTCTAATTTCAAAGTGTTAATAGACATGAAGATTTGTGTGGCTTGATGACCCAATACTGAGAGTGTTCCAGAACAGCTGAGGCCCCAAGTCCTCTGGCTAGTGTTTATTGCTACCTGATAGGAAAGATTAGGGCTTCCCCAGTGACTCAGCAGTAAAGAATCCGTTGGCAATGCACGAGATACAGGAGACGTGGGTTCGATCCCTGGGTCAGGAAGATCCCCTGGAGGAGGGCATGGCCACCCATTCCAGCGTTCTTGCCTGAGAATCCCATGGACAGAGCAGCCTATTCAGCTATAGTGCATAGAGTCCCAACGAGTCGGATATAACTGAAGAGACTAAGCATGCTCACAGGAAAGATTAATTAGAGATCTAAGTGACCGAATGAATAAGGAAATTTCAAGTTTGTTTCATTTCCCCAAGTTGACAGAGAATAGAAATTGACTAGATTGTAATCTTAAATTTACAGAATGTCTAAATTAGAATAATAGCATGTTTGATTTAAAACTCTGTTGACAATGTAATTAAGATCTATTAGACAACCTAAACTTTGGGAGAAGGCAGCAAAGAATTTAAGAATAAAGTTTCAGAAGTATCAGAAATGATGTTTTAGGCAGTCACTAGTCATGAGAGAAATTCTGACAATGTGAATTGATAATGGGCATTATTGACCATGTCTTAGTGAGTATTTATAATACTGCAATACTGACTCACCATCTTATTTCCAACTGAAGGGTTATTTTTTCCTTGGGAAATGAATCCCTGACTCTAAAAAAGATGCCAATGATTTTTAAAAGGATTCACTTTGGTCATGTCTTCGGAAATCTATCTTTTCTATAAAGTGAGGGATGGTTATGTTTCAATTAAATAGGCCAACTTTGGGAAATCTCATAACCATGTTAAATGTTTCCGTTCCTTTGAAGAATTCTCCCGTGCGGAATTAACCCTTTACTTGGGGCAATAGTGAACACAGGATAGAAGATCTGCTCTGCTTGTTGCATCCTCACCCAAAGCTGTTTCGATATCAGAGCCCACCTGCTCCTTACATCATGCTCCTTGGAATCTGAGAGAATATTGCTTAAAGGGACTTGTGCATTTCTAGTTTTCATTGTAATCCAGTGTATTGCTGGAACTGCCAAGTAATGTTATGCAATGTTATTTTCGACATTGTAACTAACAGTGGTAAAATTTCTGGAAAGATGAAGAGTCAGAAAGTCTAGAATCTGAAATCTCACTAACTGTAGGCTTTGTCAAAACAGAGGTTTGTGTTCTTATTGTGGTCTCTCTCTCTCTCTAAACCTTATTATCTAAATTGTCATCTTTATTTATACTGTTCTCAATGGGTATCTCACATTGCATAGTAGCAGTTTATTTTTCCTATTCTCTCTTTGTAGTGAGTTTGATATTTTTTAATGTCCTTTTCTTTCCTTTATTTAACTGAAGAGAAATTTTCCATTATGATTTTCCTATTTTGTTATGGGAATATTAAGCTGAGAGGCAATTTTAACACTTTCTTGATATTCCCAGACTATCAGTTCAGTTCAGCCGCTCAGTGGTGTCCGACTCTTTGCAAACCCATGAATCGCAGCACGCCAGGCCTCCCTGCCCATCACCAACTCTTGGAGTTCACTCAGTCCTTGTGAATTTAGAGTTCTAAAATAAGTCATTGCTTTATCATTTGCCTTGCTGTCCTTTCTCCTTCCTGGTTAAAAACCAGTTACTTATTTTCTATTCTACTTTTTTCTTCCTGATAACTGTCTTGTATTTTATTTTTCTAAGGCAAGGTTCTGCTTGTAAAATTTGCCACAATAAAGATCCTCCTGCCCATTTGAGGTGACAGCGAGGTGCTCCTGGCCTTTCTAGGAAAGCATTTATAATTTTGATAGTGTAACATAGTTGTTTGCCTAATGTATTATCCTTGACAAAGTGCTTTCACACACATAATAGTTTTTAATTCTTCAACTATATCTTATATTCTTATCCTTTCACAAAGGCACTGGCACATAGAAGTAAATGTGTGTGGCTTGATTATGGAGTTAGGTCATACCCAATTACCTTGATTTTATACCTATGCAGACAGAAAGGTTAATTGATATGCCTGAGGTTACAGAGCTACATATGGACAATCCAGAACAATATTCTTTAATGTGGTGACCCTAGGACACCTCAATGTTTTATTCTTTCCCAAGAAGATTATATACAACAAGTCACAAATCTATTTCTCATTTCTTTCATTTCAATAAATATGTTTTAATGTTTGCTTTTTAATAATCTTTCCACTGGACTCCAATATATTACACAATTAGAGTCCCATAAAGTCAGGAGTTAAGCTACAGAGCTCATGAAATTGGAAGAATATAAAGGAGTATAATTTTGTAACCCCGTTCTGATTAAATATACAGAACTAAAGTTATTTTCTAATTTTTTAAATAATTTTATTTATTTATTTTATTTATTGCTGTGCCAGGACTTTGTTGCTGTGAGGGCTTTCCTCTAGCTGTGGAGAGCAGGGGCTACTCTCTACTTGTGGTGCGCAGGTTTCTGACTGTAGTAGCTTCTCTTGTGGCCAAGGATCTGCTCCAGGGCAGGCAGGCTTCAGCTGTTGTCACGTGGACCTAGTAGTTGTGGCTCCCAGGCTCTAGAGCACAGACTCAATAGTTGTGGCACCCAAGATTAGTGGCTCTGCCCACACGTGGGATCTTCCAGGATCAGGGATGGAACCAGTGTCTCCTGCATTGGCAGGCATTCCTCACCACAGAGCCGCCAGGAAAGACCCTATTTTGTTAATTTTTTAAAAAATGAAAAGAAGTTGTACATAAGTGAAAATCATGATAAAAGCATAGATCCTTTCTCAGATAAATGGAATTTGGAAAAATCAAATTACCATTTTCTGTTCTGTTAATAGGAATAACTAGCTGTCATAATAGAACCCAGGTTCAGTATATTTTTTTAAGTTATCACTGAATAGTGATATTTGTTTGCATTACAGTTATTGTTGTTAGTTGCTAAGAAGTGAAGTGAAGTGAAGTCGCTCAGTTGCGTCCGACTCTTTGTGACCCCATGGCCTGTAGCCTACCAGGCTCCATCCATGGGATTTTCCAGGCAAGAATACTGGAGTGGGTTGCCATTTCCTTCTCCAGGGGATCTTCCCGACCCAGGGATCGAGCCCGGGTCTCCCGCATTGCAGGCAGATGCTTTACTGTCTGAGCCACCAGGGAAGCCCTGTTAGTCCCTAAGTTGTGTCCAACTCTTTTGCAACCCCATGGACTGTAGCCCATCGGGCTTCTGTGTCATGGGATTTCTCAGGTAAGGATACTGGAGTGGGTTGTCATTTCCTTCTGCAGGGGATCTTCCCAACCCAGGGGTGAAAGCCAGGTCTTCTGCACTGGCAGGTGGATTCTTTACCACTGAGCCACCAGGAGAGCTCTTGATTATAGTACAGACCTGAAATTCTTGGTCTGTTGATAATGTAACAAGGAAACTGCCTGTTCACACACACACACACACAAATTTTTGCAAAACGCTACAGATTTGAAACCAGAGTTCTTACAGTTCTTTATGCTGCCTGTCCTAGTATACTATCATATTTTAGGAGTTGCATTTCTCTAACTTGCTTCATCTTTCTTCTCCTATTATAGTTTGAATTTATTGTTACTTCAGATACAGACTCGGAAAGGAAGTGATCCATTTTGTGACTATTGTAAATTTGATTATTTTTTTTCACCAGTTCATGGGAGGTTTCAGACAATATGATTAAAAAGAAAAGTCATGCAGTCTTTTTACATAGAGGAATACATGTCCCACCTTAGAGTCAGTCTACTTTATCCATTTTCATGGTTAACTACCAATACCTATTATCTCATCCTGCAGCAAATTTTAGAGGAAGTATATATAGAGGAACTTTACTGTTTATTAGGTAAAATTACTTTTTAATCTCTTCTACCATATAAGTATTTCATCCTAATGTTCCTTAGTGTAACATTTACTGTTTCTGTGGCAGAATGCATAATTAATAAATCATTGCCAATTAGTTGTAGGTTTCACTGGCAAACTAAATGCATTTTTTAAATTTCTTTGAGGACTATTTCTCTTACTTAAACTGTAATGATCCTTCATTCATGGTAATCATCCTGAAAGTATTAAAAGATGAACACTTGGTGAGCTTGTAAAATTTATAGGAAAAATAAATAAATAATTCAAGGGAAAAGGAGAAACCCAAAAAGAACTGAACAGTGAAACAATTGCCATTTAGGCATGAAGTGATTTGCTGTTATGGCTATTGCTGTATATGCAAGAATGCTTAACATGTGTTAATATAATGTATATGCATCCCAGAAACTATATATGTGTGTGTGTGTATAATCATAAGGGATTTGATTTAAGTCATACCTGAATGGTCTAGTGGTCTTCCCCACTTTCTTCAGTTTAAGTCTGAATTTGGCAATAAGGAGTTCATGATCTGAGCCACAGTCAGCACCTGGTCTTGCTTTTGTTGACTGTATAGAGCTTCTCCATCTTTGGCTGCAAAGAATATAATCAGTCTGATTTCGGTGTTGACCATCTGGTGATGTCCATGTGTAGAGTCTTCTCCTGTGTTGTTGGAAGAGGGTGTTTGTTATGACCAGTGCATTTTCTTGGCAAAACTCTGTTAGTCTTTGCCCTGCTTCATTCTGTATTCCAAGGCCAAATTTGCCTGTTACTCCAGGTGTTTCTTGACTTCCTACTTTTGCATTCCAGTACCCTATAATGAAAAGGACATCTTTTTTGGGTGTTAGTTCTAAAAGGTCTTGTAGGTCTTCATAGAACCATTCAACTTCAGCTTCTTCAGCATTATTGGTTGGGTATAGACTTGGATTACCGTGATATTGAATGGTTTGCCTTGGAAATGAACAGAGATCATTCTGTCGTTTTTGAGATTGCATCCAAGTACTGCATTTTGGACTCTTTTGTTGACCATGATGGCTACTCCATTTCTTCTGAGGGATTCCTGCCCGCAGTAGTAGATATAATGGTCATCTGAGTTAAATTCACCCATTCCAGTCCATTTTAGTTTAGAAGGGGACGACAGAGGATGAGATGGCTGGATGGCATCATCGACTTGATGGATGTGAGTCTGAGTGAACTCTGGGAGTTGGTGATGGACAGGGAGGCCTGGTGTGCTGCGATTCATGGGGTTACAAAGAGTCGGACACGACTGAGCAACTGAACTGAACTGAACTGATGTATATATATATATATTTTTTTTTTTAATTTATTTGATAAATGTATCATACAGAGTTCAGGAAACCCAGATGCCATAAAATGCTAATTATAAACTACCAAGAAAAATGTTGGAGAAGGAAATGGCAACCCACTCCAGTGTTCTTGCCTGGAGAATCCCAGGGATGGGGGAGCCTGGTGAGCTACCGTCTATGGGGTCGCACAGAGTCGGACACGACTGAAGAGACTTAGCAGCAGCAGCAGCAGCAGCAAGAAAAATGTAGATACAGATGTTTTTATATCATATCATATCACTTCTCTCTATTTTAAATACATGAAGTGCAAAATTGTATCTGCATGGCTTTACTTAGGATCTAATTCATTTGCATTTATATATTTTTATTATCTCAAATACTAAAGCTCCCCAATATCTTCATTTTCTCAAACTTCCCATAGTACAAGAAAATGACAGATTGAACCATTCTTCCTTTATAATATTAGGAGTGAAAATAAATAAAGTAGCAAGGAAGTAAGAATCAATGACCTACAAGAAATAATTATATTTAGAACAGAAAGTTTATTCTAATGCCACCCAGCAACTAGTGGGTCATGTTGTCCTTGGACAAGGTATTTGATCTTCCTGGGTGCATTTCCTCCTTCCAAGCCCCACTTCCCTTTAATCTTTGAAATGACATGGAGAGGTTTGTTTCACACAGGGCTCCTGTCCATATCAGGCCATATTCCATTTCTCTGCTCTGAGGACTCCAGAACCTAAGAGCTAATTTGTCCTTGAGGCAAAAGGCCTTGTACTTTCCCCAGGTCTCCCCAAATCCAGGGTATGCTTCCTAATCCCATTTCCTTTCCCTTGGTGTTTTATTCCCAACTGTTTAGGCAAATTCCCTTATCCAGCTATTATATCAGAAGAACTCCCTATTATGGTTTTGATTATCCTGAGACAAGTTGTACAGGCTTCTTCAGGGGGCACCTGCCTCACTCTCTTCTTTTAAAAGATACTCCAACTCTAGTTTGTCAGTTCAGCAATGGGCAGTCTTTAAGTCAGAGGGCTCAGTGCTGTGTATTTAAAACATGGGTATGTTCAGTTCAGCTCATTCGCTCTGTCATGTCTGACTCTTTGAGACCCCATGGACTGCAGCACACCAGGCTTCCCTGTCTATCACCAACTCCCGGAGCTTGCTCAAACTCATGTCCACTGAGTCAGTGATGCCATCCAACCACCTCATCCAATGGATATGTTGCCCACATCTAAATATTTGAAGATTTCACATAAAAATATAGATTTGCCTCCTTTCTTGAGAAATCAGAAGCCCTGGAACACTCATCCTACATTTCCACTCAGTGGTGATTGGCTAAAAAATTTACTCTTGGTGTGCTCTCTCCAATGTCTCCTAAATCAATTTCTTCTTTGCCACCCCAGACCATTTCTAACTTATGTAGAAATGAAGTTGGAAGCCCCTTTTTAAATATAGAGCTGTTCTTGTCAATTTCATCCTGTTGTCTGCTTCCAGATTTTCTATGGGGTACAATCATGAAAATGAGAGTAGGAAGCATTTTAAGAATATAGCTTTAGGAACGTCCTTGTGGTCCAGTGGTTAAGAATCTGCCTTCCAATGCAGGTGATGTGTTGAGGAACTAAGATCCCACATGCTGCAGGGCAACCTAGCCCAAGTACCACAACTAAGGCTTGATGCAGCCAAATAAGTAAATAAATAATTTTTAATAATAATATTAAAAATAATATATCTTTAACTTATGGCTCATATTTGCTTTCAGGCCATTAAGTGCATTGCTTAATAGCTGGCATATGAAAAGCATTCAGAAACTGAAAGCCAGAAGCAGATTAAAACAATTGTGAGAACTGGCAGCGATATTCAGGAAAGCAAATGGATGTTTGTATTGTCAAATTTAACTGAAAGCCCTGCTGTTCAAATGTAGTTTTCAGACAACTAAGCCCTAATACTCGGAACTTTATGTGTTGATTTGATAGTAATAAAAGAGAGCATGACTTTTAAAAATTGGATGCCCTACTGCATAAGGAGAAGCCCAGTTAGATTTTTAAGGAAGATGAGGTAGGAAGTTAAGGGTTAAGTGAAGGTAAGAGTGGTTAAAATTGTAAGCTTTGGGGTTTTTTTAAGGTACATGTATAAGCTATTAGACATCACGTTGCTGATTAGTGAGTGAACAAAAATGAGTTTAAAATAATTCTTCTCCAGTTGCATTCTGTTAGGCATATGATTCATACTTGGGAGCACATGCTCTGCAATCAGACCCTTGCTGAGATACTGTGCTGCCTATTAGATAGATAGCTGGGCCATAATGGAAACAAATGAATGTTTTGGCAAGGTTTGTAGGGCAGAACACAGAGAAAAATAAAATTCTGTCCCCTCGCATGCTGTTATCCACCTAACTGTTATAGAGACAGACATAAAAGTTCACGTTTTCAGTACTGTGTCTGGCCCTCGTGTCCTGGAGAATGATACCACAGATGGAAAAGAGAACAACTTCTGTCTTTGAATCTTCTGCCAAAGCCCCGCATGCTCTGCCCTACGCTGATGCCTGATACCATTTCCTGCCTTAATTTCACCTAGTTATTCCAACTCTTTTCTGCCTCCACACTTCATTTGCTTCACTGTATCATTTCTAGAAAAAAAATTATACTTACTTAAATAACAAACTTATCTATGTCTTATGAAATGGAAGGAAAATTAAAACACCTTAAAAGAAAAGAATTGACAAATGCTTGTGTAAGCCGAAATGGAGGCATATTTTAACTGGTGTTAACACTCCTTTTCTGTATCTGTCCTGTGGAATGAATATCATTGTAAAACCTGTTCTTAGAAATTTATGATTCACTACAAATCATACAGAGGTCAAGTGAAAATTAAGCTTAGCTTTAATCATAAAAAGGTATTACAGGCTCTTGAAAATAATGAAGCCACATTTTTAAAAAGCTGGTGTTGTTCAGAGTTGTATGCAGATTGGTTTCCTGACTGACATCCCCAGGAACTAACTTAGGAGACATTTTAAGGGTGAATATAAATTTGGAGAAAGGATAGCTTCCATAAGTAGAGTTTCAGAGTTTTTGTTCTTGGACATTACCCTTGGCTAAGGCTTCTCTGACTTACGTACTTGCGTACCGAGTCTGCTATAGAGTCGGGGACTGTTGACACTATGACAGGTCCTTTCTTGTGCTAATTTTGTGCACTCTCAGTTCTAATTCTAGCCAGTTTATTTGTATACATATGCACGCACACAGTTGCTTTGTTGATGTTAGTAAAAAAAAAAATTTTTTTCATTTTAAATGTAGTTTTAGCTGTGCTCCTGATTTAGCTTAACAAATGGCCTCTCATTATAAGCTGTGAAGCCTGGCCTGACTCGCTCACAGGGAGCTCACATGGCCCAATTACTTGCTGCAGTAAGTGAGTAGATGAACCATCTTTATGTTGAACAACCCCATGCCTTTGAGGTTTTGAAGTGAAAAGATAACAGCCCAAGAAGGCAAAGTGGAAAAGATAGGACGGTATCAGGTGAAGAGAGGCAGACGTGTTCCTGAAAGAAATCTAAGAGAAAGCCTACATTTGGCCTCATTAATCTTTTCCCAAATTAAGCATTTCATTCAATTGATAAAAGTGGTTTTATTCTAAACATGATATGTAATCGTTTCCTAAAAGACTTGGCTGGCGTCTAGGAAAATGTGGAGAGTCAAAAGCTTCTTGTACATTTGCTTCTTGTACATCTGCTTATACATAACATAGCAGAGTTTTAGAAATTCTATGCTTTTATTCATGCACTCTATAAAATGTGAAAGAAGAGCGTTCAAGGCCAGTGGTATTGCAGTCCTCTTCCTTTTCTATTGCTTCCTGCCCCTAGTCTCCTCCTTCTCTGGACCCTTCTATGCTGCTATTCACAGCTGTCCTCTCTGCAAAAGCAGAGGACACTGTGCTCATAGCCAGCAATGGGAATGAACCCTGAAGGTGTGCAGTACGCTGGCCCCAGTGAAAAGCATGATGCCATTTTTCTTGCTACTAAGACCAAAAGTCTTGATGATTTTGTTGACTCTGACTCTCTTCTTCTCCCTCTCCTTAAATCCATGACATGTTCACTGAGAATACTTACCACTAATCTAGTATACTTCAAGCCACATATATTAATACTAAGTATGACTTGTTCGTGTTTAGTTGCCATGTCATGTCTGACTCTTTTGCGACCCCATGGACTGTAGCCCACCAGGTTCTTCTGATCAGGGGATTTCCAGGCAAGAATACTAGAGTGAGTTACCATTTCCTTCTCCAGGAGATCTTCTTGACCTGAGGATTGAACCCATGTCTCTAGCAGCGGCAGCCTGATTCTTTACCACTGAGTAACGTGGGAAGCCCAAGTATGACTTGGCAATTACTAAATAAATTATCTCAGAGTTTCATTTAGTAAATAAACTTTTAGGGACAAAAATCTTGGTTTGATTTTGTTTCTGTTGTCCACATATCAGAATACCTCTTAATGCTGGTTAAGAACTGGGCACACTGATATAAAATTGGCAATACCACAACATTGTTCAGGAGAATACCGATTAGTACATAAAGGGAAAATGTCATCTTCCATTTACTTGTTTTGAGATAATTCCACAAATTTCAGAAACATTAAAATGTCCTCTTAGTTGGTCAGTTTCAACGAAATAACCCTTTTTATAATTTCACGATGTTGAGGCAAAAATAAACAGTATAGCCCTAATTATATCTTCTCTCCAAGTTATTTTCCTTCCTTTTTATTGGCATGCTGTTTATTATGGTTTATACAACCATATCTGATCTAATATGTTCTTTAATGAATTTCCCACAGATAGTCCACAAGCTGCTTTTTCTACTTAAAGATTTGTTCATGCATTTACCCTTCCTTTTCATTTCTTGTCCCTTTATTTATTGAAGATTTTTTCTTTTTTGTGTTTTTAATTTATTTTTTTACTTTAAAATATTGTATTGGTTTTGCCATACATTGACATGAATCAGCTATGGGTGTACATGTATTCTCCATCCTGAACCCCCCTCCCTCATCCCTCCCCATCCCATCCCTCTGGGTCATCCCAATGCACCAGCCCCAAGCACCCTGTATCATGTATCAAACCTGGACTAGCGATTCATTTCACATGTGATAATTTACATGTTTCAATGCCATGCTCCCATATCATCCTGCCCTCGCCCTCTCCCAGAGTCCAGAAGACTGTTCTATACATCTGTGTCTCTTTTGCTGTCTCACATACAGGGTTATCATTACCATCTTTCTAAATTCCATATACANTTTTTTAATTTTACTTTACAATACTGTATTGGTTTTGCCATACATCAACATGAATCTGCCACGGGTGTACACGTATTCCCAATCCTGAACCCCTCTCCTACCTCCCTCCCCATACCATCTCTCTGGGTCATCCCAGTGCACCAGCCCCAAGAATCCTGTATCCTGCATCGAACCTAGACTGGCGATTTGTTTCATATATGATATTATACATGTTTCAATGCCATTCTCCCAAATCATCCCACCCTCTCCCTCTCCCACAGAGTCCAAAAGACTGTTCTATACATCTGTGTCTCTTTTGCTGTCTCGCATACAGGGTTATCGTTACCATCTTTCTAAATTCCATATGTATGCGTTAGTATACTGTATTGGTGCTTTTCTTTCTGGCTTACTTCACTCTGTATAATCCGTTCCAGTTTCATCCACCTCATTAAAACTGATTCAAATGTATTCTTTTTAATGGCTGAGCAACCTAGATGTCCATCAGCAGATGAATGGATAAGAAAGCTGTGGTACGTATACACAATGGAGTATTACTCAGCCATTAAAATCATGCTTTTTGATGTGTCATTTCAGGTTATTTAAATGACCTTATTTGACTAACTCTAATCAACAAGTAGCTTTCACATAGATTATCCTCAAGTCTTGTTGCTGTTATTTGGTTTCCTCCCTAAGTAAAGCTGGTAATTCCATGTTACCTGTTCTGCTATCTCTCATCCTAGTTATAGATACCAAGGTCTTAAACTAGCCAAATTTGCTACTATATTTTTTGTTTTAGTGCTCTTTATTTCAGCTATCTGAAAGTAGCAAATTCCATGGCCAAATTTTTCTGTATCTCTTCTATCTAAAGTACTTGTTCTGGCTTTGGTGTTAAGGTATGTTTTTCTGAGTTGTACCCTCCAAGCCCATTGGGCTACCTCATTCCCACCACCTCCAAGTCTGAGAGGGATGGATTACTACTTTGTCAGATACCATTTCTGTATTCTATAAGAATTTAGAAATCCTCAAATTAGTAAGTGAAAGTATAATGTATTTTAAGGTAAATGTTTTCATTCTTTTCCTGCTAACACAGTCTTAAATATTTTTAACATTATTTTGGTGGCTGAACTTGAGGCCATCAGGTCATGCTTCTTGAGCTGAATGTACATAGGCTCTTATTTTAGACTACATTTTGTGATAGGTCTTTTCAAATTGCTTAATCTGACATTAATTTTGAATGAAATTCTTGTTAATCCTCAGTTTGAGTTTCTGTTCAGTTTCAAGTCTATGCTTTCCCTTCAGGTGAGGTCATTCACTCAGATTCTTTCTAAGATACATCTACAAATAAACTGATTGTATATATTATTGATTATCTAATCATATTCATTAAGCCAAAATTATAAATTATTTTTACTAGTCTGTATTCTTTTTTCAGAACTGAACTTTAAAATTGAAATTAATTTTATGATGTGAATGCTAATATCTTAATGACAGCTTTAACTCATAATATTTTACAATTGCCTTCATTATTAACCTCTTACAAGCTGAGTACTTGGCTCAATATAATTATTTTGCTGTAGTTTATGAAAAAATTCAAAGCTGTTCAAATAGAAAGTAAGTAGTACAGTGAACTCCCATGTATACTTATCACCCAACTACAGCAGTCCTCAATTCATGCACTTACATGATCCATAACCTCTCCTTCTCCTAATCTCTTATTGTCATTATTCTATCTTGAAGGATTATTAATCAACTATATTAATATTAATTTTAATTAATCTATTAATATTAATTTTAATCGGTGTAATAATCAAATGTATGTTGATACTATATAGTTAAGAGCACACTATTATCTTTCTCTACATTTTATATCTACAAGGCCACTTGGAAACAAGGATTTTTTTAAACTATGAAAATGAATATATAATAGAGTCTTTAGGGAAAACAAATGATACTAAAAAAAATCTGTATTTCTGAAATGATAGCATGCGTTCATGGTGTGCCTGTATGTGTGATAAATTTTCAGCATTCAACATCCATTTGATTCTCTGAGAATCTGTTACTTTCATCATCAAATGGCCCCATCTGTAGGACTAGGAACCCTCTTGTCACTTTAACCCATCAAATAGCTCTAAACAGATGTTATTTTCAGATATTTATGTCTATTTTCTTTACTATTTTCCTGCTCTCTCTGTCTCTCCATCTCCATCATCTAATTTTATCCATTAAACAGGATGATCACAGTTCCCACCCCTATCCCTGAATGAAATTCAAATCTAACTCATAACAATATGCTTTTTCTTTTCCAGATTCCTGTCTTGGTCACACAGATAAGTTCAACCAATCACCCAGTGAAAGTGGGCCTGTCAGATGCATTTGTCGTTGTCCACAGGATCCAACAAATTCCCAGTATGTAGAAGAAGGGTAATCTCAGAGTCTGAATGCTGTAGGGGTAAATAGAAAGGATATTGATTTAGGCTAATTGCTGCTTCTTAATTATATTGTTTGGCTTATAAGTCTAATTGGCATTTGCTATCTCTCTGGTAGTGTTGAACTAATAATTTAGGAGGAGTGAAATTAAATAGCCAAACCAAGAGAGCTTGGATTCTTTGGAATAGTTTGGTTGTGCAGATATATTTCTTTTATTAATAGGAAGAAGAACTTCAAAGAGTGACAAGTTATATGATTGATAGCTGTGTGACTTTGTTTAGTTTACATAAATTTCTCACCAAAAAAACAGCTTTGTGCCATTCTATATTTAGCAAGTTCTTATAAAATTATTTGAGAGTCCAAAGGAAGATTTATTTTAAAAAGAAATTGAGGTTAAAAAATATTGATGGAGTCATACGTGCCACATAATATAGTTTATTTTTTGGTTTAAATCACTTTTGCCTTTCTAGTGCAGTTTATATTTTTAGAATAAAAACATAAATGTTACTTGGACAGCTGGTCATCATATTAAAAATCAGAAATGTAACTGCTATTTGTAGTAGTTCTGATCATGTAAATAGCCATTTCTTGAAAGCTTCTGTTTTTAGAAACTCCCCTCTATTTCAAGAATAGCCCTAAATATTGCTTGGGTATGATAGTACCAAAGGTGATTATTATTTGTGTCCTGGATGTGTTCATGTAAAGCAAGAGGTTACAATATAATACATCTCAAGATTAGATCATTCCTTTCCCTTTAGTTCAAAGGTCTTGTTCCTCTTTTATTTCCTTATAGCGGTAGACTTAATTTATCACATGTGTATGCTGTTTGTTCTTGACTTGTGCTACATCTATTTAATCATCTCTCAAATATAGAAAGTAAATGCAGTGCAAATTAGACTTTCCAGAGCAGTGGATTGGCTGGAAACTTTATAGGGAGTATCTTATAATTACAGTTTAGAATGACATTCATTTGTGGCAGTTCTGTTTGGTGACGACAGTGAATCTTCCATGGCTGTTTCTCCTTGTTCACTGAGAATTTGCGGGAGGTAATATTCCAGCCAACTGTTAAATCAAGGCAGATTTTCTAGAAACAAACCTGTACTGTGAACAGAGCAGAGACATATCCTTATGTGCAGGCAACATAAAGACATCCTGACAGAACTCTTAGACAAGAGGCTGAGCCCTGGGAGAGGCCAAGTTGATTTCTGTGTAAGGAGGAATGTTCTCACATTTTTCCTTTCAGAGGTTTTCAGTCAAGCATGACCCGAGTCAATTATCACATAAGTAAAAGGATCGCTAGTTTTAATTTATTTGTGGCTTCTTTCATCCCAGAAAGAATTTTATTTGCAGCTTCCTCAAAAGACATCCTGGTACACATTGATATTCTGATATATTATTGTTTCAAGAAGAAGATCTAGCAAAGTAAAAGAATTTTTTTTTTTGCAAATGTATTTTAATATTCAATTATTGTGTCATAGGGGACTTCCCTGGCAGTCCAGTGGTTACAACTCCCCACTTTCACTGCAGGGAGCATGAGTTCAGTCCCTGGTTAGAGAACTAAGATCCTGCATAAGGTGAGGCCAAAAAAAAACGAAGGAATAGAAAATTTATTGAATTGAATAAAAGTGAAAATATGACATTTCAACTTAAAAAATATATGGGAAAAGTAACAAATTGAAAACAAAACTGTCAGAACTGACACATGACAAAATTGTCCTCAGACAGCAGCATCCCTAAATGCAATTTTTGCTCCCTTGTGACATTGTAATAGGGTGACCCTTATGTTTGGAGGGGAAAATATCCTTCTCAAGTATAAATTTCATTGAATACATTGGCAAAGTTAATCTGAATTTTGAGACCAGATTACATCTGAAGTTTGGGACTCAGCATTCATCTAAAGGAAGTACTCAAGCTTTGAGTTCAGGGAGAAGCTTCTCTGAGGCAGGCTTTGCACCAGAGTGATGTTCACATTTCCTGTTGACCTCAGTGTCATCTTGAGAAAATTTGCCAAGAAGGAACAGAAGTCCTGAGTTTCCAGTCCACTCATCCCTGCCGTTAGATGGGACCATATTTTAGCAAGAACATTGGAATTGATGTGTTCTACTTATAAGTCTTTGGGGAAACAGAGAAATTTTGATCTCCTTGAAAATCTGTTCCCATGTTTATAAAGTGTAACAGTATCTGTTAGGAGATTCAGTGTAAAAGACATGGTTACATGGTTGCATTATTCTCAGCTGGGGGAAAAAAAAACCAGCTTACTTATTTATGCCAGAGATTAGGCTAACCCAAGAATACCTGTAATACAAGTTACACAAGTAATATTTTTTTGAAGAATTAGATGATTCCTAGAGATCAATATGCTACTTACTTGCACAATCATAATTTAGATAAATATTTAAGTTCTTTTCAAGATTCTGTTCCCTTACTTAGCAACCTTCCTTATTAGGAGTCATCCTTATAGGGAATTTAAATCTTTCATCTCTGTTACCCCTTTTTCTTCTCCTGAGTGAATTTAGGGAAAACTGATCATTATCTTCAGTAATGGGTGGTTTTATTTCTTCTGTGTTCCAAGGTGCATTATTACACAGGACCTCATTCTCATAAGATCGATTTTCTGTTCTTTTAATCATTTTGGTTGGAGAGGGAAATGGCAACCCACTCCAGTACTCCTGCCTGGAAAATGCCATGGATGGAGGAGCCTGGTAGGCTACAGTCCATGGGGTCGCAAAGAGCTGGACATGACAGAGTGACTTTCTTTCTTTCTGTAGTTCCTTTTGGAGAAGGAAATGGCAGCCCACTCCATTCTTGCCTGGAGAATCCCATGGACAGAGGGGCCTGGTGGGCTGTAGTCTATGGGGTCACAAAGAGTCAGACATGACTGAGCAACTAACTAACACACAATCATTTTGGTTACATGGGTTATAGAATCTAGATCCTTGGCTTAATCTAGCCAGGACAACATGTTAAAGTACGACAACCATGAGAATAATTCTTCCCAGTGGACCCACAATTAGTATACCATTCTTATCAGATTTGGTAAAGGTTTGGTGAAGCATTCAAAACACTATAAGGCAAATGGAATTTATTTATTATGAAGATTCACCTCCCTTTCATCATAACGTCAACAACAAAACAGTCGTTGTTTTTTTTTTTTTTTTTTTTTCCGTTTTTAAAGCATCCAAATAATAAAAGTTTTCCTTAGTACTTCCAGCATGGCTTATTAAAATAGACTTTATCTTTCAAAAAAGGTTAGGTGATCTGATAGTTTAAAATATCAAAGGGAATTCAGGCATTGTTAGTAAGTTAGTAAACAGTTCTGAGGTTACACAGGAAATTCCTTTCCTCCTTCAAAAAAAAAAAATGAAAAATGTCTATGATGAAATTAATCCTTATATTTGAAAAAAGTAAAAGATAAAAGCTAGTTAAAAGTCCAGAAAGTTTAAGGGATATTGTCATGTAAATACTGGTCATGAGACCTTGAACATTTTATTTAATTTCTATAACTTTCTTTATATATGCAAAATGACCATCTTGGTATCTAAAGATACAATGTGTGTATAGCATGTGGTACTTGGCACAAAGGAACACTGTATTTGTATTTGCATGTATTGTTTATTCATCAGAATCAACGTTGTTACTTTAAAAAGACAGGAGTGCTGAGTGAGGTGTCCATACCCAGACCCAGTGCCCTGGAGAGTGAGGCTACAGGGAATTTCCACTCAAGGACACTTTGACACTCTCTCTGAAACTCATTCTTTCTGATTATGACATCATTTGTTTGTTAACCTATTGTTGTGTCTGTCAGTTGTATATGTCCGCATTACCTTCTGTTTTTCATAAAATATTTTATATAATTTAGAAACAGAATAAAAACCACAGAGATAAGTCAGTTCAGTCTCCAAAGGAACAGATGTGAAAAATAGGTCTACATGTAATGAACTTGTTTATAAATTATAGAAATATGAGGTAAAAACATACTTGGGATTATGAGCACAGTCCATATTAATTCAAGGGAATTTTTAAAATATAGAAAATCCAAAGAAGGGAATTAAAGTGCCCAGAAATCTACTACAGAGAGATAACAATCAATATTTCCTTGTATCTTCATCCAGTATTTTGTTTATAGGGTATACAAACACACACAGGAAGAAAATTGGTATTATCCTGTAAATATGTTTAACACCTGTTTTACTTATATACATTTTTTTTTTCTACACTGCTAAATACCTGTCTAAATGTGGTCATCAATAGCTGCAACAAATTCCTTTCTTTCATAATTTATATAATTTGTTTCTGTACTGGTTTGTCATGTAGGTTGCTTTTCATGTTAATTATCAGTAAAACAACATTACTGAACATCCTCTTTTTAAATGTTTACACATATCTAGTTTCCAGTACTCTTGCCTGGAAACTCCCATGGACAGAGGAGCCTGGTAGGCTGCAGTCCACGGGGTCGCTGAGTCGGACACGACTGAGCGACTTCACTTTCACTTTTCACTTTCATGCATTGGAGAAGGAAATGGCAACCCACTCCAGTGTTCTTGCCTGGAGAATCCCAGGGATGGCGGAGCCCAACGGGCTGCCGTCTGTGGGGTCGCACAGAGTCGGACACGACTGAAGTGACTTAGCAGCAACACATATCTAATTCATAAAAAGTGAATATGCAACCCTTAAATGTTAATGGATTTTTATGTACATTGACAAATTGGTTTCTATAAAGGCTGTAACAATTTACTCCTCTGGCAGCATCATATTACATACCCTTCTTCCCTAAATGCTCTCAGACACTATTATCATTTTTTAAACTTCACGGATTTGATATGCAGAACATGGTATTTCATTGTTGCTCTAATATTCTTGTGAAGGTGAAGTCGCTCAGTCGTGTCCGACTCTTTGCGACCCCGTGGACTGTAACCTACTAGGCTTCTCCATCCATGGGATTCTCCAGGCAAGAATACTGGAGTGGATTGCCATTTCCTTCCCCAGGGGATCTTCCCGACCCAGGGATCGAACCCAGGTCTCCCGCATTGGAGGCAAGCGCTTTAACCTCTGAGCCACCAGGGAAGAATCACAATATTCCAGAAAGTTCTAACATTGTCATCTATTCATAGATCATGTATAATTGCCATACATTCTTGCTAAGTAGCTCTACTGAATAATTGTTTCTTGGTCTCAGCTTACGTCCCTCCAGGTTCTTTTACACAGTGTGTAGAGATCTTCTCGGATAAATGGACAGTGCTCACTGATACCTTTCATACTTGTTTGTTTCTCTCCTCCCGTTTAACATTTTGAATTTCAGTCAGTCTCCAGAGTGCTGACTTTCTCCATCATCCCTCACCTTTTCCTTCACCTTCTGAGCTTAATGAGCATAACATTTCCAGCAAGAAATGTGGAAAATCCACTCATGTCTCCATGGTTGGCTTATTTGGAAATTCAGAGCTATGTCATTTCAGTAACGTCAAAGTTACACCTGCTTGTAGAATTCCTGTACTAGAAACTAATCTGGAAAGCAGCTGACCTAACTTGAAATTGTTCTACTACAAATTAAAATAATGACAATTTCTCAATCCCTTAGAATACTCCACTTTTTTCTTCCCACCAACATACCTTAACTGGGTCTTTCTTAACCCCAGTCCCTTTCTCATCGGCATCTACTATTTTAAATATGTCGACACTGTTTGTGCTTTCACTTTGTTGGTTATTATTATTCACAGCTCAATAAGAAACAGCATTTTCAAAAATAATTTGGGAAACAAATATATTTTAAAAATACTTAGAGATTTAGGGAACTCTTTAATGAACATTGTATATAGTTTAACATACATAGTTTCCTTATGAACTTACAGACTAGGCAGCAACTTTTCAAAGAATTCGATTAAAATTATGTGCACAGACTAAAAAAAAATGTAACTTAAACAGAAACAGAGATGTATTTTTATTATACAAAATACCTTAAGCTTTAATTCTAAAAAAAAAATTAATAATAATAGCATAGACCAATACTGTTCAATAGAACTTTCTATGCTGTTGAAATGTTTTAAACCTGAATTGTCCAATATGTACTTACTAGCCATACATGACTACCATGCACTTGAAATGTGACTCGTGAGACTGAGGAATTGAATTTTTAATTGGATTAAGTTAATTTCAATTGTAAGAGTTATGTATGACTCATGGTCACCATATTGAATAGAGTGAGAACGACCCATACATAAATGTTGAAATAAAACATTAAATTTCAAGTATGATATTTATATTAACCTACTTTTTACTTCTTCTTTGCCTTTTGAAAGGCTTTAGGATTTTAGAAATGATTCAGTGATACACCTTCAAATTTAAGCATTCCACTTTAACTGATTTTGCCCATAAAAAAAAAAAAAAAGTGTATAATTTTGGACTTGGTAGTACGACACATCTACTATAATTACTTAGTAACTAAAATGAAAGAACATGTTGACAATATTTTTCCTTAATTTTTATACACTCCAATTAAAGCTTTTTCAGGAGAACTGAGCCTCATCTATTATTTTCAAAGTTATCAGGACTTTTTCATTCATTTAATGATGGATCGATCTATAAACCCTTCAGTAAATTGTGTCATCTTACCTTGTGTCTCCTCAAAATGAAAAACACTTCAAAATTATTCATTTTTACAGAAGATAAAATTGCTTCTCTTTACTGCACAGCTTCATTAGGCACTCCATTGTCAAGTACACACTAGCTCACTTCAGGCTCAACAAAAGAAAGCAGAAATAGAAATCATGACATTTTCCCCATCAAGTCACCACTCATAAAACTCTTCAAAGATAGAAAGCATTATGCGAAGTGATATTTTATTGCTTTAATACATATGGTTCTCACCTACCCTATTTGATTGATCTTGAATTTTCAAAAGAAGCAAAAAACAAGAATTTTTTGGATATTAGAAGTCACTGATTAATTTTGACATAATTGAATTTTTTTTAGAATTTTTATGAACACAAAAAGAATAATGAGAGGAAAATCTGAGAGGTTCTATGAGGTCCAGATTAGCACCTCATACTCACCTAAATTTTATGTTGCCTTGTCCAGTGCTAACTTATATTATTGTTTAATAGAATTAGAACTATAGAGAGAATCTTAAACCATTTGAGGCAGGGATTTCCCTGGTGGTCCAGTGACTAGGATTCTGTGCTCCCAGTGCCAGGGGCCTGAGTTCGCTCTCTGGTCAGGGAATGAGATCCAAATGCTGCAACTAAGTATTCACATGCCACAACTAAGACCTAGTGCAGCTAAATAAATAAGAGTAAATAAATAGTTTTAAATGTTCGAGGCAGAAGTATCTTCTGTTGTAGATGCTTTATTTCACAACTCCAACTGGCTAATTCTTTTCACGCTTTGGATTTTTGTGGGTTCCCTGGTAGCTCAGGTGGTAAAGCATCTGCCTACAATGCAGGAGACCCGGGTTCAATCCCTGGGTCGGGAAGATCCCCTGGAGAAGGAAATGGCAGCCCACTCCAGGACTCTTGCCTGGAAAATCCCTTGGACTGAGGAGCCTGGTAGGCTATAGCCCATGGGGTCACAAAGAGTCGGACACGACTGAGCGACTTCACTTCACTTCACTTCACTTTGGATTTTTGTGTGGGAAGCTTATGACTTCTGTAATAATGCACTTTTTTATTCAAGAGTCTCTTTTGCTCCTGAGTTTTTATGCTGGGAATGAACTTGTTATTGAGTTTTGCAATACATGCTATTTGCATTAAAGAGCACTCTCACTAAATGGTGCTGTGTGCTAGGCTCAGTTAGAACTAGAAAAGAAAATAAGAAATAATCATTAGGGACCAGTCATTAAGCATTGCAACACATAGATAAGGACATGTTAGCTAATCATTTACTTTATAATTCAGACAAGATATTAAAATATATAAATATAAGAATCAGACAATTTAGGAAATAACTCATACATTCTCTCCATGAATGTTAGTTTTCAAGCAGACAAATAAACTAGATTATCACTAATCATGCCACAGGGTACTCATTAAACTGTTTCCATTTGAGCTAGAATGGATATTGATTGGAAAGAATTCCTGGTGCTTCCATATGATCACTCAGTCCCTCCTGCTGATATTGTTTAAAATATCTAAAAAAGTGCAATTCAACAGTTATGCTTTGAATCATATTGCCTTAAGATTTTGTTTATTGAATTTTATTTTCTATGTGTTAGCTGCTCAGAGATTTATTTCATTTCATTAAAAAAAAAACATGTAAAGCCCTTCATGGGTATTATAGTTGATCTTGGTTTTGTAAAGATGTAATAAAATGGTTGAAGCTGCATCACAACAAGATAGAATGTTTGGTTCATCATTATTTTGGCTAGCTTCCTAAGAAGACACATGAGTAAAATACATTTCTGGAATCAAATGAAAGCTTCTAGCATTGGCAGGAGCTACCAGTAAATACATTCCTAATTACTTGTTTTTGACAGGGAGATGTCTGAAATACAACAGAAATGACCATTTGGAAGCTGTCATTAATTGGCAGGTCATCAAACAAAACACATTCTTATTGATTTTGGTTTTGTTAAATTCATCTCCTCCCAATTGTTGGAGGTGTCTGAGCAGGTGATAGAACTAACATGACAAAAAAGGTGACTCCTTCCCCTTACCCCATCTGCTTCATCAACAATAAACTCCCAGAGGCTTCACTGTCATGCCCATTGTTTGAGCTTTTCAAGGTATAGTATGAAATTAAATGAAAGCTAGTATTTTAAGCACCTACTAATATGATAGATACTATGCAAATTTTAGGATGAAGAAGGCTCAAAAAGCCCCATCACAGTGATCCCAGGGCAAGTCCATGTTATTTATTTATTGCTGAGAACTAAATTGTTTAGCAAAATGTATAGGAAACCAGTATATAGGAATGTATACCATTTAGGCAGAAGCTGAGTGATGGTTTCATATGCCTTAAAAGTTAAAAAGAGAGAGAGAGGACATGATTCACATACATCAAGACACCTTACTAAATACCATGAAATTAGCATTTTCTCTAATGTTGGATAAAATTTCACTTGAAAATTATATGTACATCTTTCATTTATGCCAAAAAGATGTGAATTGGATTTCTAAGCAGTGTTTCCTAATATGAGAAACCTGAAGATGTATTTGGTGAAGGGCTCTAGATGCATCCCCAGCCCCCACAGAGTTCATCTTGGGACACTCCCTCCCCCTTCCTCTTCTGCTGTAGAACTTCATGGAGAATAATCAGAAGTGGGTGAAAGAATATGCGTGGAGAGCAAAGGAAGTACATGTAGGTTGTGAGTAAATATTTGACTTCCCTCCCAGATGTGTGGATATCTACATTTCCTGATCGTGGTTACTAACAGACAGCTTTCTGTCTTCTGAGTTACCACACTTCTGCTTCATATCCTAGAGGACATCATTGTTGGGTCTGTTGACTTCAATCAAAATTTAACCTTCCCTAATATAAAATGGGAGACAAAATCTTAGAAGCCTAATTTGAGGGCCTAAATCTATAGGAATTAGGTCATTACATGCAGTAGGATCTATGGTTGCCATATTGAAATTAGACAAAAATTATGTCTGACATTTTCTGAACACTTACTGTGTGAAAGGGATTATTCTAAGCAACTTTCATTTACTATCTCATCTTAATCCTCAAAACAACTCTATGATATAGGTACTATTATCTCTATTTTATAGATGAGAAAAGTGAAGGACAAGGATAACAAGAGCCCAAGGTCATGACATACCCAGCAGCAACACTGGGATTTGAACCAGACTGTTCAAATGCATGAATTTTTTTTATTAACACTATGACATATGACTTCCTAAAATCAATGTTTTAAATATAATTTATAGCTTGTCAAATAATTCCTGATAGGTATCATAGTATCAAGAAATGCATTCCTGTTATTGTAAGCATTCCAAGAGCTAGGTAAAATGCTGATAATACTACATTTCTATTTATATTTACCAAAGTCAGGCAAGCTAATAAGTATAATGCTCAGGTCTTTTTTTAAAGTAGATTTCAAATATGTATCATCAGTGTCTTGTTTTGGTATAAAATACACTTGCTGTATTTATCTGATTTTTACTTATTAAAGTTCTTCTCAAAGTTTTCATCTAACCGATTCTTCAGGAACATGGCTGGATTTGCTGATGAATTACTATAAATTCCTATGTGCAATATAAGTGCTAATTATTAACCTTCATTGATATGACACTGTATATTTAATAAATAGCAATATTGATTTTTTAATGATTTAAGTTCTATCTTCAATTTTATTAAAGAAACTTACCCTAAACCTTTAAAACAGACTCTTTTGATTGCTGCCCATTCCTAAAGGACTCACTTTAGCTTCAGAGAAGTGGGATTATCTTACCTTCTTGGTTTCATATGTCAAGTTCTTTCAAAATGTATAAATCTATCAAGAAATTATCTTAAGTATACACTGGGTTTGAAAATGGATTTGGATCCTGTTAAATAAGTGAGAAATCTGAGACCCTAATCAACATTTTCAATTTCCTTTGTAGGGTTTTTTCAGAGACTGGATGATCATTTGTTGGAAATACAGAGTGAAGACATTTAAATGTGTTTTATATACTCAACCCTTTTGTGCATCAGTTACGTCCCAAGTGCTGGGAGAGCAGCAGTGGGTCATATAGATCAACCCACTCCAGGGTTCTTGCCTGGAAAATTCCATGGACAGAGGAAGAGGAGTCAGGCAGGCTACAGTCTATGAGGCCACAAAGGTCAGACACGACTGAGTGACTTTCACTTCACTGCCCACCATGGAACTTCCAGTGTGTCTGAAAATAAGTCCCCTCTCACCTTCAGAGTTCATGAAAAATCTGCTTCTTGCTCCAGGAGGAAAACTAAGTCTTCAGGTTCCTACATGTTCCACCAGAGCTTTCTGTTTTATAAGAAGCTGGTGTCTTATCATCTTACCGCAGCCTTTGCTGTGATGATAGAGGCATGTTCAGGAAGACTTTAGAAGTTACTGAAGCTTAAAGAATAGAATTCTAATTCCTTGATAACAAGCTTTTGGAAACATGTGTAACTTGCTGACTTTAGGACAACCACTATAATATCATAGAGAGAGCAGTAGTATTTACTGTAATTGTTGCTTTATTTTCAACATAACATGTTGTTCCAATAATTTCCTTTGTGCAATGTATTGCCAATGATGCAAAATCAAGCAGGCTATTCATGTTCTTAAAAGTAGGTTCTTGGCTGTCTCTCCAGAGTGGGAAGAGCTGCTATAAAATTAAGGATTTATAATCCTTTAGATTCAGATATTGCTGACAATGCATACAAATTACATGCAGATCAGAAGTTAGTCCAAATCCATTTAGATGATGACCAAAATAAATCTAAAGATACGGCTTTTTAATATGTATATTTAAGTAATACTGAACTAAAACATGCAAAATGCCTAGAAGAATGAAGTAGAAAGTTTTGATTTGGGGTGCAAACTTAATCCAAGTTCCAGTTTAGTGTTCACCAACCTTCCTTCATCTGAGTCTGTGTGAGGTGCCCAAACACTGTGGTTCCTGGCATGGGTACAGTGCTCAGTCATTCAATCATGTCCTACTCTTTGCAATCCCATGGACTGTAGCCCCCCCCAGACTCCTCTGTCCATGGGATTTCCCAGGCAAGAATACTGGAGTGGGTTGACATTTCCTTCTCCAAGGGGAGCTTCCCAACCCAAGGATCAAACCTTTATCTCCTGAGTCTTCTGCATTAGCAGGAGGATTCTCCACCATTGTGCCACCTGGGAAGCCTGTGGTTCCTGGCATTCTGCGCCAACCTCTATGTTTAGCATCTTGCTCAGGGCATTGGAGAAGGCAATGGCAACCCACTCCAGTGTTCTTGCCTGGAGATCCCAGGGACGGGGGAGCCTGGTGGGCTGCCGTCTCTGGGATCGCACAGAGTCGGACACGACTGAGGCGACTTAGCAGCAGCAGCAGCAGGGCTTATGGATGTTTGTCTCTTATTGGTCTCCTCTGCTAGGCTCTGTGTTTATTAAAAGCAAATTGTCTCCATATCTCCACAGCCTAGGGGTGTACCTGCTACTACAGAAACATGAATGAATGAATGACTGATGGTTAGGTTCCAAATGAAGGAATCATGAGTCAGTTTGTCCGGGAATGAAACGTCTCACGGGATAAGGGACATTTAGTGCTGAAACCAGAACATTGACAGAAAACCAGGACAAACCAGCCACCTCACCTAGAGAACTATTAGGACAATTCTCGACTGAAATAATGATATTATAAATGAAGGTTTGGGACACTAGTATAGAAATCTACCTTCCACTAACCATTCCATTATTTTTAAAAAACATTTTGATGGAAATATATGTTTAGGGTTCCAAGCAAGCAATTTTGACAATCAAAACGCATCCACAAGTGACAAGCTTCTTTATACTGTTAATGCTCCCATTTTATTGAGAAGTTTCTCTGATATATATCATTCCAAGGAATTTCCAAAGATATTTAATTCATACAACATTTTTATAGTTGAGGAAACTGAGGCTTCCAGGAGCTAAGTCACTTGTATATGATCTCAGAGCTCTTCAGTGATGAGTTTGGAATCGAAACTCAATTTCTGTGACTTCTGGCCTTCTGCGGATTTTTTGTTTGTTTGTTTGTTTGATTGGAGGATAATTGTTTTACAGTGTTGTGTTGGCGCCGGCCTGCCATTTTGTCTCACCTCTTCTGCCTCACACAGATCAGGCCACAGGTGCACTAAGCTACTTAATGTTAACCACTTCCTGATAAACAGTTGACATACTATGGGAAAATGAATATTTCTGTAACTGAGGGTGCAAGAAAAATACATGGTTTTGAAGTTGACATGAAAAGAATGCAGAAGAGAATCAAGTAAAGCCTGACTTTTATATATTACTGAAAGCATAGGGTTTTTTTTAAGATTAATGGAAAAAGAAAGGTGATGATGCATATGAATGAGGAAGGAATTTGTCAAAGAAGAGTATTAAAGAAAACTTCAAGTTTTCTGTATGTTACCATTTGGTGTTTGGTTGCATACCAAACACCAGCTTAAAATTTTGGATTTATTTTTAATTCATCAGCAACTTGGTTATATACATATCAAGATCTGCTTAATTAATTGGTTTAGCTATGGTTCATTGCACTTTTGTTCAACTTAATTTCCCCACTGCATTTTATTAATTTCTCCTTAGGCCTGTGAGCATCAAAACTTTGCTTTTGCTGCCCAGTAGCATTTCCCTAAACTTTAGAGCTTTTGTTAACAAATTCAATAAAACAAGAGACATCTTATCCTAAGGAGCATGAAAATTGCCTCTCCAACTCTTTTCTTCCATGCTTCTTACCTTTCCCTTTGTGCTTTCTTATCCCTGAATGATAATCAGTTTGTGGCAATTACTGAATTCTCAAGTTGACCTTCCTCTAAAAAGATAAGATAATTTTAATTGGTTTGTTTATTTCCTTTAACTCCCATTTTTCAACAAACCAAAACCAAGGCAAAATGTTTATAATGGCTTATCCAAGGTCTAAAGGAATTTGAGTTATAGGAACACTTAATGAGATAGGTGATCAAAAATGTTTTCTCAGAGGAATTCCCCAGTGGTTAAAACTCAGTGCTTTCTCTGCCTTGGGCCTGGGTTCAATCTCTGGTCTGGCAACTAAGATGCTGTAAGCCACTCACTATGGCTCATTGAAAAAATTTTCTTGGGATAGGTGGTCATTACTTCTAGACAAGATTGTTTGTATCTTTTTCCTGAAAGCTGAGAGGACCTGAATCAACCACTTTCACCCATACCTTTTATCTTAACTTATTCAACAAAAAAATGTTAGTATCTCATGTTTAAGTTACTATCCTAGATTGTGAAGTCAATAGTAAATGAGAGAAAATTACTTCTCTCATAGAGCTTACATGTTTAGTAAGCAAGATAGAGTTTAAGCAAAGAGATATGTAGGAAATAAAGTTAGTAGTGGTGAGTGCTAGGCCAAAAGAAATAAAGAGGATATCTGAAGGTACAATATAGCAAAACCGATAAGAATAACAGCAGTGTACATGTTGGTTTCATGCTAAGTAACTATTGTCTTAGTGAAGAGACCTTGGTTTCATCAGCCATCACCTTCCAAATGTTTAGTTTTTAACTGAAAATATTGGGTTGGTCAAAAAGTTAGTTATAATTTTTCCATATGCTGTTATGGATGTTACAAACATTTTGCCAAAGCCGATATATTTTGGCTCTTAAAGTACATATTTACTCATGCATTTACTTAAAAATGTATTGACTGCTTTCCACATTGATCTAAACAGCAACTGTTAGTCTAAGCACTGAGGTAGTTAGAAAACTAGTGAGGCATCAATCAAGGCAAAGTTCTCATGCAGCTTAGAGTTTAGCATATTACGCTAGAAAATAAATGAGTTGATAATTAAATTAAAAAGTCAGTTGATGATGAAGTGGTCTGTCAAGTTTAGAGAGCTGGTACTTGTTCTGGACTGAGTGGCCAGGTAAGGCTTCTTGGGAAAAGTGATAGTTAAACTTAACTCTAAACAACTGGGAAAGATTGAGGGCAGGAGGAGGAGGGCATGGTAGAGGATGAGATGGTTAGACAGATCACAGACTCAATGGGCATGAATTTGAGCAAACTCCAGGAAACAGTGAAGGACAGAGGAACCTGGCGGGCTGCAGACCATGGAGTCACAAAGGGTCGGACACAACAACAAAACAACTGGGAACCAGCTACACCAAAGTGAAAGGAAAGAGCGTTTCAAAGGGAGACAGGTTACTTTGCAATGGACTAGAAATGAAGGCAAAGAAAATGATATGAATCCAGGATACTTCCTAAATTTTTGTTTGACCAGTTTGATGGATGCTGGTGCTCACTTTTTGAGATAGACAAGATGGCATATGAGATAGAGGCTAGGGTAGGGAGAAATAAAGAGTTTGGTTGGGGTAAACTCTTTAATAAATAAAGATTTTAAGTTTAAGGTGCCTGTCAGACTTCCAGGTAGAAATACTGGGTGGGTAGTGATATATGAGCCAAAAATTCTAGGAAAAGGTTATGGCTAGATGCTCAGATTGGAGAGCTATTATCATATAGATAGCATTTAAATGTAGTGGACTGAATGAGATCAGCTGTGTAGAGAATATAAATTGAAAATAGAAGACATCCCAGGAACCAGCCTGTGGCTTGGCATAATGAGGTATGATGCTGATTTTCCATTACATAAAATTACTTAAAGTATTTGTATGCATGTATGTTTGTTTAGACAGAGAATATCTCAGAGAAAATATCTAAAAGACTGATAAGCCTATTTGTCTCCAGGGAAATGATAATGAACAGGGACAGGAGGAGAATGAGTATTGCTTTTCATTGTATACTCATTCCTGTGATTTGAATTTTGCCACATGAAGTTGATGACAAAAGGAGGAACCAACAAAGGGGACACAAAAGAACATAAATTCTTTAAAGGGTAGAAATGCAATCTGAGTCTTACTCATTTTCATGTCTCCCACAGCACCCAACACAGCACTGGACCTAATAAAGGATTCCAGTGCATACAGGCTGGACTGAACTGTGAGATAACTGAGGCCAGAAATTTCCACTTTACTGGGAATTCTAATTGCCCACTTTGGCCATTTCTCCCCATTGGCTTTGTCAGTGTCAACCACATGGCTATAGAAAGAATTATGGGGATGCCCAGCATAAAATGTCAACATTTATCATTAAGCACTCTGAACACTGAGGAGTTAGTCTATTGGTGCCTCATTTTAAAAGAATTTTCCAACTTATAATTACTTAGTTCCAGTCAAAGTCATAAGACTGGTACTGGTAAAAATTTGGTGATAAATATATTCTATGATTCCACCCATCAAAAGAATAAATAAAATAGGCAAACCTCTTCTAATGGTAGAGACATGAATCTACAGAAGAATACTATAACATATTTACTTAAGGAAAAATAGAGATGAGGGAGAGATGTTTCTGAATAACTCTTCTCTATTTTTTTTTTTTTTTTGACCTATTATTTCTACTGCATCTCCCTGAGCATCTTCTGGCACTGCCTATTATTTTCCACTAAATGAATTGGATTTCTTTGCAGTAACAAAAAGAGAAACAGAAAGAATCACATGTAATACATTTCAAAACTTTTGAAAATGCATAACATCAGAAATATTGGCTAGTAATTCATTAACAATATGAAATATATTATCAACCTAAATTAATTAAGGATATAAATGCACATCCACTGGAGTAGGAAATGCAAGCCACTCCAGTATTCTTGCCTGGGAAATCCATTGACACCTGAGCCTCGTGGGCTATAGTCCATGAAGTCCCAAAAGAGTCAGATATGGCTGAGAGACCAAACAACAACAGCAACAACAAATAAAAGCACATCTAATTTTTTAAAAGAGAATTCCTCTCATATTTTCATTGAGCTTACAGAAATTAAATTGCCTACATTTGGGAGAAAAAAGGGAGTTGGAGAGAACAAATTTAAATTGTGCAGCTGATCTCACCTTTCACCAGTCAGTAATCTTATGCTTCTTAAAAACAGCACCAGGGTGACTTGAATATATCTTTGTCCCTTGATCTTGGCCCTTTGTACCCCTTAATGCAGGCACCTTTGCTGCACTGAGTGGTACTCTAGTGTTTAAAGACACAGTGGGCATTTTTCATTATCACATGGTTCAAAGAAGCAAGCCAACAACTTCATCACCAAGAACCTCACACTCCATAGCCCACTCTGATATTGAAGGAAGAACAGAATGTCAGGCTCCTGAGAGGCCTGTAACTAAGGGAATTCCAAGCATATTTTGACTGAGTATGATTTTTAGTTACTTACCCCTCTCAATATCTAGCCCTGAAGTAACATGCAACTCCACTATAATCCTTAGAGGGCCATGAATGAATGAATGAATGAATGAAAGTCGCTCAGTAGTGTCCAACTCTTTGCAACCCCATGGACTATAGAGTCCATGGAATTCTCCAGACTGGAATACCAGAGTGGGTAGCCTTTTCCTTCTCCAGGGGATCTTCCCCACCCAGGGATCGAACCTAGGTCTTCCACATTACAGACAGATTCTTTACCAGTTGAGCCACAAGAGAAGCCCTAGAGGGCCATACAAAGCCATATAAAGTTGGTCTGATTTAATAGTAAGGCTTAATTTAATCCAAGGTTTTAAGATTGAAGGAGAGGATCAGGAACCTATGATTCTTGAGTGACAAGCCATATACTCTGAAATTATGGTCAAGTCTGAAATTTGTAAAATTAAGATAGGTCAGTAGATAGTGAGTGTAATTTTACCTATTTAAATGCACCTTTTATATCTTGGACAAAGCTCTAGTCTGTAACACTTTTTGACATTATGGTCTAATAAATTCACATTGGAAGCTACTTGTAAATTATTCATTTATATGATTTTTTCACATAAGGAAACCTATTAACTTTCGTGATAAGTTGTGAAGTCCAGAACTAATAATCAAATAGAAGCCATTAAGAAATTTAGAAGCCCTGATCCAAAATTAATTATAATTAGACCAATTTCAGTGGATTGGGGTAGAATAAAGTTCTGTTTGAAAATACACCTAGTTTCAGATGGAGATTTAGAACTCACTGAGTTTTAAATTTTTTAAATAAACTTTTATTGATGTGTGTTCCAATATACTGACTTTCAAGTTGAAATCTCTTCTATCTGCTTGAAAGAATTACTGATTAGTAATATTTTGAGTGCCAAAAATAGTATTCTTTTCAGTATATAAATTGAATGTCAGATTTAGATACAAAATGTGAAAGTTATTCATAACTATAGCAAAATCTACTTTTTCTTTGATAGAAGGTATCTCCTTACTTATGTACTTATATCAGATGTAAAAAATTATTTCATTGATAAAAAGTTAACTGGAGTGCTATGTCACTTTGCCTACTTATGATCAGTTCAGTTCAGTAGCTCAGTCGTGTCTGACTCTTTGTGACCCCATGGACTGCAGCATACCAGGCCTCCCTGTTCATCACCAACTCCCGGAGTCTACTCAAACTCATGTCCATCGAGTCAGTGATGTCATCCAACCACCTCATCCTCTGTCATCCCTTTCTCTTCCTGTCTTCAATCTTTCCCAGCATCAGGGTCTTTTCAAATGAGTCAGTTCTTTGCATCAAGTGGCCAAAGTATTAGAGTTTCAGCTTTAGCATCAGTCCTTCCAATGAATATTCAGGACTAATTTCTTTTAGGATGGACTTGTTTGATCTCTTTTCAGTCCAAGGGACTCTCAAGAGTCTTCTCTAACACCACAATTCAAAAGCATCAATTCTTCGGCACTCAGCTTTCTTTATAGTCTAACTCTCACATCCATACGTGACTACTGGAAAAATCATAGCTTTGACTAGATGGACCTTTGTCAGCAAAGTAATATCTCTGCTTTTTAATATGCCGTCTAGGTCAGTCATAACTTTTCTTCTAAGGAGCAAGTGTCTTTTAATTTCATGGCTGCAGTCACCATCTGTAGTGATTTTGGAGCCCCCCAAAATATAGTCTGTCATTGTTTCCACTGTTTCCGCAGCATTTTGCCATGAAGTGATGGGACAAGATGTCATAATCTTAGTTTTCTGAATGTTGAGTTTTAAGACAAGTTTTTCACTCTCTTCTTTCACTTTCATCACGAGGCTTTTTAGTTACTCTTCACTTTCCACCATAAGGGTGGTGTCATCTGCATACCTGAAGTTATTGATATTCCTCCTGGCAATCTTGATTCCAGCTTGTGCTTCATCCAGTCCAGTATTTCTCATGATGTACTCTGCATATAAGTTAAATAAGCATGGTGACAGTATACAGCCTTGACGTACCCCTTTCCCTATTTGGAAAGTCTGTTGTTCCATGTCCAGTTCTAACTGTTCTTCCTGATAGACAAGAAGAAAACAATTGCTGTCACTTCTAATTGAAGGCATCAAGGAAACTTTAAGCTTTAATTATATACACTCAGCAACAGTGGATAAATTGCCCATAAATCTGAAACTGGTGACCACAGTAGCACAAATCTAAACTAAATGAAATTCTTTCTCTTTAGTGTATACTTATTAAGTGTACTGGACTTTCTGCATCAGGGAGTACTAACCATCCAAACTGCAAGAGGAGCCCTAAATGAAGGAAGTGTTCCCGAGTTATATTCAAAAGGAATCAAAACTCATAAAATTGAAACTAGAGAGGAAGCCACGTTTTGTTGTCTGAAGTAAATTCAGACTGGATGTCTGAACACCTAGAGCCACAGACAAGAGTTAACTGACTAATCTTGGACAAATCAATAAAGCTCTTTGACTGTATATGCTAAAATGTGAAATCAATATTTCATCTAGATATGTTTGCTTATGTTCTTTGCATCTGAATGACTGTAAGTTCAGTAGTTCTCACACACAAGTACAGTGAAGAACTGCTAATAAAGCATTGAAATAACCATATGTAAAGTAGACAACTAGTGGGAAGTTGCTGTATAATACAGGGAACTCAACCCAGTGCTCTGTGACAAGCCAGAGGGGTGGCAGATGATAGGGCAGTTCAGCAGGGAGGGGACATATATATACTTATGACTGATTCACATTGTTGTATAGCAGAAACCAACACAATATTGTAAAGCAATTATCTTCCAATTAAGAAAAGATAAGAATTGCTACCAAAGCTTGTTAATATGCAAATATCTCAAACTCTCCAGGGGATTCATATTCAGTAAGTCCAGAGTGAAGCCCAAGGATTTAGCTTTTTAACAGCCCTCCTCAGGTGGTCCTGGGGTAATGGGAGACTGGTACAGTGGGAATGCTGCTCTTTCACACGTAGGCTGAGAATCCTGTAAACCTGCAGCGTGGAAACACTTATTCTTAATTTGGAATAGAGAAATACTATGGAAAAAAAGTTCTGAAGGCAAAAATATTTGTTGTTAAAATCTATCAAGAGTTAACAAAATAAATCATAATAATAGAAAACAAGAAAATTTTGGCCAAGTATAGCATATATAATAAATAAATAAGATTATTTTGGAACATTGTTGGCTAGTTAGAACTGTTGGAACATGTTTAATTTCTGAATTTTTAAATTAAATTTTAAATTACTGCTTCCAAAGTAGAAATTCACTGTACTGAAAGAGCAAAGAAATTTCTAGAAATACTCTACATCCAAGATAATTGTTTTTGACATGCAGGGCTTATAAGCAGTGAATTGAATTTTGAATTCATTTTAGTGTAAGGCCCTTTATAACCATTCAAATTTAAATAAAGAATCTTAGTACATCTCTTAATTAGGTTATCTTGAAATATAGCATAAACAAAGTTGTCTTTTAAGACAACTTTTAAGACAACTTTGTCTGGAGAAGGCAATGGCAACCCTCTCCAGTACTCTTGCCTGGAAAATCCCACGGATGGAGGAGCCTGGTGGGCTGCAGTCCATGGAGTCGCTACGAGTCGGACACAACTGAGCGACTTCACTTTCACTTTTCACTTTCATGCATTGGAGAAGGCAATGGCAACCCACTCCAGTGTTCTTGCCTGGAGAATCCCAGGGACGGAGGAGCCTGGTAGGCTGCCGTCTATGGGGTCGCACAGAGTCGGACACGACTGAAATGACTTAGCAGCAGCAACAGAGTTCACCTTTGGGAAAACGGCCATGAATTGGAAATTGACATAAAAAGAGAATATCATTTCATCAGAATCCCTTTTATAGAGTTTGAACTTATATATGTACATAATACCTACACCAAATCAATCAATAAATATTAAAAGAAAGGAAATATATGTTAAAGTGTATTAAGAAAATTGGATACTCTTTCAGAAAATTCTAAAGTTAAAAAGCCTTTCAGGAACAGAAAATTATCAATGCTGAATGTATGGGCAATATTTCTTTCTCCAGAAGAGATGCATTGGATTAATTAGCCTTTTGGATATAAAATGCATTTAATTCTTTTTGAAAAAAAAAAAAAGTGCTGAACTATATATTTCATCTATCTATAATCTAAAGCTCTCTATTTTTCATCTATCATATATTTTGCATTTTGGTCTCTGTCTCCTTTTTGCCACTGGACATCTGCCAATCTCTCTGGATGGATAACTGTGAATACAGATTGGAAACCAGCTTTCTTTTTTCCAAAATCTAAAGCAACAGGTGCTTGAGCCAAATCTCCTGGTAACGAAGTCCCACCTGAAATATCAAGGCATCTTTAAAGTTGTCTTTGATTTTCCAGTCAGTGAATGATGCTGTGTTTGCATTCCATCTGAGCACCATTTGGCAAACTAGAGATAAAATCTGTAGAATTATTTAGCATCACATCTGTTTATACTTGCTTTTTCAAGATTATCCAAGTGATTTTCAAGTTTTGCTTATGTGTTAGCCAACTGTGGTGGCTGCATTTTATTTGGTTATAAATAGAAAACTAAACTTCAACAAATGCAATCTAACAAAAATATATGGAGTAGCTAAAAAGGGATCATTCTAGTACTAAATTACATATTCCATTCCCTTAGCTGGTTTGTACTAATGCAATAATGAGTTCCCCTGGAAATAGTTAAAATTTAATTGTCCAAGAATGAAATTGAATTTTTCAATTTAAAAACAGTAGGTTCTAAATTATTATGAGGAAAAAAGATCCTTAAAGTACAAGGAAACCAACATTTAAAAGTAAAAACCAAAGTTCACAGTTGGCTTCCATGTTAAAAATATAGAAATTACTATTGAGTATTAGGCGAACCTTAGATTAACAGTCTTATAATGAAAAGACATATTGTGGTAAGAAGAGAACATTTAGTAAAAATAGTCTGTTGGTTTAAGTATTTGTTTTGCTGGAAATCTTATGTCAAGATGTAGGAAAATGTTCAAAATACAATATATTCATTTTCAAGTCAGCTCTTTCAACACTTGCATAAGAAAATGATAAAAGTATTATTGGATAGTTTCTGAATTTTTGCTTTCTGCTAAAATCTTTCTCATGAAATTAAAAGATGCTTACTCCTTGGAATGAAAGTTATGACCAACCTAGACAGCATATTCAAAAGCAGAGACATTACTTTGTCAACAAAAGTCTGTCTAGTCAAGGCTATGGTTTTTCCAGTATGGATGTTAGAGTTGGACTGTAAAGAAAGCTGAGTGCCAAAGAATTGATGCTTTTGAACTGTGGTGTTGGAGAAGACTCTTGAGAGTCCTATGGACTGCAAGGAGACGCAACCAGTCCATCCTAAAGGAGATCAGTCCTGGGTGTTCATTTAAAAGATGCTTACTCCTTGGAATGAAAGTTATGACCAACCTAGACAGCATATTAAAAAGCAGAGACATTACTTTGTCAACAAAAGTCTGTCTAGTCAAGGCTATGGTTTTTCCAGTATGGATGTTAGAGTTGGACTGTAAAGAAAGCTGAGTGCCAAAGAATTGATGCTTTTGAACTGTGGTGTTGGAGAAGACTCTTGAGAGTCCTATGGACTGCAAGGAGACGCAACCAGTCCATCCTAAAGGAGATCAGTCCTGGGTGTTCATTGGAAGGACTGATGTTGAAGCAGAAACTCCAATACTTTGGCCACCTGATGCAAAGAGCTGACTCATTTGAAAAGACCCTGATGCTGGGAAAGATTGAGGGCAGGAGGAGAAGGGAATGACAGAGGCTGAGATGGCTGGATGGCATCGCCGACTCAATGGACATGAGTTTGGGTAAACTCCAGAAGTTGGTGATGGAGAGGGAGGCCTGGCATTGTGCAGTTCATGGTGTTGCAAAGAGTTGGACGTGACTGAGTGACTGAACTGAACTGAAAATCTTTCTCTGAGAAAAGGTGAAATATGATTATTTTATACTTCTTGATATTAATATACTACTTAAGACTTTTATGAAATTTTCTAAATGCTAAAGAGTTTATTTTCTCTCAAGTCTTGAGTCAGAGATACAATGCATGTAACAATGCTGTTATTTCTTTAGCTCTACGAACATCTAAATAGTGTTCTTCCAGAGTGGTATCTTTCTATATGACTGTAAAGCAATCTGACCAAGCTGATAACACTTTATTAGGGAAAAACAAAGAAGATATTTCAGGATAAAAGTGATCTATTGGTTGAACAAAGATTGTGCTATGCTTAGTCACTCAGTCATGTCCGACTCCTTGCCACTCCTTGAACTGCAGCCAGCCAGGTTCCTGTGTCCGTGGGGATTCTCCAGGCAACAATACTAGAGTGGGTTGCCTTGCCCTCTTCTAGGGGATCTTCCCAACCAAGGGATAAAACCCAAGTCTATATTACAGGGAGATTCTTTACTCACAGAGCAACCAGCGAAGCTCAAGAATATTGACGTGGGTAGCCTACCCCTTCTTCAGGGGATTTTCCCGACCCAGGAATCGAACCAGGGTCTCCTACACTGCAGGCGGATCCTTTACCACCTGAGCTACCAAGGAATCCTGAACAAAGACTGCTGCTGCTGCTGCTGCTGCTTCAGTCGTGTCCGACTCTGTGCGACCCCATAGACGGCAGCCCAGCATTCCAATTTTCCTTTTCTGGATTATTATAAAATAGATCAGCAAATTCCCAATTAATGACACTAATTTTTTTTTTCTCCTTTCTAGAGAACCACTTTCTCCTTCATCCCAGATCTCAAATTTTCCCTTCAATGACAATTCATATTTTGAGGAGGGACTGTTCTCTCCATGTATCATGACCTTGTCTGCAGCAGTTTCTAATGACAGGCTCTCCTAAAAATACACAGATATTATATTCCTAAAATAATGTCTTTCAGCCACCAGAGAAGACCTCTGTATTGAACTGTGCCCTGATCAGAATTCATCTCTTTCTCTTCTACACTCTGCTAGCACACAGGTTTATTTCATCTTTGCCCAGATTTCCTGCTGCCACTAAATTGCATGAGCTTGAAAAGACAAGACAAGGGGGTTGTTTTAAGGGGAAGAATGCCTTACCTTGGAGATGCTTAACATAATTATAGTACCTACCATTTATTCTCTATTGCCATGTGCTAGGCATCACAGAAAAGCCTTTATTTCCACTAATCTTTTAATTCTAAATTCATTCTTTTATTCAGTCTTTGCAATCACATTAAGAGGTTTTTAAGATCCCTGTTTCATAGATTAGGTACATGAGAATTAGGAAGGTTGAGAAGCTTAGCTAAGGTCCTGACAGTAACCAGTAGAGCCAGGATCTAAAATAAAAAATTTTGAAAGATGGGTGGTTGGAGAGATGAAGGGAAAAATGAATAAGTGTCTCCGTTAGGCTTCTATGCCTACTCTTAGTATATGTGACTTTGCTAAGAACATTCACAAACTGGGTGAGCAACCCAAAAAAGAAGAAGGCCTCCTCTTGCCCACTTACAGGAGTTTATTATTAATAGCATATTGACACTAACCTCTATTCAAAACGTATCTGAAAGATTTGTTATAAAAGATACATATAAAGTTTCCTTTAATAATTGAAGTTATATCCATGCAAAGTGAGTAAATGGCAAGCTAGAGTCCTCATTAAGAAAAAAATTAAACGGGAATAGCAGAAAGTAAAAATGTCACATACATGGGGGAAATTATTTGTAAATAATCTATTAAGATTGCTTGCAGTAAAAAATGGCATATGGACAGTTTATTTTATATGGGAGAGTTAGTCCTGTATTGTTTTTTGTGTGTGTCAAGTTTTCTACTCATATCAGAAGATGGAGTTAAAATGGGTCCATGCATTGTCTATGAAAATAGAGAATAATCCTTGATGCCATCCATATTTCAGAGGAAGTGGCATAAAATGCTTCACAGATTTAAATTTTTGTATGCAAGCATAAACCTAGATTGTCTAAGATAAAGTGAATGTGGTAGGAGATAAATATACTAGAAAATCTGACTACAAAGATTTACCAAAATTGAGCACAGAATTCATCTACTAGAAATGTCTGTGAAGTGTGAGGATTAGATTCATGCTCTAAATGCCATGTGCCAGTTTTCTCAGTACAAGCCTGCATTAGCCCTATTATCCCAATACACCATTTCTTTCTATCTCCAAAATGTAGTGGTTCCCAGTTCAGTTCAGTCACTCAGTCGTGTCCAACTCTTTGCGACCCCATGAATCGCAGCACGCCAGGCCTCCCTGTCCATCACCATCTCCTGGATTTCATTCAAACTCATGTCCATCGAGTCAGTGATGCCATTCAGCCATCTCATCCTCGGTCGTCCCTTCTTCCTCCTGCCCCCAATCCCTCCCAGCATCAGAGTCTTTTCCAATGAGTCAACTCTTCGCATCAGGTGGCCAATGTACTGGAGTTTCAGCCTCAGCATAAGCCCTTCCAAAGAACACCCAGGGCTGATCTCCTTCAGAATGGACTGGTTGGATCTCCTTGCAGTCCAAGGGACTCTCAAGAGTCTTCTCCAACACCACAGTTCAAAAGCATCAATTCTTTTCAGAATTTTCCACAGTTTATTGTGATCCACACAGTCAAAGGATTTGGCATAGTCAATAAAGCAGAAATAGATGTTCCCACTATACATTAATTATATGATCACCCTACCTAACACCATTATGGAAATCTTTGCTCTTGTCCAAGTTTTAACTACATTTGCGTATTCAGGATCTAAGGCAAAGGGTAGAATTCCTAGGTTAAGTTCAATTATTCTCCATAAAGGAATTCCTGTGACAGAGATCATAAGACCAGCTGGCCTGAAATACTTACTAACTGACCCTTTATAGGAAACTTCACCAGAAAAATGGAGGACCTGTAACAGATATGTTGATTAAGAAGAAAAGCAAAACATGTATTCCAAATACATTATTTCGAAAGAAGATTTTGACTGGTTTTGTGAGGTTTATTGAAGTAAACAGTGACACTGGGATAAATGAGGTGGTTGTAATAATTATCGCCTAAGGAAACAGCAGACAGTAAATGAAAGACAAGGTCAAATGAATATCTTAGTGTTTGAAAATGAATAATAAAGAATTCATTTTGAGAATGTTGAATTGATGGGTCTTCTGAACTGTTAGCATGAAGATTCAGGTCTAGATAGATATTCTCCATATGCTTCTATAGCTTTTACTATAAATAATTTTTCGATCTGTGTTGAAGGAGTGCTCTGGAATACCAAGTCAGTTTCATTAAAAGAAAAGTTGAAGAAAAAAAGCTAAACATCCAAAAATGCTTCTGTTAACATAAGATGACACTAACTGTATTTTATGAAGCAGAAAATTGCTTTACATCCAAATTCTTAAAATCCTTCTTTTTGCTGTCTTTAACAAGACATAGAACATTTGTACACATGAGCTGCATAAAACTCTAATACAATTAGCATTTAGTAATTTGATATTTTATATGCCTGACAAATCTGATATACAATAAAGCAAGGCAATAAGGAGGCAGAACACTCTTTTATAACCAGAATCATTCGTTAAAGTGGAATGAATTTACTAATACATTGTTTGTAATCTACATAAGGACCTGGACTTGCTATAGTCTTAGAAACAGACCATTCCTGGTGAGTCCACAGATTCACATGAAGAGAGAATAATAAAAATTTAAAAAGAAAACAAAGCTTTATGTATATGAAAAAAAAACTACAAAATTATAGGTATTATTTTTTTAAGCATTGGTATTACAATCTAGACTTCAAGAGGCAAATTGAACTCAAATGTAGATAGTTAGGTAGGAAGGTAGATAGATAGAAAGACAGACATATATTTCAAAATATTTAAACATGCAGTTTTTAAGTAATGAGGAACTCTTGTTTAACATTGCAGCAAACTCTAGAAATCTTAGAAGTTTTTCCATCAAAATCAATTTACTTCTTCTTGTAATAATCCTATTGGCATTGCCTTTCTTTGGGATTGGAATGA
>SJYT01032326.1:21825-43551 GCA_006410635.1 Cephalophus harveyi | reverse complement strand
TGCATTACCATTTTTTAAAAAAATATGATACTTCCATATATCTAACAGCACAATACAATTATTCCCAAAGTGTTTATAATGTTTAGCTTGGAATATATTATAAATTCCTAGAAACATTTAAAATTGCATTCTAACTTCTATAAAAGATTGAATTATCTCCTAGCTGTGTAATAGATAAAGTTACATATAACTCAATGAATACATTTTAAATTTTGAATAAGGCTTTGTCCCATGAATCATTTTAATAAAGTTGCATTAACATACAGTATAGGAGGGTTCACTTTACTCCACATCCTCTCCAGCATTTGTCACTTCTAGACATTATAATAATGGATATTCTAACCAGTGTGAAGTGATACCTCATTGTAGTTTTGCCTTTCTCTAATAATTCATAATGTTGAGCATCTTTTCATGTGACTATTGGCTATCTGTACAACATGACTTTAAAGTATCACTTTCTCTTAATAAGACTAGCAAAGATTAGAACTTTCCTTTTGTTGTTTTTCAATTGCCCAGCTGTGTCTGACTATTTTTGACCCCATGGACTGCATCATGCCAGGCCTCCCAGTCCCTCACCATCTCCCAGAGTTTGCTCAAGTTCATGTTCATTGCATCAGTGATGCCGTCCAGCCAACTCATACTCTGATGCCCTCTTTTCCTTTTGCCCTCCATTTTTGCCAGCATCAGGGACTTTTCCAATGAGTCGTCTGTTTGTGTCAGATGACCAAAATCCTGAAGCTTCAGCATCAGGCTTCCAGGGAATATCCAGGGTTGATCTCCCTTAAGATTGCCTGGTTTGATTTCCTTGCTGTCCAAGGGACTTTCAGGAATCTTCTCCACCACCACAGTTTGAAGGCATCAATTCATTGGCATTCTGCCTTTTTTATGGTCCAGTTTTCACAACCACATGTGATTACTGGGAAGACCATAACCTTGAGTATATGGACCTATGTTGGCAGAGTAATATCCCTGCTTTTCAACACACTGCCTAGGTTTGTCATCATCTTCCTGTTAAGAAAGAATTGTCTTCTGATTTCAGAAGAGCAAAGAGAAGCAAAAAGCAAGGGAGAAAAAGTTACATCCAATTAAATGCAGAGTTCCAAAGAACAGCTAGAAGAGACAAGAAGGCCTTCTTCAATGAACAGTGTTTAATAATAGAAGAAAACAACAAAAGGAAAAAGACTAGATATCTTTTCAGGAAAATTGGAAACTTTGAGGGAGCATTCTGCCCAAAGATGTGCACAATAAAGGATGAAAATGGTAGAGACCTAGTAGATGCTGAAAAGATCAAGAAGAGATGGAAAGAACATACAGAAGAGCTGTATAGAAAAGATCTTAGTGAACCAGATTACTACTATGCTGTAGTTAGTCACCCAGAGCCAGACATTTTGGGGTGCAAAGTCAAGTGGGCCTTATGAAGCGCTGCTGTTAATAAAGCTAGTGGATGTGATGAAATGCCAGAACTATTCAAATCCCTAAAAGAGGATGCCATCAAGGTTTTGTATTTATTATGTCAGCAAATTTGGAAGGCCCAGCAGTCGCCACAGGACTGGAAAAGGTCAATCCTCATCCCAATTCCCAAGAAGGGTAATACCAAAGAACGTGCTAACCATCAAACAATTGCACTCATCCCCCATGCTATTAAGGTCATGCTTAAAATCTTGCATGCTAGGCTCAACATTATGTGAACCAAGAACTTCCAGATGTCCAAGTTGAGTTTAGAAAAGGAAGAGGAACTTGATATCAAATTGCCAACATTTGCTGAATTATAGAGAAAGCAAGGGGATTTCAGAAAAAACATCTATCTCTGTTTCATCGAATATACTAAATCATTTGACTGTGAGTCATTACAAACTGTGGAAGGCTCTTAGTAGTGAAGTCGCTCAGTCATGTCCGACTCTTTGCAACCCCATGGACTGTAGCCTACCAAGCTCCTCTGTCCATGGGATTTTCCAGGCAATAGTACTGGAGTGGATTGCCATTTCCTTCTCCAGGGGATCTTCCTTACCCAGGGATTGAACCCAGGTCTCCTGCATTGTAGACAGATGCTTTACTGTCTGAGCCACAGAATTTTATTTTCTGTCAAATCTCCACATGAATCAGCCATAGGTATACATATGAAAGTGAAAGTGAAGTCGCTCCATCGTTTCCAACTTTTTGTGACCCCATGGACTATAGGCTCCTCCATCCGTGAATTCTCCAGGCAAGAATACTGGAGTGGGTTGCCATTTCCTTCTCCAGGAGATCTTCCCAACACAGGGATCAAATCCGGGTCTCCTGCATTGCAGGCAGATGCTTTACCATCTGAGCCACCAGGGAAGCTCGTGGAATGCTCTTACATGAGAATACCAGATCCTCTTACCTGTCTCCTGAGAAACCTGTATGTGGGTCAAGAAGCAATAGGCAGAACTTTGTGTGGAACAACTGATTGGTTCAAGATTGAGAAAGAGTATGACAGGGTTATCTGCTGTCATCTACTGTTTGTTTAACCTATACACTGAGCACATCTTGAGAAATGCTGGACTGGATAAGTTACAAGCCAGAATCAAGATAGGAGGGAAGAACAAAAACAACCTCAGATATGTGGATGATACCACTCTAATGGCGTAAAGCGAAGAGGAATTAAAGACCCTCTTGATGAGGGTGAAGGAGAGTGAAAGAACCAGCTTAAAACTAAATATTAAAAATAACTAAGACTATGGCATCTGGCCCCATTACTACATGGCAAATAGAATGGGAAAATGTGGAAGAGGTGAAAGTAAGGGAAAATTAGGAGTTTGGAATTAGCATATATACAAACTACTATATATAAAACAGATAAACAGCAAGTTTCTACTGTGCATCACCGGAAATTTTTAGGTTAGTGAAAAATTAATTGTAGTTTTGCATTGTTGAAATTTGCCGTTTGATACAGGAATGCATTCTGAAATAAATGTGGTTATGCTATACATAATTTTAATGCACATTTCTTGCTTTACGCTTTTTGGTAATGACATTACTTGCTGTTTATGTTTATTTTAGACTATAGATATAATGTTAGACAGAAACAAATTCAAGCAATTTTTTGAGTTCAAAATGGGTTGTTAAGCAGTAGAGACAATTCAGAACATCAACAACACCTTTGGCCCAGGAACTGCTAATGAAAATACAGTGTACTGGTGGCTCAAGAAGTTTTGCAAAGTATATGAGCTTCTTGAAGATGAGCCTTGAAGCATGGTGGTCAGCTATCAGAAGTTGACAACAAACAACTGAGAGCCATCCTCATTGAAGCTGATCCTCTTATGTCTTGAGAAGTTGCTGAAGAACTCAAAGTTGACCATTCTATGGCCATTTGGCATTTGAAGCAAATTGGAAAGCTGAAAAAGCTCAATAAGTGGGCACCTCATGAACTGATGAAAAAAAAAAATCATCATTTTGAAGTGTCATCTTATCTTACTCTACACAACAATGAACCATTTCTCGATTGGATTGTGATGTGTGACAGAAGTGGATTTTATATGACAACCAGTGATGACCAGTTCAGTGGTTGGACTGAGAAGAAGCTCCAAAGCAGTTCCCAAAGCCAAACTTGTACCAAAAAAGATCATGGTCACTGTTTGGTTGTCTGTTGCCCATCTGATCCACTACACTTTCTGAATACCAGTGAAACCATTACATCTGAGAAGTATGCTCAGCTAATCAATGAGTTGCACTGAAAACTTCAATGCCTGCATCTGGTATTGGTAAACAGAGTAGACCAAATTCTTCCACATGACAAAGCCCAACCACATGAAAACCAATGCTTCAAAAGTTGAATAAATTAGGTTGCAAGGTTTTACCTCATCCCCCATATTCATCTGACCTCTCACCAACTGACTACCACTTCTTCAAGTGTCTCAACAAATGTTTTCAAGGAAAATGCTTCCACAACCTTGGAGGCATCAAATGCTTTCCAAGAATTCATCAAATCCTGAAGCATGGATTTTTTACAGTACAGGAATAAACAAACGTTCTCACTTGCAAAAATGTGTTGATTGTAATGGCTCCTATTTTGATTAGTAAAGGTGTGTTTGAGCCCAGTTATAATGATTTAAAATTCATGGTCCAAAACTGCAGTTATTTTTTTCATTAACCCATTATCTTGTAAAAACCAATAATGGAAAAAAATCTAAAAGAAAATATGTGTATGTATGTATAATTTATTCACTTTGCTGTACATCAGAAACTAATACAATGTTGTAAGTCAACAATTTTTATTAAAAAAATAAATAAATAGAGTCATGTTCATGGAAAAGTTCCTGCCTGATTTCATTGAAAATTTTGCCTATATGTTCATATGCAACTAAAATCAATAAATTTATTGTCAACCTTCATATATCTATTATATTTTATTTATCACCATTTAACTTGGTAATGGCTAAATCAGGAGTAGGAGCATGAACTTTGAGATAAATCCTCCAGTATTCTGGCTTCCAAAATAAGCAATAAAATTAGAAATAAAAAAAAAGAAAATTTACAAATGACAACACAGAAATGCAAAGGATCATAAGAGACTGCTCTGGGCAACTATATACCTATAAAACTGACGACTTGGAAGAAATGGATGAAATTCTTAGAAAAGTATAACCTTCCAAAACTGAATCAGGAGGAAATAGAAAATATGAATAGACCAATTGCAAGAATGGAAATCGAAAATGTAATCAAAAATCTTCCAACAAACAAAAGCCCAGGGCCAGATGGATTCACAGGTGAATTCGACCAAAAGTTTTAGAGATGAGCTAACACGTATCCAGCTCAAAGGTTTCCAGAAAATTCCAGAGGAATGCAAACTGATATAGCCACTATAGAGAACAGTATGGAGAGTCCTTAAAAAACTAAAAATAAAACTACCATTTGAGCCAGTAATCCCACTACGGGGCATATATCCTAAGGAACCCAGATTGGAAAACAGCACATGCACCCCAGTGTTCACTGCAGCACTATTTACTATAGTTAGGACATGGAAGCAGCCTAGTTGTCCACTGACAGATGAATGGATAAGGAAGTTGTAATACATTTACACAATAAATATTACTCAGTTGTAAGGAATGTATTTGAGTCAGTTCTAATGAGGTGGATGAATCCAGAGCCTATTTTACAGAGTGAAGTAAGTCAGAAAGAGAAAGATAAACATTGTGTATTAACACATATTTATGGAATCTAGAAAGATAGTACTGACAATCCTACTTGCAGGGCAGCAGAGGAAACACAGACACAAAGAAGAGCATTTTGGACATAGTGGGAGAAGAGGATGGGATGATTAGAAAGAATGCTGATACATGTTGATGTATGGCAAAAACCATCACAATATTGTAAAGTAATTACCCTCTAGGTAAATGATTTTTAAAAAGACAGAAAAAAGGAAGAAAACAAACAGAAACAAACACCATGGTTAAGGTCAATGAAACAAAATCCTGGTTCTTTAAGAAAATCAGAACTATCAAACTGATTAAGGAAAACAGAGAGGACACAAATTGCAATATCAGGAATTAAAAGGTAGAGGGGACTTCTACAGGTCTTATAGGTATTAAAAGAAAAATCGAGAAATATGGCACCAGGAATCATGAAATTCTTAGATGTAGGGAGATCAGCCCTGGGATTTCTTTGGAAGGAATGATGCTAAAGCTGAAACTCCAGTACTTTGGCCACCTTATGCGGAGAGTTGACTCCTTGGAAAATACTTTGATGCTGGGAGGGATTGGGGGCAGGAGGAGAAGGGGACGACAGAGGATAAGATGGCTGGATGGCATCACTGACTCGATGGATGTGAATCTGAGTGAACTCCGGGAGTTGGTGATGGACAGGGAGGTCTGGTGTGCTGTGATTCATGGGGTTGCAAAGAGTTGGACACGACTGAGCGACTGAACTGAACACTTAACAAAATATGCAATATGAGTATGAAAAAACAAATAAACCACTGATGACAAGAATCAAAGGAAAAATATACATAGAGAGATACATCCTACCTGTGGATTAAATCCTCAATGCAAATGCCAATTTCCCCAAAATCAGTCCATCAATTTCACTCAGTTTCAATGAAAATCACAGAGGCTTTTTTGTGTATATGCAATGCAAATTGATTCCAATCTTTATAAGGAAAGGGAGAGAAACTAAATGTGTCCATGTAGTTTTGAAATAGAAGAAAACATTTAGAGGATTCTCATTATTTAATTTCAAGGCTCGCCATAAGCTACCATAAACAAGTTAATGGGATATCGACAAAAGGAAGGGCACAACAATCAATGGAAGAGAAATTACAGCCCAGAAAGATCCCCTACATATACTGTCAATTGATTTTCAGAGAATTTGTGAAATAAACTGCATGGGAAAAGTATAGCTTTTTCCAGAAATTGTGCTGGAACATCTTGACAACATATTAAAAAAAGTGAACTTTGGTAAATTTCTTATATCACACAAAATGGAATATAAATCTAAGCATGGACATAAAACCATATATCTTTTCCAAGAAAATATAAAGAAAAGAATTTTACCTCAGTTAAGGCAAAGATTTCTTAGAAAAAACTCAAAAAGAAAAAAAAAATCAAAACAGCAAATGGAAAAACAAAGTTTAAAAATTAAGAGTAGTTTAGGGGATTCCAGAACAACATCAAACACATTCACATTTGCATTATAGGCGTTTCAGGAGAAGAGAGAAAGAAGTTGAAAATGATTTGATAAGATTATGGTTATAAAATTCCCAAACATGATAAGAAAAAAAAAAAAATCAAAACAGCAAATGGAAAAACAAAGTTTAAAAATTAAGAGTAGTTTAGGGGATTCCAGAACAACATCAAACACATTCACATTTGCATTATAGGCATTTCAGGAGAAGAGAGAAAGAAGTTGAAAATGATTTGATAAGATTATGGTTATAAAATTCCCAAACATGAAGACACAAAACAGATACTCAGGTACAGGAAGAACATAGAGTTTGACATAAGAGACCCACATCAAGACTTACTATAATTAAAATGGCATAAGTTAAAGAAAGAATTCTAAATGCAGCAAAAAGAAAAAGTCACATAAGAAGGAACCCCAATAAGGCTATGAGCTGATTTTTCATCAGAAACTTTGCATGACAGAAGGGAGTAGATAATGTATTTCATATGGTGAATGGAAAAAAGAAAAGAAAAGAAAAACATACTGTCTAGGATACTTTACCCTGAAAGGTTATCATTCAGAATTGAAGAAAAGATAAAATGCTTCTTAGACAAGCAACAATAAGAGTTCATTTATACTAAACTGACCTTACAATTAGTGTCAAAGTTTCTTCTTTAAGTGAAAGAGAAAGGGCTGTAACAACAAATAGGAAATTGTAGGAAGGAAAACAATAGAAAAAAGAGGATAACCAACAAGGATATATTGTATAGCTCAGGGAATTCTACTCAATGTTATATTGCAGCCTGGATGGCAGGGGAGTTTGAGGGAGAACGGGTACATCTATATGTGGCTAAGTCCCTTTGCTGTCCACCTGAAAACATCACAACATTGTTAATCACCTATATTCCAAAACAAAAAAAAGAAAGTTTAATAAAAAAATGAATATTATGAGCACACATATGGAAACAAATTGGACAGTCTTAGAAGGAATGGATAAATTCCTGCTGCTGCTGCTGCTGCCAAGTCGCTTCAGTCGTGTCCGACTCTGTGCGACCCCATAGACAGGAGCCCAACAGGCTCCCCTGTCCCTGGGATTCTCCAGGCAAGAACACTGGAGTGGGTTGCCATTTCCTTCTCCATTGTGTGAAAGCGAAAAGTGAAGTGAAGTCGCTCAGTCGCATCCGACTTCCAGCGACCCCATGGACTGCAGCCTACCAGGCTCCTCCATCCATGGGATTTTCTAGGCAAGAGTACTGGAGTGGCTTGCTATTGCCTTCTCCGGGATAAATTTCTGCTGCTGCTGCTGCTGCTAAGTCGCTTCAGTCGTGTCCGACTCTGTGCGACCCCATAGACAGGAGCCCAACAGGCTCCCCTGTCCCTGGGATTCTCCAGGCAAGAACACTGGAGTGGGTTGCCATTTCCTTCTCCATTGTGTGAAAGCGAAAAGTGAAGTGAAGTCGCTCAGTCGCATCCGACTTCCAGCGACCCCATGGACTGCAGCCTACCAGGCTCCTCCATCCATGGGATTTTCTAGGCAAGAGTACTGGAGTGGCTTGCTATTGCCTTCTCCGGGATAAATTCCTAGAAATATATAATTTTCCAAAACTGAATCAGGATCAGGTATGTAATCTGAATAGACAAAATGCTAGTACTGAAATCAAATTTGTAATATAAGTCAAATCAGCTACCAATAAACAGAAGTCAAGAATTGGACGGCTTCACAGGGGCATTGTACCAAGCACATAAAGAAGAGTTAATATCTGCTCTTCTCAAACTACTGCAAACATTTTAAGAGGGAACATTCCCATTTTCACTTTATCAGGTCATATTAGGCCATTAAACTAATATGAAAATCAGAGAAAGACATTACCAAAAAAAAAAAAGGAAAATTACAAGTCAGTAATCCTGATGAATACAGAAGGAGGATTATTCAATAAAATATTAGCATGCCAAATTCAACTCTATTTCTCTTTTTATGGCTGAGTAATATTACACTATTTTGTTCTCTGTATCTGAGTCTGCTTCAGTTTGTTATATTTATTTTATTTTTAGGTTCCACACATTAGTGAAAATATTTATACAGTATTTTTCTTTTTCTGTCTTAATTTACAGAATTCTGTCTTAATTTATTGTCTGACTTAATTTACTAAATATTATACCCTTCAGGTCCATCCATGCTGTTGTAAACAGCACAATTTGTCCTTTTAGGTTGAGTAATATTCCATTTGGGGCTCCTTTTATAGCTCAGTTGGTAAAGAATCTGCCTGTAATGCAGGAGATCTGGGTTTGATCCCTGGGTTGGGAAGATCCCCTGGAGAAGGGAATGGTAACCCATTCCAGTATTCTTGCCTGGAGAATCCCATGGACAGAGGAGCCTGGCAGGCTACAGTCCACGGAATCACAAAAGTCAGACACAGCCTAGTAACTAAACCACCACCAATATTACATTTATATATGTATGCATATAAATATATGTAATAGAATATTACTCAGGTATATATTTACATGTGAAAGTATGTGAAAACGAAGTCGCTCAGTCATGTCCGACTCTTTGCACCCCATGGACTGTAGCCTATCAGGGATAGGTTCATGGGATTTTCCAGGCAAGAGTGCTGGAGTGGATTGCCATTTCTTTCTCCAGGGGATCTTCCCAACCCAGGAATCGAACCCGGGTCTCCCGCATTGCAGGCAGACACTTTACCATCTGAGCCACCAGGGAAGCCCATATATTCACATATATACATATAAAATAAAATATCATACACCATGATCAAGTGAGGTTTATTCCAGGGATTCAATCAATGTGATAAACCACGTTAACAAAACGAAGGATAAAAATCTCATGACCATCTTGATAGGTGAAACAAATGCCTTTAAGAAAACTAACACTCATTCATGATGATAGCTTTCAACATAATTGGTAGATAGGTAATATATGTCAACATAATAAAGGCTTGCATGCATCTGTGCTCAGTTGCTTCAGTCATATCTGACACTTTGTGACCCTATGGACTATAGCCCACCAAGCTCCTCTTGTCCCTCATGTCTCCTCCAAATCCCAAAGTCCGTCGGATTTTCCAGGCAAGAATGCTGGGGTGGGTTGCCATGCCCTCCTCCAGAGGATCTTTCCAACCCAGGAATCGAACCCCTGTCTCCTGTACCTCCTGCATTTCAGGCAGATCCTTTACCATTCAGCTACCAGGGAATCCCAATAATAAAGGCCCTCTACGTCAACCTAGACAGAATATTAAAAAGTATAGACATTACTTTGCCAACAAAGGTCCATCTAGTCAAAGCTATAGTTTTTCCAGTAGTCATGTATGAATGTGAGAATTGGACCACAAAGAAAGCTGAGCACCAAAGAATTGATGCTTTTGAACTGTGGTGTTGGAGAAGATGCTTGTGCTTTTCTTGGACTGCAAGGAGATCCAACCAGCCAATCCTAAAGGAAATCAGTCCTGAATATTCATTGGAAGGACTGATGCTGAATATGAAACTCCAATATTTTAGCCACCTGATGTTAAGAACTGACTCATTGGAAAAGACCCTGATGCTGGGAAATATTGAAGGAGGGAGAAAAAGGGGACGACAGAGGATGAGATGGTTGGATGGCATCACTGACTTAATGGACATGAGTTTAAGTAAGTTCTGGGAGTTGGTAATGGACTGGGAAGCCTGGCATGCTGCAGTCCACTGAGTCACAAAGAGTCAGGCATGACTGAGCGACTGAACTGAACTGATGTCAAATCCACAGCTAACATCTCACTCAATGGTGCAAAACTGAAAGCTTTTCCTCTAAAATCAACAAGGTAAGGATGATCACTCTCACCATTTCTATTTAACACAGTATTGGAAGTTTTAGTCATAGCAATTAGACAAGACAAAGGAATGAAAGGCATCTAAACTGGAAAGGAAGAAGTAAAGCTGTCACTATTTGCTGATGACATAGTACTATGCATAGAAAATCTTAAAGTTCTATCAAAAAATTATTAGAAATAATGCATGAAAAAACTGATATCCTTTTAATTTTAAATCTTTATAGACTATTTTTATTTAAAAAATTAATATGGATACTAAAATTTTATTAAGATGTGCTTTGCTGAATATAAGCAGTTTTACATTCTTCCTGGTACTCATTGGGCCTTTTAATTTTATAATTAGTCTTTCTTCAGAATTAGCAAGTGTTATTCTATCAATTGGAGAAGGCAATGGCACCCCACTCCAGTGCTCCTGCCTGGAAAATCCCATGAATGGAGGAGCCTGGGGGGCTGCAGTCCACAGGGTCGCTGAGAGTTGGACACGACTCAGTGACTTCGCTCTCACTTCTCACTTTCATGCATTGGAGAAGGAAATGGCAGCCCACTCCAGTGTTCTTGCCTAAAAAAAAAAAGGAAAATTACAAGTCAGTAATCCTGATGAATACAGAAGCAGGATTATTCAATAAAATATTAGCATGCCAAATTCAACTCTATTTCTCTTTTTATGGCTGAGTAATATTACACTATTTTGTTCTCTGTATCTGAGTCTGCTTCAGTTTGTTATATTTATTTTATTTTTAGGTTCCACACATTAGTGAAAATATTTATACAGTATTTTTCTTTTTCTGTCTTAATTTACAGAATTCTGTCTTAATTTATTGTCTGACTTAATTTACTAAATATTATACCCTTCAGGTCCATCCATGCTGTTGTAAACAGCACAATTTGTCCTTTTAGGTTGAGTAATATTCCATTTGGGGCTCCTTTTATAGCTCAGTTGGTAAAGAATCTGCCTGTAATGCAGGAGATCTGGGTTTGATCCCTGGGTTGGGAAGATCCCCTGGAGAAGGGAATGGTAACCCATTCCAGTATTCTTGCCTGGAGAATCCCATGGACAGAGGAGCCTGGCAGGCTACAGTCCACGGAATCACAAAAGTCAGACACAGCCTAGTAACTAAACCACCACCAATATTACATTTATATATGTATGCATATAAATATATGTAATAGAATATTACTCAGGTATATATTTACATGTGAAAGTATGTGAAAACGAAGTCGCTCAGTCATGTCCGACTCTTTGCACCCCATGGACTGTAGCCTATCAGGGATAGGTTCATGGGATTTTCCAGGCAAGAGTGCTGGAGTGGATTGCCATTTCTTTCTCCAGGGGATCTTCCCAACCCAGGAATCGAATAGACACAGCCTAGTAACTAAACCACCACCAATATTACATTTATATATGTATGCATATAAATATATGTAATAGAATATTACTCAGGTATATATTTACATGTGAAAGTATGTGAAAACGAAGTCGCTCAGTCATGTCCGACTCTTTGCACCCCATGGACTGTAGCCTATCAGGGATAGGTTCATGGGATTTTCCAGGCAAGAGTGCTGGAGTGGATTGCCATTTCTTTCTCCAGGGGATCTTCCCAACCCAGGAATCGAACCCGGGTCTCCCGCATTGCAGGCAGACACTTTACCATCTGAGCCACCAGGGAAGCCCATATATTCACATATATACATATAAAATAAAATATCATACACCATGATCAAGTGAGGTTTATTCCAGGGATTCAATCAATGTGATAAACCACGTTAACAAAACGAAGGATAAAAATCTCATGACCATCTTGATAGGTGAAACAAATGCCTTTAAGAAAACTAACACTCATTCATGATGATAGCTTTCAACATAATTGGTAGATAGGTAATATATGTCAACATAATAAAGGCTTGCATGCATCTGTGCTCAGTTGCTTCAGTCATATCTGACACTTTGTGACCCTATGGACTATAGCCCACCAAGCTCCTCTTGTCCCTCATGTCTCCTCCAAATCCCAAAGTCCGTCGGATTTTCCAGGCAAGAATGCTGGGGTGGGTTGCCATGCCCTCCTCCAGAGGATCTTTCCAACCCAGGAATCGAACCCCTGTCTCCTGTACCTCCTGCACTTCAGGCAGATCCTTTACCATTCAGCTACCAGGGAATCCCAATAATAAAGGCCCTCTACGTCAACCTAGACAGAATATTAAAAAGTATAGACATTACTTTGCCAACAAAGGTCCATCTAGTCAAAGCTATAGTTTTTCCAGTAGTCATGTATGAATGTGAGAATTGGACCACAAAGAAAGCTGAGCACCAAAGAATTGATGCTTTTGAACTGTGGTGTTGGAGAAGATGCTTGTGCTTTTCTTGGACTGCAAGGAGATCCAACCAGCCAATCCTAAAGGAAATCAGTCCTGAATATTCATTGGAAGGACTGATGCTGAATATGAAACTCCAATATTTTAGCCACCTGATGTTAAGAACTGACTCATTGGAAAAGACCCTGATGCTGGGAAATATTGAAGGAGGGAGAAAAAGGGGACGACAGAGGATGAGATGGTTGGATGGCATCACTGACTTAATGGACATGAGTTTAAGTAAGTTCTGGGAGTTGGTAATGGACTGGGAAGCCTGGCATGCTGCAGTCCACTGAGTCACAAAGAGTCAGGCATGACTGAGCGACTGAACTGAACTGATGTCAAATCCACAGCTAACATCTCACTCAATGGTGCAAAACTGAAAGCTTTTCCTCTAAAATCAACAAGGTAAGGATGATCACTCTCACCATTTCTATTTAACACAGTATTGGAAGTTTTAGTCATAGCAATTAGACAAGACAAAGGAATGAAAGGCATCTAAACTGGAAAGGAAGAAGTAAAGCTGTCACTATTTGCTGATGACATAGTACTATGCATAGAAAATCTTAAAGTTCTATCAAAAAATTATTAGAAATAATGCATGAAAAAACTGATATCCTTTTAATTTTAAATCTTTATAGACTATTTTTATTTAAAAAATTAATATGGATACTAAAATTTTATTAAGATGTGCTTTGCTGAATATAAGCAGTTTTACATTCTTCCTGGTACTCATTGGGCCTTTTAATTTTATAATTAGTCTTTCTTCAGAATTAGCAAGTGTTATTCTATCAATTGGAGAAGGCAATGGCACCCCACTCCAGTGCTCCTGCCTGGAAAATCCCATGAATGGAGGAGCCTGGGGGGCTGCAGTCCACAGGGTCGCTGAGAGTTGGACACGACTCAGTGACTTCGCTCTCACTTCTCACTTTCATGCATTGGAGAAGGAAATGGCAGCCCACTCCAGTGTTCTTGCCTGGAGAATCCCAGGGACGGCGGAGCCTGGTGGGCTGCAGTCCACGGGGTCGCACAGAGTCAGACATGACTGAAGCGACAGCAGCAGCAGCATTCTATCAATACAATTTTCTTACATCTGTCTCCTTTCTCTTTTATCTCCTCTTGTTGACTTCTATTTGATGAATTATGTGATTAAAAAAAAAATTACCCTCCTTTTTTTCCTAACTTCCCTCAAATATATTTTTATATTGGTAAAGTTGCCCTGAGTTAAGCAAGGATTCTCTGGTTCAAGTTTCTAGATCACTATTTTCTCTTCAACATTTTCCATTCAACTCTCAGTCTCTTTGCTGCTACTGCTGCTGCTGCTAAGTCGCGTCAGTCGTGTCCGACTCTGCGACCCCATAGATGGCAGCCCACCAGGCTCCCCAGTTGCTGGGATTTTCCAGGCAAGAACACTAGAGTCGGTTGCCATTTCCTTCTCCAATGCATGAAAGTGAAAAGTGAAAGTGAAGTCGCTCAGTCGTTTCCGACTCTTAGCAACCCAATGGATTGTAGCCTACCAGGCTCCTCCATTCATGGGATTCTCAAGGGAAGAGCACTGGAGTGGGGTGCCATTGCCTTAACCGATCAGTCTCTTTATTGTTTGCTATTGTTTTTTCCTCCTCTACCTGTATTTTAATTTCTAAGAAATCTAACAGTTTTCTTATGGATGCAACATTTTCATGTCCATCGAGTCAGTGATGCCATCCAGCCATCTCATCCTCTGTTGTCCCCTTTTCCTCCTGCCCCCAATCCCTCCCAGTATCAGAGTCTTTTCCAATGAGTCAACTCTTCGCATGAGGTGGCCAAAGTACTGGAGTTTCAACTTTAGCATCATTCCTTCCAAAGAAATCCTAGGGCTGATCTCCTTCAGAATGGACTGGTTGGATCTCCTTGCAGTCCAAGGGACTCTCAAGAGTCTTCTCTAACACCACAGTTCAAAAGCATCAATTCTTCAGTGCTCAGCTTTCTTTACAGTTCAACTCTCACATGCATACATGACCACTGGAAAAACCATAGCCTTGACTAGACGGACCTTTGTTGGCAAAGTAATGTCTCTGCTTTTCAATATGCTATCTAGGTTGGTCATAACGTTCCTTCCAAGGAGTATCCATCTTTTAATTTCATGGCTGCAATCACATCTGCAGTGATTTTGGAGCCCCCCAAAATAAAGTCTGACACTGCTTCCACTGTTCCAAGGAGTAAGAGTCTTTTAATTTCATGGCTGCAATCATGAGCTACAGTAACTTTGGAGCCGAAAACATAAAATCTGTCACTGTTTCCACTGTTTCCCCATCTATTTACCAAGATGTGATGGGACCCGATGTCACGATCTTTGTTTTCTGAACATTGAGCTTTAAGCCAACTTTTTCACTCTCCTCTTTCACTTTCATCAAGAGGCTCTTTAGTTCCTCTTCACTTTCTGCCATAAGGGTGATGTCATCTGCATATCTGAAGTTACTGATATATCTCCCAGCAATATTGATTCCAGCTTGTGCTTCCTACAGTCCAGCATTTCTCATGATGTACTCTGCATAAAGTTAAATAAGCAGGGTGACAATATACAGCCTTGACACACTCCTTTTCCTATTTGGTATCAGTCATTGTTCCATGTCCAATGCTAACTGTTGCTTCCTGATCTGCATATAGGTTTCTCAAGAGGCAGGTCAGGTGGTCTGCTTTGCCCATCTCTTTCAGAGTTTTCTACAGTTTATTGTGATCCACATAAAAGATTTTGCATAGTCAATAAACAGAAGCAGATGTTTTTCTAGAACTCTCTTGCTTTTTCTTTGATCCAGCAGATGTTGGCAATTTGATCTCTGGTTCCTCTGCCTTTCTTAAAACCAGCTTGAACATCTGGAAGTTCATGCTTCATGTATTGTTGAAAACAGGCTTGGAGAATTTTGAGCATTACTTCGCTAGTGTGTGAGATGAGTGCAATTGTGCAGTAGTTTGAGCATTCTTTGGCACATTGCCTTTCTTAGGGGTTATGAGGAAACTGACCTTTTCCTGGGGCCACTGCTGTGCTTTCCAAATTTGCTGGCATATTGAGTGCAGCACTATCACAGAATCATCTTTCAGGATTTGAAATAGCTCAACTTGAATTCCATCACCTCCACTAGCTTTGTTTGTAGTGATGCTTCAAAAGGCCCACTTGACTTCACATTTCAGGATGTCTGGCTCTCGGTGAGTGATCACACTGTCGTGATTATGTGGGTCGTGAAGATCTTTTTTGTACAGTTCTTCTGTGTATTATTGCCACCTCTTCTTAATGTCTTCTGCTTCTGTTAGGTCCATATCATTTCAGTCCTTTATCGAGCCCATCTTTGCATGAAATGTTCCCTTGATATCTGTAATTTTCTCAAAGAGATCTCTAGTCTTTCCCATTATATTGTTTTCCTATATTTCTTTGCATTGATAGTTTTCTTACCTCTCCTTGCTATTCTTTGGAACTCTGCATTCAAATGGGTATATCTTTCCTTTTCTCCTTTGCTTTTCACTTCTCTTCTGTTTACAGCTATTTGTAAGGCCTCCTCAGACAGCCATTTTGCTTTTTTGCAGTTCTTTTTCTTGGGGATGGTCTTGATGCCTGTCTTTTGTACAATGTCACAAACCTCCGTCCATATCATCAGGCACTCTGTATATCAGATCTAGTCCCTTAAATCTATTTTTCACTTCTACTGTATAATCATAAGGGATTTGACTTAGGTAATGCATGAATGGTCCAGTGGTTTTCCCTACTTTCTTCAATTTAAGTCTAAATTTGGCAATAAGGAGTTCATGATCTGAGCCAGAATCAGCCCCCAGTCTTGTTTTTTCGGACTGTATAGAGTTTCTCCATCTTTGGCTGCAAAGGATATGATCAATCTGATTTCAGTGTTGACTATCTGGTGATGTCCTTGTTTAGAGTCTTCTCTTATGTTGTTGGAAGAGGGTGTTTCCTATGTTCTCTTGGGAAAACTCTGTTAGCCGTTGCTCTGCTTTATTCCACACTCCAAGACCAAATTTGCCTGTTACTCCAGGTGTTTCTTGACTTCCTACTTTTGCATTCCAGTCCCCGATAATGAAGGGACATCTTTTTTGGGTGTTAGTTCTAGAAGGTCTTGTAGGTCTTCATAGAATCATTCAACTTCAGCTTCTTCAGCGTTACTGGTTGGGGCATAGGCTTGGATAACTGTGATATTAAATGGTCTGTCTTGGAAATGAACAGAGATCATTCTGCCATTTTTGAGACTGCATCCAAGCACTGTATTTAGGACTCTGTTGTTGACCATGATGGCTACTCCATTTCTCCTAAGGGATTTCTGCCTGCAGTAGTAGATATAATGGTCATCTGAGTTAAATTCACCCATTTCAGTCCATTTTAGTTCTCTGATTCCTAGAATGTCAGTGTTCACTCTTGCCATCTCCTGTTGACCACTTCCAATTTGCCTGGATTCATGGACCTAACATTCCAGGTTCCTATGCAATATTGCTCTTTACAGCATCGGACCTTGCTTCTATCACCAGCCACATCTACAGCTGGGTATTGTTTTTGCTTTGGGTCCATCCCTTCATTCTTTCTGGAGTTATTTCTCCACTGATCTCCAGTAGCATATTGGGCACTTACCGACCTGGGGAGTTCCTCTTTCAGTATCCTATCATTTTGCCTTTTCATACTATTCAAACCAAGTAAGACAGTAAGTTTTGCAAGAGGGCATCAGAAGGCAGACACACTGAAACTATAATCACAGAAATAACGAATCTGATCACATGGACCACAGACTTGTCTAACTCAATGAAACTAAGCCATGCTGTGTAGGGCCACCCAAGATGGATGGATCATGGTGGAGAGGTCTGACAGAATGGGGTCCACTGGAGAAGGGAATGGCAAACCACTTCAGTATTCTTGCCTTGAGAACCCCATGAACAGTATGAACAGTATGAATGTGCCTAGAAGGTGAAATTCAATTGTTCAAAACTAGAGTCCAATGGTAAATCATTATCTAAGGCTGATAGGCTGGAAAACTGTGTTGGATAAACACATTAATATAAAAAATTTTTATGTCATTCACAGGTAGTGCTATATGAATTAAGATGTCTTTCTCAAAAGTCTAAATTGTCTTCAAGGCTTCTGGCTACAGGTAAATGTTCTCTTAGATCATTGCTTATAGCAAGGACAATCAATGCTTTGCCAACATCCATACAGAAGTCAATGTTTGGAATATGTGTTTACTCTTGTATAACTCTAGAAGATGCTAGTGACTTCTTTCATTCTGTCAACCTGTAGAATGTCTCTCTCTCTCTGACCAGATTTCTAGGTACTTTTCCTACACTGAGGCTGAAGATATAGCCCTGTTCTTGTTCTTCATCAACTTTATTTTAGGCAGAAGTCCTAAATGACTCAGGTGTCTGTCAATCCCTTCTTTTTCACTTTAGAAGCATACACTTCCTTGTCTAATAGCAGCCAACATCCTTCCCATTTCTGCTGTGTTCTCAGTGCTAGCTTAGTGCTGAGCTAGATTCAACAAATAATTTCTCAAACAGGATCTCATCATTTTGGCATCTTCTCGGGAACTAATATTTATGTTCTGTCATTGCTTCAGCTACCACTCCACTTGAGGATCTTTGGATTTTTTTTTTTTTTTGCATTCTGTATTGCTTTTATTTTATGGAAAATTATATCAAACCAATATTAAACTAAGCTGAATACAAAGTCTTAGTAAGTGAGGCCTGTTGGTCTCATATACAGAAGCATATATATAAAAAATTCATGTAAAAAACTACTCTTTGCATTTAAAATTTCAGGAAGGGAACTTCAAACAGCTTCATGTTTACATGTTTCAGCTCCAGAGCACAGGAAAGACTCTGACATCCACTGTCAGATGTTTTTCAGTCACTTTAGCATCAAGTCTCTTCAAGAGGTTATTTTTTGGCAAAACATTTACTTCTACAAATTCTCCATCCCCTGGCTTTGGATTAAGCTTTACACTTCAGCATCCTTCCCATTTACAGTTATTGTCAAAATGTATGTAGTACCATTGACAAACTTGGATCCATACTTACAGCTGAAGAACAGTCAGTATCACCTTTTATCGTCAGTTCCTTCCTTAAGCTCCCTAAGTACAGGTGCTTCTGGACTTTCATTATCAGCTATGAGATCTCTGGGGAATTCTAGGCCGTAGCCTCCCATTGGCAGTCATAGATGCTTCACCATGATATATCCTTAATGAACAGTTCTTTGTAGCACTGGGATAACTGCCACATGATCAGCTGACTACCATTCCCAGGTACATGTTTCAAGTTTCTCAAGTTCTAATTTTACCAGTAAGACCCATGTACAGTTTCTTCAAGCTTGATCCATTTTCCTTCTGGAATTAACACCTTTGATATAATAGACTGGCAAGTTGGGACAATTTTGTTGGTGCTTAGTTTTCCATTACTAATTTAGTTAGTCTTTTAAGCCTTCAGGCAAGAGGCTCATGTCCAAGATGTGGGAAGAGACTGATACTCTTTTGGCAAAAGGTTGAAAAAAGAAAGGACCATTCTGAAGCAGCACTCTCAGGAAATGCCAGTATAACATAGCCCTTCAGAGCCATTTTAAACTTCTCCAGAACTATAAACAATAATTTGTATTAAGTCACCATATTTGCAGTCATTGGTCAGAGCAGCAAAGGAAAACTAATCCAGATGGGAAAGACATTCTAAGAAGAAGAATCTGCAAAATGCATAGACTTGAGATATTACCTATTCAGATAATGAAGGGAGGTTTGGAGTGCTTTGATACACAGACTAGTAGAAGAAGGGCTGAGGAAGAGATTCATATCAATTGAGACAGGCAATGTTATTGAATCCTGGAATGTGAAGTCAAGTGGGCCTTAGGAAGCATCACTACAAACAAAACTAGTGGAGGAGATGGAATTCCAGTTGAGCTATTTCAAACCCTAAAAGATGATGTTGTGAAAGTGCTGCACTCAATATGCCAGCAAATTTGGAAAACTCAGCCGTGGCCACAGGACTGGAAAACTTCAGTTTTCATTCCAATCCCAAAGAAAGGCAGTGCCAAAGAATGCTCAAACTACTGCACAATTGTACTCATCTCACATGCTAGTAAAGTGATGCTTAAAATTCTCCAAGCCAGGCTTCAGCAATATGTGAACCGTGAACTTCCTGATGTTTAAGCAGGTTTTAGAAGGGGCAGAAGAGCCAGAGATCAAATGCCAACATCTGCTGGATCATCAAAAGCAAGAGAGTTCCAGAAAAAACATCTATTTTTGCTTTATTGACTATGCCAAAGCCTTTGACTGTCTGGTTCACAATAAACTGTGGAAAATTCTGAAAGAGATGGGAATACCAGACCACCTGACCTGCCTCTTGAGAAACCTGTATGTAGGTCAGGAAGTGACAGTTAGAACTGAACAAGGAACAACAGACTGGTTCCAAACAGTAAAAGGGGTACATCAAGGCTGTATATTGTCACCCTGCTTATTTAACATATGCAGAGTACATCATGAGAAATGCTGGGCTGGAAGAAGCACAAGCTGGAATCAAGTTTGCCGGGAGAAATATCAATAACCTCAGATATGCAGATGACACCACCCTTATGGCAGAAAGTGAAGAACTAAAGAGCCTGTTGATGAAAGTGAAAGAAGAGAGTGAAAAAGTTGGCTTAAAGTTCAACATTCAGAAAACTAAGATGAAGGCATTCAGTCCTGTCACTTCATGGCAAGTAGATGGGGAAACAGTGTCAGATTTTATTTTTCTGTGCTCCAAACTCACTGCAGATGGTGATTGCAGCCATGAAATTAAAATATGCTTACTCATTGGAAGGAAAGTTATAACCAACTTAGAGAGCATATTAAAAAGCAGAGACATTACTTTGCCAACAAAGGTCCATCTGGTCAAAGCTATGGTTTTTCCAGTGTTCATGTATGGATGTGAGAGTTGGACTATAAAGAAAGCTGAGTGCTGAAGAATTGATGCTTTTGAATTGTGGTGTTGGAGAAGACTCTTGAGAGTCCCTTGGACTGCAAGGAGATCCAACCAGTTCATCCTAATGGAGATCAGTCCTGAATGTTCATTGGAAGGACTGATGTTGAAGCTGAAACTCCAATAGTTTGGCCACCTGATGAGAAGAGCTGACTCATTTGAAAAGACTCTGATGCTGGGAAAGATTGAGGGCAGGAGGAGAAGGGGATGACAGAGGATGAGATGGCAGGATGGCATCACCGACTCAGTGGACATGGGTTTGGGTGGACTCCAGGAGTTGGTGACGAACAGGGAGGCCTGGCGTGCTGCAGTTCATGGGGTCACAAAAAGTCAGACAGAACTGAGTGACTGAACTGAACTGAATTTTATTGAAAGCTAGACAAAGATCTTATGTTTTATAAAGTAATTCTAGTAGTAATGAGCTGGAAATACTAGAGGTATAAGTTCAAGAGGATCTTAAATTGCATATGATTTTACTGTTTTCTAGCCATAGCCCTCCACAAATTCTTAGATAAGTGCAAGAATATAGGTTTCATTAAGTCTAACAGTGCTCTCTCGCATGCTTTTTTCTTTGTTCATAATGATTGCTCATGTCCTCTTCTTTCATACAATAATGAGCATGAGAAATCATTATAATAAAAATACCAGTGTACTTTAATTTCTCCTAGGAAGCCTTACCATATGGCACCTGTCTCTGTTATTTAACTTGATCTTTTAAAAATCTTGTAAGAGCTTGTGTCTCATACTCATTAAAGTGTCATATTCTGTAAAGGATCTGATCCCAAAGTGACATGCATCCCTTTGATAAGAAAAGAAACATTTTTATGTTCTAAAACTAAGAGGTAAAATCTCAACAACTGTACAAGGAGTAAAATTAGATGCATTTAAATATTAATAGTATTAAAGATCATTTTTTTCATTGAATAATTTTTGTTTTAATAATTCATTTGTCTAGAAAAATGCAACTGGGTTTAGA
>SJYT01032326.1:6063-20497 GCA_006410635.1 Cephalophus harveyi | reverse complement strand
AGACAGCTATTATTTTTAGCTTTAAAAAATTCATCAACCTGGTATCACATTTTACTTTTTATCTAAGGGTTTAAAATGAAACAGAAAAGTTATAGAAATAATGGAGATATACTTTACATACAATTATGATATATTATAAATACAAAATAACCCACTTGTTTAAAATCTCTAGATTAACCATAAATAGCTACAATAGGTATATAGTATAACAGCCATAAATAGCCTTAACTTTTCACTAGAAAATTTCATAAAACCAAATATGAAACAGACAGAGCTTCTTGACTTTCCTATTTCTACCAGATAAAGGCCAAAACACTTCAATAGTTCAGGTTATGATGAGACAAATCAGAAAGGAAACATAAAACAGAGATATCTATGTAGAGTGCATTTCCCACGGATGCAACAAATTGGTCTTTCTAAAAATGATATGGCAATAGAGACAGTAAGAGCTTGTTAGTGATTCCTGTAGGTCTCAAGGGGTTCAAACTCTAAACAGAACAGAACATCGTTCAGTTTATTTTAACAGAGATTCAAAAGTTTTTTCAAAACTCACTCTGGAAATCTTCAGGGAAAAACATATTTCACTAGTGCTTTCTGGCAACTTTCTATATTCTCAGAATAATTCTCAAACCCATTTTGGGTTGTCCTAATGGCTCATGAATCTGGCAACACTGATGGGAGTGAGACCACAAAGATAGGTGGACATGACTGGAACCATGATTATGGACAAGAGAGTCCATCAGTTTTAATTATGGTAGGCAGATCTCCTGAAGTGACATCTGGTATAAAGCTTGTTCTGCATATTTTTAATTCTCCTTTATGGCAAAATATGTCTTGTGTGTGCATATGTTAGTTGCTCAGTTGAGTCTGACTCTTTGCAACCCCATGGACTGTAGCTCTCCAGGCTCCACTGTCCATGGAACTTTCCAGAGAAGAATACTGGAGGGGGTTGCCATTCCCTTCTCCTGAAGTCTTCCCAATGCAGGGATTGAACCCAGATCTCCCCATTTCAGGCAGATTCTTTACCATCTGAGCCACCAGGGAACCATTAGTATCCCTTGTCTTATTTTTCTTTTTTGTTACTTATCTACATGTAAACATCTAGTATTTTAATGACTCCTATCTTTATAGGGAGATAAAAATATCTTTATCTTTTATCCTTATATTTCTCTATTCTCATTTCCCCTATACTCTCTCTCACATCAAACACTTATTCATATATAACACTGCAAAACTTTTCCCTATTGGGTCCACGTAGTTTTCCCCTCAGTAATCCGTTAATTGATTGTGTATGCCTTCCTGGTCAAGGCACCACTTTCTCTCACCCAAATTACTATGGCAATCTCCTAACTGGCCTTTCTGATTTTTGTTTTTCCTCTATAATCTATTTGTAACATGGCATATGGTGTGATAATAAATAAATGAATAAACAAACAGTATCTCTCATTTGTTGAAATGTCTCTAATACAATGGCTTCCAGTGTCTCCAAGAGATACAGACAAATGAATTAAAATGGCCACCGATGTACAACATGATCTGAGTCTTTCTTATTGCTCCTTGACTTTATCTCCTACCATTTCTCTCCTCTTCTGAACATTTCTCACTCCCTGGATGCAGTGCTTTAAGTATTACATAATTATTTTTTCCTAAGGAAAATACATATTTCTACTTATAATAATAATGCAGACATTTAAGCAAATTTGGTGGTCCTTTTCCTTTTAAAATAAATAATGCTGTTTCAGAAAAAAAATTTTGAGATAAGAAATCTGTTCATGATTATGTGTAGTCACTGAAAGAATAAATTTAAATTTCTGTTCCTGAGCTTATACTGTATAAGTATTACCTTCAAATCAAAAGCTACTTAATCATATTGGTCTTAAAGGATAAAGTACAAGTAGCTAAGATGAATTTTGTCAATAATTATATTTAATTTGAGCAAACTGTGTGATTTTAGTACATTTAGGTATATATAGTGTATGTTAGTCCAACTTTCTGGGCCTTTTTGAAAACATATGCAAAAGTTCCAAATAACTTGGAAACCCCTGGGACTTTGAAATTGCTTCAGAAAACACTGTTCAAGAAAAGGAAAGAAATAATTTTTTTAAGGAAAAAGTTGTTACTGAGGTTTTGAGATAACATTATCTCATTTAATTATTCTAATAAACAAAGCAAGTGAGTATTTTAATGCCACTTCCAAGGAAACCAAGTCCCCAAAAGGCAGTATATTTTGTTTGATAACTTACAGCAACTATGTTTTGGAACTATGTATTAGATTCATTTCCTTCTGACTGCAAAGGTTCTACTTTCTGCTGTGTTGCAACCTTGGTTTCTTAAACAGTAGTTTATGTACCTTTGATATAATGACCACACATTTGTATTCACTGATATAAAATCTTTACATATCTGCTATCATATAAAATTGATCTTGTTAAAAGATGTGTTTAAATATATACTTTATGATAGATCATTTAGTAGTTGATGTGATAATTTTAGAGAAAAATGGTTCTTAAAGTCTAATTTCCATATAGTAAAACATTTGTTTTGATGTAGTGTTGTGTATTTTGAAAAACATACTCTGAAGTGTAGCTATCATCATAGTTAAGATAGAGAACTGTTCTACCTTTTCAAAATATTTCATTCTCCCTCTTTATGTTTCAACCATTATCTTTACCTCCATCTCGTAATAACCACTGATCTGATCTGTTTTTATGTATTCTCTCTTCATACAGTTTTTCTTTTTCCCTTTCAAGAATGTCATCTAACTGGAATCATGTAAATGCAGCTTTTTAAATCTGGCCTTTCCACTTAACATATTGTAGTGGAGATTCGTGCATACTGATGCATGTTTCAGTAGCTTATTCCTTGTCATTGTTGAATAATTATTTCATTTCATGGATTTATCACAGTTTATTTATTTACCCATTGAAGGGTTTTTCTAGTTTTGATGATAACAAATTGAGGAACTCTGAAATTTGTGGGAAGATTTTTGTTTGAACATAAGTTTCATTCCTCTTGGTTAAATATCTAAAAATGAGATTTGTGAGTGTTTTAGTAAGTGTATATTTCACTTTACAAGAACTTCCAAGCCATTTCTAGTGTGGTTGTACTTTAAAGGTACATTTAATATCATAGTGTGGCTACATATGTTAAAAATATAGTTTCCTAATTACTAAATCTGTATTTTAGTCTATTAAGAAGACCTATGATCTAGAAAATTTCACCATTCAGCTTAAACATATTCCTTTGGACTATAGAATTTTTTAAGAATAATTTTTTAACTTGAAATAAAGTAACAGTGTAGAGTTTACTGTGCAGAACAAATTTAGCAACAGTGATTTGACAGTCTCTCAAAACTATATTTTCAGATTTTCATTCTAAAAGCATCTTAATATTATAATTGGTTTTCTTCTAGAAAACTTCAAAACATGGAACACTAATTAAGGGGTTGAAATGGAAACATCACAACTTCTTCAGGTGGAGTAGCCATTTCCCAAGTGGATCTAAGTTGGATATATGCTTCTGTCTCTGATAAAGGATCTCTGAGGGACTTCCCTAGTTCTTCAGTGGTTAAGAACTCTCCTGCAATACAAGGGACACAGGTTCCCTTGCTGGTCCAGGAAGATCCCACATGCTGTGGAAGAGCTAAGCCCATGTGCCNCTTCAGGTGGAGTAGCCATTTCCCAAGTGGATCTAAGTTGGATATATGCTTCTGTCTCTGATAAAGGATCTCTGAGGGACTTCCCTAGTTCTTCAGTGGTTAAGAACTCTCCTGCAATACAAGGGACACAGGTTCCCTTGCTGGTCCAGGAAGATCCCACATGCTGTGGAAGAGCTAAGCCCATGTGCCACAACGGCTGAGCCCTGTGCATCACAATAGAACTCACTGTGATGAGAAGCCCACACACCACAGCAAAGAGCAAACCCCAATGGCCACAACTAGTGTAAACCTGCGTGTAGCAATGAAAATACAGCAAAGCCAAAGAATAATAAAGAATTAAAAAATAAAAGAGCCAAATATTAAATTTAAAAAAAAATAATTTTATGATGATCACCTGAGTGTCAGTCCTTCACTGATTCACTGTCATTTCCACATGGTATGATCAAGAAAATCTCACTGAGTGTAAAATATACCATGAATATAATGGCCAACTCAAATGGCTTTCCACCTCCAAAACTTCCTCATAGTATTTGTGATAGTTGACCAACCACTTTGTCTTAAAATGTAAGAATCATTTAAGTCATTTTTCTCTGTGAACATTCCTTATACTTGATTAACTCTCTTTACTCACTTTCTACATGTAGTATACTGATAAGTTTTTGCATAGATTATATTCTCTTTTCTGTATACTCATAACAATATAAAATCTTTTCTTTTCCCATTTTTCTTTTGTTTTAGCATTCCCTCCTTTTATTTCTTTCTTTTTCAGTTTATTTTTTACTTTACAATATTGTACTGGTTTTGCCATACATTGACATGAATCTGCCATGGGTGTATATGTGTTTCCCATCCTGAAACCCCCTCCCCATCCCATCCCTCTGGGTCATCCCAGAGCACCAGCCCCGAGCACCCTGTATCATGCATTGAACCTGGACTGAAAATTCGTTTCACATGTGATAATTTACGTTTCAATGCCACTCTCCCATATCATCCCACTCTTGTCCTCTCCCACAGAGTCCAAAAGACTTTTCTATACATCTGTGTCTATTTTGCTGTCTTGCTTACAGGGTTATCATTACCATCTTTCTAAATACCATATATATGCATTAATATACTGTATTGGTGTTTTTCTTTCTGGCTTACTTCACTCTGTATAATAGGCTCCAGTTTCATTTACCTCATTAGAACTGATTCAAATGTATTCTTTTTAATGGCTGAGTAATATTCCATTGTGTATACGTCCCACAGCTTTCTTATCCATTCAACTGCTGATGGACATCTAGGTTGCTTCCATGTCCTGGCTATCATAAACAGTGCTGCGGTGAACATTGGGCTACACGTGTCTCTTTCAGTTCTGGTTTCCTCAGTGTGTATGCCAGCAGTGGGATTGCTGGGTCATATGGCAGTTCTATTTCCAGTTTTTTGAGGACTCTCCATAGTGTTCTCCATAGTGGCTGCACTAGTTTGCATTTCCACCAACAGTGTAAGAGGGTTCCCTTTTCTCCACACCCTCTCCAGCATTTATTGCTTGTAGACTTTCTGTGTTGTCTATTGTGATCTCTCCATTTTCATTTCTAGTTTTGTTGATTTTTCTCCCTTTGTTTCTTGATGAGTCTGGCTAATGGTTTGTCAATTTTATTTATCTTCTCAAAGAACCAGCTTTTGGCTTTGTTGATTTTTGCTATGGTCTTTTTTGTTTCTTTTGCATTTATTTCTGCCCTAATATTTCAGAGAAGGCAATGGCACCCCACTCCAATGTTCTTGCCTGGAGAATCCCAGGGACGGGGGAGCCTGGTGGGCTGCCGTCCATGGGGTCGCACTGAGTCGGACACAACTGAAGTGACTTAGCAGCAGCAGCACTTGCCCTAATATTTAAGATTTCTTTCCTTCTACTAACTCTGAGGTTCTTCATTTCTTCCTTTTCTAGTTGCTTTAGGTGTAGAGTTAGGTTATTTATTTGACTTTTTTCTTGTTTCTTGAGGTAAGCCTGTATTTCTATGAACCTTTCCCTTAGCACTGCTTTTACAATGTCCCATAGGTTTGGGGTTGTTGTGTTTTCATTTTCATTCATTTCTATGCATATTTTGATTTCTTTTTTATTTTTTTGTGTGATTTGTTGGTTATTCAGCAGCATGTTGTTCAGCCTCCATATGTTGGAATTTTTAATAGTTTTTCTCTTGTCAGTCCCTCCTTTCAAACGAGTCTCTATTTTTATCTCTAATGATGTTCTGTACTCATCATATAGTCCTTGAGGTTTAAAGTCTGTCTGTTGTTTGCTCATTTCCAGCAGAAACTTGCAATCCAAACTGAATACATGATCTTATCCCATGAAATATGATTCTTCTCCAGAAACAGCAAAATTCACCAAGTTACCCAGGCTTGAAACATCAGTTCCTTCTGGCTTATATCCATCTAATATTATCATTTTCTTTTACTGAGGCTAATCACTTCCAGTTCTTTCTCTCTTCCTTCAAAAAGAACATTCTAGTTCAAGCTTTCATGCCTGTTTCCTTGATTATTCAGTGTTCTAACTGGCCTCATTTTTTCAGCCTTTATCCACTCTTATTCATTTTATATAATCTCCAAGGGAAATGCTCATTTTACTCAGTTACATTTTAGCAACTGCATTGGTTTCATATTTATAACCAAGTGAGGAACAAATTCCATCATCTGTCATCATGATATGTCAGCTTTTTTTTCCAGTCTTAACTTCTCTTAGCTTTCAAAATCTCTGTGCTCAAGGAAAATTATAGTGTTTAATGTGTTTTAAATCTTTATTATTTCTCTGTGCCTTTCTTTTTTTTTTTCTGATTCTACTATATTTTTCCCATGTGTGTGTGTGTGTATGTGCATGTAAAATGTTATTTATTCTTCCTTTTGGTACTATTTATGAAAGCAAATCAAAAATTGAATTCTGTATATGTGTAGTAATTGAAGATTGGCAAGTAATTGGAATGTTAAGCACATTAAAATAACACATTTATGATAGGCTTATAGTATTAAAATATATTACTGCTTATAATATTAAATAATACTTTATATTTAAAATATTGTTTATAATATTAAATGTTAATATTTTCACAGCCATATGCCTGCTGCTACTGCTAAGTTGCTTCAGTCATGTCCGACTCTGTGCGACCCCATAGACGGCAGCCCACCAGGCTCCACCGTCCCCGGGATTCTCCAGGCAAGAACACTGGAGTGGGTTGCCATTTCCTTCTCCATATGCCTGCGTTGCAGGTTTTTTTTAAGGCATACTGGCATATTTTGCTTCCTCTTGTATATTTTTTATATTTAATAAGCTCTATACAATGGATACTATTTGTAATAAGTAATAATACATGATTCCTGTTGATAAGGAAGCTAGGATAAGCAATATTCTTGAGTACAAAAAAAGTGCTTATCCATCTTTGAGTCAATTTCATTATAATGAATATTCCACCAATTTCTCTCTTTGAAACCCCCACAATTCATTATTAAAGAATTATTGACACTGACTCATAGATACATTTCTTTGGCAAGGTTGAGAGTCATTAATGACTCCTTTCTGCACTCTCACCACAAACAACTGGTCACTCTTCCTTGTTGATTTTTACTTTTAAACATTTTTCAGACCTTCTAGTTTCAAATATCAATTGTCCATATGCACATGTCTAATCTTTCTTTGCCTGAGTGACTATACTAATCTTTGAAATGGTGCTATTCCCTCTGCTTTCTTTTTTCTCCAAAAGCATCCTCTGTGTAAACTATGATTTTGCGTATAACTATTCACCACACAATGTGATTGGTAAATAATGAATCAAAATGAATGGAAGAAAACAAAAAATAAATTAATTTGCTCATTCATTGGTCAGATAATTAAATCCAAATTCATGAGTATTTTGAAAAAGAGTCTTCATGACAAGCCATTACTGTAAGTATCTTTATGCACCTGGTTGAAGTTTTACAAATAGATTATCATCATCATTTTGCTGAACCATACTGAAGTCTAAAGACTGATCATCTAAAGCAGAGTTTAGATTGATCATCTAAAGCAGAGTTCTTCAATATATTTTTCATGTACCTGAGAGCATGCAAAGACTTTCCAAGATATATGTATGTAGATATGGTCAGTTTTAATAGAAAAATGTCCACATTCTCATATCTTATGTGTGCCACCTTCCTACTATTTTAAGAATTAATCTGACATCCTGTAAGATCTCTCTTTTTTATTTTTTTCATATTTTCCTTTTACTTACCCAATCTAAATCATATGGAACATTGTTTCAAGGTATAGAAATCTTCTACAACACTCATAAATATTGATGGTCTTGTTAGGAAATAGATAAAATAGACCTATTAATATAAAGAGGAAACATTCATATAAATAGATAAATCTATAAATTGGTGTTAAATGTAAAGCAAGTTGATGAGAATTCTTGCAGGATATTATCATTTATATAAACATTTCAAACCTAAGATAGTATCATAAATGATTTACAGATACAGACAAATGTTGGAGAAGGAAATGGAGACCTACTCCAATCTTCTTGCTGGAGAATTCCATGGACAAAGGAGCCTGGCAGGTTACAGTCCATGTAGTTGTAAAGAGTTGGACATGACTGATCAACTAAGCACAAGCACATACATATGTACTATGTGCCCAGACTATGTAAGGGAACAATTAAATGTATAATCTCTGGAACCAAAATGCCAGACTGCTCAAATTCCAGTCACACATGTCTTACTGGCTGTGTGATTTCAAAGGACTGCTTACTCTTTAAGATCTATTTCCTAATATGTTAAGAAGAGAATACTACAGCTGCTAGCTTAATGAACTTAAATAATGATATAAAATACTTAAAATAATTTCTGGTACATGGCAAAACTTGGTAAATGTTAATTTGATGATTATTTTGTTAACTTACAAATAAAATTAAATGATATATAGTGACTTTAAGATTATGGTTACTTTTCAAGAGGAAAAAAAAATCGATGGTGATAGGTTTTATTTCTATCTGTAACATTTCACTGTTTTATAAATCAGTAACATCACTTTTAATATTTATTTTTTATTGGAAGAAAATTGCTTCACAATGTGCTGGTTTCTGCCCTACAGCAATATTAATCAAGCTTAATTATAAATATATCCCTTTCCTTTTGAGACTCCTTCTCCCCCTCCTCTCCTACTGCTATATGACTGAATCTTCAGTTCAGTTCAGTTGCTCAGTCGTGTCCAACTCTTTGCAACCCCATGAATCGCAGCACGCCAGGCCTCCCTGTCCATCACTAACTCCCGGAGTTCACTCAGACTCCCGTCCATCGAGTCTGTGATGCCATCCAGCCATCTCATCCTCTGTCGTCCCCTTCTCCTCCTGCCCTCAACCCCTCCCAGCATCAGAGTCTTTTCCAATGAGTCAACTCTTCGCATGAGGTGGCCAATGTACTGGAGTTTCAGCTTCAGCATCATTCCTTCCAAAGAAATCTCAGCGCTGATCTCCTTCAGAATGGACTGGTTGGTTCTCCTTGCAGTCCAAGGGACTCACAAGAGTCTTCTCCAACACCACAGTTCAAAAGCATCAATTCTTCGGCGTTCAACCTTCTTCACAGAATAACTCTCACATCCAGTCATGACCACAGGAAAAACCATAGCCTTGACTAGATGGACCTTTGTTGGCAAAGTAATGTTTCTGCTTTTGAATATGCTATCTAGGTTGGTCATAACTTTTCCTCCAAGGAGTATCCATCTTTTAATTTCATGGCTGCAGTCACCATCTGCAGTGAATTTGGAGCCCCCCAAAAATAAAGTCTGACACTGTTTCCACTGTTTCCCCATCTATTTCCCATGAAGTGATGGGACCAGATGCCATGATCTTCATTTTCTGAATGTTGAGCTTTAAGCCAACTTTTTCACTCTCCACTTTCACTTTCATCAGTTAGCTAATTACTAATTCAACTACTCTATTATGTAATTCAACTACTCTATTCCAAACAAGGTCACCTCCTGGGGAAATGGGGATTAGGACTTACATGAATGTTGTGAAGACACAATTTAAACCTTAACAGGAACACATCTCTAAAAATGTACAAGGAATGAAAACTCATTTAAGTCCTTTTTAGTAAGAGTGTGAGGAGTCTTCATTAAGGAGTTTGGAAGTTTCTTAAATCAGTTCTTCTGGCTTTATATAAAAATGAGAGCAAAATGACTGAGCTGAATTCACTCAAGTTTTATCCCATCACCATCACCTTGGGGCCAAAAGCAGAAAGAGAAGGGAAGGGAAAGATTAGCTCTCCAGTGAGTGTTTCTTATGGGGGGGGGAACAAACAAACAAACAAACAAACAAACAAAAACAAGAAAAGAGAAAGCTCATGCTGTATTTCCCAGAAGGCTTCTCAGGGAAGGGAATATGTTTGCTTATGGCAACAAAGACAGAAGAGAAAATATTTAAGCAATGGTAGTAGGAAATGAGATTTGATTAGAAAATTTTTCTGTCTTGAATGAATGGTTTCTATACTTTTTTGTCTTAAAAAAATTGAGAGCCATGTGACCAATTTATAAAGAGCATTAGTGAAACAATGTAAAGAACTCTGCCTTTGTATTTTTCATTAAATGAAGCCATCACAACCTGCTACCAGGGTTGTAAGGCACTTTTGGAAGATGAGAAATTACTTGAATAGTGTTAATATAAATTATGCAGTGAATAATTCTTGCTGTTGTTGGGTATGATTTGGGCATAGGAGAGAAAGCTTAATTTACCATCAGGAATAAAGTCAGCTAATGGTGTAGCTATCTAAGACATTCAGAAGCATCAATCAGATTGGTGTTGCTGTGGCTCCTTCCCTTGAATCAACTCTTCAGTTAAAACAGTCATGCAAGCGGAAGGAAGGAGATCCCTGAATTTGGTCAGGAGAGCTCAGAGTCAGGGTAAGTTTAAGACAGGAGTGCCTAACATACCCTCCAGTGTAACAGTGTGGTTCATAAGGGAGACTGCCTTGGTCATTAAGACACTATTTTCTTAAATGATTCAGAGACTACAATAAGGAGGGTGATGACATCATATACAGTAAGAGGAGTGAACTAACTGCCATTGTAAAGTGTCCATTCCTTAAGATATCACCCATTTTCTAGACCCAAGTTTTAAAGAAACCGCCCGCCCCCATCTAGGAAATATCTTCAGGTAGAAGCGAATTGCATTTTTCAGCTAAAGAAGTAAAGGGAAGTTTAGAACTAAAAGTGAATTTGAAGAAATGAAAGAGAAAATGAGAATGGGAGACATAAGATATTGGTCTTCTCTTATCTGGGATCTACCAAGATTGAGCAGGAGGATATATAAGGAAAAGAAAAAAAATCATAGATTTGTGAACTCTGTAAGCCCAGCTCTTGATATTTCTAAATTTGAGGACAGAGGATTTTGGGGAAAAGAGGGGATTTGGATAGATAGGGAGGAACAAAATAATTGTTCATAAGATTTTCTATGTACTATGTATTTCCACCCTATCAAAAATGCACAAAAAATGTTTTATTTGTATCTAAATTCTTTCTTCTTATCATGCTTTCTTAATGATAGAGCCCCCAAATTAAACCCCAGTGGAATGTCCACTTCTAAACAACTTCTGGGCCTCAAGTGCTTCTTAAAATATTAGGAGCACATGGTAATATACACTTTCAAAAATCCCAGTGTGGTTCTGATAGACTTGGTTAGGACAGCAAGCTCCTTGCCTCCACTTTCTAGAGTATCACTATGGAAAGCAATCAACTTTTTAGGAAAATATGATTATTAAAAAGTTAAATTGTTTATCTTTTCAAACATTCTGATCCTCTATCAAAGGAAAAGAGAGAGTTTACACCGTATTTCCTGAAGGTTTCTCAGAGATACGATGCAAGCCAAGGAAGAAAGACAATGGTTAAGGAACAGCAGTGAGAAATGAGCTTTGATTGATTTTTTTTCTGCTCTTACATGAATGGTTTCTAAATTTTTTTTTTTAATCTTCAGAAAATAGTCATGCAACCAATTTATAAACAGAATCAATGACACAGTGAAAAGAACTCTGCCTATGTAGTTTTGTGTATATTTTTGATGAAAGTAGTCAAAAGGTATAAGATAAATAAGTTACAAGATAAAGAAATACTAAAGGTATAATATTCAACACCATTAATATAACTAAACAGAGCTGAATTTTATATATAAAAGGTAAGAGAGTAAATAAGAGCTCTCATCACAAGGGAAAAAGCTTTTTCTTCTGTATCTGCATGAGATGAAGGATGCTCACCAAACTTATTGTGATAATCATTTCATGATGTATGGAAGTCAAATCATTATGCTCTATACCTTAAACTTACAGTGCTATACATCAACTGTATCTCAATAAAACTGGAATAAAAACAAACTGAGCAAACAGAAATATATTTTTTTAAACTCTAATCCTCCATTGTTTAATAGATTCCCAAGACTTGATATAAAAATTATTTTATCAAGAGTTTTAAACATTGTTTACATATTGAATGGTACTATTGGTATTTTGGATATATTGATTTAAATTTTAAGATAATTTCATTTTTTGTTACTTTCAGGTATAGCTGCTAGAAAATTTAAAACTAGATATGTGGTTCACATTATATTCCTACTTCTGTTGCTGTAGCCTAATAAGAATCTTATTTGAAATGATATTCAATACTTTATCCAAGGTCCATTTGTGAGATTGCAATTAAACTCACTTGAATAGAATCTCCATTTTACTTAATATTGGTCAATATCTCTGCTAAAATGAAGTTCCAGTTTCAGAGATCCTTGAGTATATAAACATGTTTCTTTGTTTTTATGTGGTTGGCTTTATATTTGTTCCCAAGATATCATAAGAGAGAAAAATTAAGGAAATATGGCTTTCCAAACACTATAGTAAATAAAGTCACTTACTGAGGACAGAATAAAGCATATTGCATTTTTTTCAGAAATTGTTGTCTTGATTTCTTGTGATACTTTAAACCTGTTTGGTAAACTAAATACAAATTATGTGACGAGATGAAATTTTCCACTCAGGTTTGGATTTTAGCCTTTGATGAAAACTGGATTTGGGCTTTGAAACTGCACAAACACACTTAGATATTCACTCAGGGATAAAAATACAAATCTCTGGAACAACATGTAAAACTACTCAAAACAGAGCACAAAATGACAGGTATTTTAAAATTCTTTATTTTTCCAAGACAGGCCTACTTACAAAATATATAGTATTTTTAAAGATATATTTAAATGATTTTATGTGTATTTTCAAAGATTTTCGCCTAAGTGTAAATCACATTGTCTTTGTAAAAACAATGTATACAAATAAATATAATTCAGAAAAGCTTGAGAAAGATAATTCCAATCAAATACAGATAAAAGAAAGAATTGATTTGAAGATAAACAATATTAAGTTCACATATTTATCCCTCTTACTATGTTAACAGTTTCAGTTGATAAGCAAATTTTTGTAAGTATCAATGACTAACACAGACCTGGGAATAAGTTTAAGAGCCAGCTCTTTAAAGAAAATAATCAAATTATTGTCATCTAATGAAGGCTGTTGAATCCCCTGCTAAGATTAGATCGATCCCTAGTGTATCATGTACTTGTTGGTGATTTGTTCATCAGATTTAATTGCCTCTAGCATGGCACAGCTACCATTTCTTTCAAAAGATTATTTTGTTCTCTATTTGTTCTCAATCTTGTGAACTTTGCCATTCTAAAAATGAGGCAATGTCAGAGCTTAGCAAACAAAAAACGGAAAAAAGCAAAAACCTTCACCATTCTATAATGCTAGAGTTCCATTTATATAGATTACAACTAGTTGTTAACACTAGTAACAACTTGGATGGCTAGGCATTAATAATAAAGGACAATCTTACTTATAATTAGTAACTTGAATATCTATGGGAAAGTGTGATGATCTTTTTTTCACACAAATTTTAACACTCAGGTTAAAGTCGTTCTTTCCTGAACATCAGGAACTCACACATCATCAACTCTAATTCATGCTGAATTCAACTCCTATAAATAACACTGATATTAATAAGGATGAATGAAGCTCATATAATCAAAGCATTGTCTCAGGAAATATCGAAAGGGTCACTACATTTCCCTTGCATTAAAATAGATGTAATGTGTGACCCAATACATTTCACATGCCTTTTACCTTACACTTGGCCACATGTTCTTATTTACTGGATCCATTAATGTATTTCCCCCTTCTTTCGTGGTTGGTCTTATTCTCCCAGGAAGAGAATATAATAGGGATTCACCCTTTCCCTGAGAGACAGGAAAATACAAATCAAACAAAAAGAATGTCCCTGACTACTCACAGAGTCCACTAACCTACAAAGGAAAAAAGACAGAAGACAGAAAAGAATTTCTGATCACTGTGGCGGCCGGGAGGAGCAACCCAAGGATCGGTGGCTGTGCAGGTACAGGAGGGCCTAGAGGAGCTATCCCACATTGAAGGTCAGGAACGGTGATGGTAAGGAGATACCCCTCGTCCAAGGTAAGGAACAGCGGCTGTGCTTTGCTGAAGCAGCCGTGAAGAGATAACCCACACCCAAGGTAAGAGAAACCCAAATAAGATGGTAGGTGTTACAAGAGGGCATCAGAGGGCAGACATACTGAAACCATACTCACAGAAAACTAGTCAATCTAATCACACTAGGACCACAGCCTTGTCTAACTCAATGAAACCAAGCCATGCCTGCGGGGCAACCCAAGACGGGCGGGTCATGGTGGAGAGGGCTGACAGAACGTGGTCCACTGGAGAAGGGAATGGCAA